>JAUMHQ010000063.1:13753176-13790734 GCA_032361165.1 Enteromius paludinosus
TTTTTTTTTTTTTTTTTTTTTATTATAGTGCAGCACAGTTTACACAAAAACGTCATGAAACACGAATGCACAATGATAAAAATAAGAAAATGTTACTGGCACACCATCAGCATATTAAAATAATTCTGAAAGATCATGTGACATTGAAGACTGGAGTTATGGCTGTGATGATTTAAAAAATTAGCTTTGCAATCAAGGTATAAATAACATTTCAACTGTTTTACCATGTTTTTAATTAAATAAATTCAGCCTTAGTGAGCAGAAGAGTCCTCTCTCGAAAACATTTTAAAAATCTTAATTATTCCAAACTTTTGACCGGTAGTGTATACAATCGGGGACGGCCGAAATTACATGCTATTTAGATGAAAGGCTATTTGAAAATGAAGTCTAATGAGACCGATCCTTTCCTTTCACCCCCAAAAACATGCTCACTAATTATCAAATTAAAGAAAGCTTCTTTCTCGCTCAGGAGAAAACTTTCCTCTCATAAATGGAGCAATGTATCTGGAAGCCACACTCCGGACTTGGTCTGGCAAAGTTGTGGCAGCCGTTTAGAAAGTGATGGGGGTATTAATCATGTATGAAGTCAGGCCCACTTCTGCTCCCTCTGGGGATAGGTCTGGCTGCTGCACTCCAGCTCCATCCAGAGCAGCAGCGGGCAACACAGGAAGTGCAGAGAACTAAGCAGGCCTCAGCAGGACTTCCTTTCTCAGCTCCACTGAGCATCAAAGCGCTCAGCAATATTTCACCTGACACACAACAAGTTGAGCGGAGCCAACCGCCTACTACTCTATCATTAGAAGAATAAAATCAGGTTACACTCAAAATGTCACTTAAATAGGTGTTTAACATCCAAAAAGGGATAAACTTTCCAACCTGAAAGGACCGTAGCTAATTAAAGTTAGATGGCTTATTTGATGAGAATGAAAATACAAGAACAGAATTAACAAATTATATTTCAGTTTTTAAATAAAAGCTCAAAAAGGGGAAAAAAAAGAAAGAAAGAAAAAAGTCTATGTAGTCCTGCCCAACTAATTCAGTTTCAATATTTTCCTTTTATGGGATATAACCAATTAATGGTCTATTTTAAAATGCAACTCTACTTTAAATAAAACACTAAAAACCAAAATCAATCATTTCAGCAAGGATAGAATAGTTAAAAATCGTATTTCAGTATTTTAATTTTAAGGCTGCTAACCAATTACTGGACGGTTTTAAAACTCTACTCTATTTTGTTTTAATTAATTACAATTTAAACACAAAAAACTAAAATCAATCTCCCATATGACATAATCTAGTCCTGCCTCTTTTGAATATGCTGTTTGAAAATGATCATTTTATGGCTGATAACCATTGAATGGATGATTCAAAAATTCTGCTTTTATTTTGTATATAAATCAAGATTAATTACGAATAAAACCAATCATTTAAAAAATGTAATATAATATAGGCCTATGTGTAACAGACATTTGTGCTTGCTAAAGATTACATTATGTTATAAAAATGTTAGTGTTTTTAAAAATAATCTACAAGCAAGCGCTAGAAGATGGCAATCTAAAGTAAAAATAGTGTAAATGAACATGCACAATTAAATATCCAATATCGACTGACAGTTACAAAAGAAAATCTAATATTTAAAGCAATAACTGATACAGGTATAAAGTGACTCTACTTGAAAAACAAAAATAATACAACCAATTTAAAAAAAGAACACACTTCTATCCCTCACAGCCTCTGTGTGATTGATATCAAATTATATTACTAGTATGCTGACTAAGGCCCAAATTAATAACCTAAGACATTAAAAAATTGATAATGCATCATTTGTCATCTTTCTCTTTGCCTCCTACATTATTATTCTGAACTAAAAGCACAATGTTAAATTAAAATGCTTAAAGGAACTGCAGACCTAAAATCATTTGCTACAACTCCACCAGCTATTATTATTGTTATTACTGCTGTTAGTGTTACTCTGACACATTCCGAAAATTACCTTGGATACAGCGGCAAAACAAACCCCCAAACATAAAGCCGGATCTCACATCTAGATGCAGCATCGCTGTGCCCCTCACAGATCCTAAAACGCAATGACTTCAGGAACTATGCTTGGCTAATCAAGCGTGGTCTGCATGAACTGAGCCGCATGCCAACAGTTTTGATCACAGCCTTAACATAAATCACAGAAGCTACTGCCTGGGCTGCGTTTGCTAATATTATGTGTAGTATTCAGGGCCGCTCTCTCACCCTGCTCCAGTTGAACCACAGCTGCACCTACTGGTAAAGCGCAGGCAAAGCCCCCCATGCAGCTCGACTGGGAAAACAAAGATGAAAGCCGTGCACCACGGCCTGACTATCCAAGTAACACAACCAATTGGACGAACTATTTCGGACTGATCTACATCAAGTTCATAAAAAAAAAAAGCCTGCGTGTTTATTTACAGTCCACCTTTCACTTGAACACGTCAAGCTTTCATCTCCGACCAAAGCAGTGGAGATGTCAGGCTTTTTTTTTTTAAGAGCTCCAGCTCATTTCATCTTCACCTCGACCGTGGCTGCATCTTCCATTGCCGGCGGTCCTACACTGTTCCGAGATCAGAGGTTAAAGACAGGTTATTTTCACACTCCCACACCACCCCCTCCATAATTCAGAGGAGCGTAGCAATTTTACAGGTGCAGGATGTCTCTGAAACGACTTAACTGCCTGAGCCCGGGCCGATGGGGGCAGAGAAAATATGAGCTTAATTGTCCCCTGGCACTTCTGAGAGACTACCCAAATGGCACTTTGTTATTGTATCCTTTTCTCCCACAGCTCTACTCCGCATACTATTTTCTTAGTCCTAATGGGAGCGGGTCACATAGTGCAGCACTCTGTCCAGAGAAGGTAACTCTGTCTGTCACCGACTTTCATATGGCGGAGAAGACTAGAAGTTTGAAAAGCAGCCTGACACCTTTGACGTGGGCAGCGGTAATGGGAGCTGATGCCCACTTGTCAGCCGAATGACACGGTAAGTGGTGTTGTCACAGATCAGGTGGGGAGTTTTATGCGAAACGATGCCTTCCATTTACTTGTCGATGACCTTCCGAAGTTCTCTGCCTGCCATGGCCGACTAGATTAAATTTAATATCTCTATGTGGGCTTTTTATCACCTTGGAATTATTCGCTTTTCTCACCTCTTTATCACCTCAAAAAGTTCAGGCCTCGTGATGAGCTGAAACTTTTATGGAACTGTAAGCGGCCATTAACAAAGGCGCTGCAAACAGCGGCGTTTCGAGTGAATGCAAAAAACATGCAAAGACAAAGACAGAAGTGGTTGCTTCGCCTGAGCGTTAGGAAGTAAACAAGCCAAGTCGGGGGTCTTATTGGTATGCGATGGAAAGAGTGGCAGTGCTGGCCTTGGGAAAGCTTGGAACTTGACTGTGTGAGTTTGCACAGGAGTGTAAAGAATTAAGGGGATTTGTTTTGTTTAGTGGTGCAGTTTTTTGCCAATTAAAAAAATTCTATAAAATATAATCGTGTAGCATCACGTCCTTAGCGTGAGAGGAATATTCCTACCTCTCCTTGTTCTGTTCAACTGGATTCCACTCATGGAAACGCTCCCGGTTTATTTTTTAGCATCAGGCGAGCACTTTCACAAATGGGTAAACAAATGTAATTGCACGTCTGTTGACACTGCTCTAGCACACACATACGTTTACCAGAACCAAGTTAAAACAGGGAAAATATGAAGTCGTCAAATAAAATTAACCCTGTGTGGTTAGACGGATACTCTGCCAAATGAAGCCGGATCCTTTCTGTTTACCAAACATTACAATTACCTCCCGATTCGGCGGGATAGCCATGATGTATTACTTCCCCCATTGAAAATGATTCAACTATCCATCAAATATAGACTCGTTTGAAGTTGGTAAACTGCAGATTTTAGCTTGGTTTAATAAGTCAAAACTCCTCAACATGACAGTCTTTAAAAATAGAATAAATGCTGTATGACTTTTGAATCACGGGGGTTTGTAACTAGGGTTGCACCAAAAATGTAAACCTGTGAGGTGACTTTTCTCTTATTGCTATCTGATATATCACTGAAATTTCAAAAACCTTTTGCATTTTGTCTAAGTAAATAAAATAATAAATAAACTATAAAATTCATTTGAAAGGAAATTAGGCATTATAACAATTAATTCTGGGATTTCCTACATATTACATTTAACATTAGTAATAAATTATTTATGTAGATGTGACAATTGGGAGATAATCTATATGCAAATACTATTCAATATCAACAAAACTGACAAAATCTTATCAGCCAATAAACAATATGGTACTAATATATTGTGCATCCCAGTCAGAATATTTATGTGTGAGGGAACAGTACGTGACTCAAAAAAATAAACCATTGTCAACAGCGTATGACATGAAACACAATTAATATCTCCGAGCAGAATTTAATTGATCAATTTTCACCCCGTCCTTTTACTATCGTGAATTACAAGGGCTCAACAAAAAGCAGTCATCGTAAACTTTTTGGACTCGCACTCCCCAGAAGTGACAGAAACGCTTGAATAATGATGTCATTATTCAAGTTATGAGTCATTCGGAGCGATTTACATAAAGGGTTCACACCAACCGAACAGATGAAGGGCTAAACTTAGCGTGAGAGTCACGGTCGCGCAATGTAAGCTGACACTAACAGAGCCCTCACGTCTGCTTTGGCCGCTAAGGATCTTGTTGGTGGGACTTTGATGAGGTCAGAATCAGCCACCTTTCACTAGATGTGCACGTTATTCCGTTTTGAGCATGGCGACTGGGAAAACAATTGCTCATGACTGATTTTCCCTTCTACCCCCTATAATCAACCCCATGTGGACAGCGTGCCTTTCAACAAGCAGCAAATCTCCATGCGTCCTACTCTCAAGCTGATTAAAGCACCAGCCCTCACCTGCTCTTCATTACTGCCGACAGGAAAAGCCAAAGTGAAATAAGTTAGCACCTGTATGTTCCAATTCGGCATGTTTTCTGCGTGTATATATAACTTTTGAGTGTATTGAGCTGACAGTCTTATAAATGATGGGGTTAGAGGCTGTTTGTGCCTGGGTTCTTGGAGGCTGTGCCCTGGGACTCAACTGTGAGTGAGGGAGGGGAGACCTGAGCTGGAAATAGAACAGATACTTCCTGTGTAGCTGGGCCACAAGGATGAATTATGGGCCAAGGAGGAAACAGGTTATTTGTAACACGGAAAGAATAGGCAATACATTCAAAATAATAAAATAACGGCTAAGCTCTACTGTTTGCTAAATACTCACTACGCTTAAGTCTAAATAGTGGCCTAATCTAATTGTGCTAAAAATAGATTGGATAATAAAGTTACAGGGCTCTATATTGGCGGAACTGCAGGGTAAAAAGATGTACGATGCAACAACAGCGTTCGTGCTGCATTCAGGTGACCGATCCGAGTTTCGAATGGAGGCCATTAACACGCACGGCTCGGGGCAACATTTAACCAATTTGGCAAATTATCTTCAGGGCTGTTTTATAAGTTGTCCTCATTATATGCTAGGGCAGAGAGAGTCAAAGTGTGCGAGTTCCTGTGCCCATTTCCATACATTATAGCACTGCATTCCCAGCTCTGAGCGGAGGAAGCACCTGTTAGGATCCCCCCGGCCTCTTTCCACCCGGCGGACCACTTTCATCCCTCCACCGCCTCACAAACAGGTGGCTTTCTTCAAATCTCACTCTTTTACTCAGCGAAGGGGTGAAGCTGGTGAACTGTTGGACACGAGGAACCCCGGCTAAGTCCCTGGGAGAGCACTTTTCAACACGTGTTTAATACAATCACAGGTTATTTACTCCACTGTGAGATACAGTTGTTCTGCTGGGTCCAACTCTAAACAAATTTGGGGGAAGAGGAGCCTTTAAAAGAGATGTCTATTTCGTCAACAGAGGGGTTAAAGTTAATTCGATCGGGCATGTGTACTCTCCGCAAAAAGGGGAAACATCTGCATTCAGTGGCATGGCCCCATTTGTTGCAATTTTGGGTCTCATTTCCATTTGCAAGAAAGATAACTGCTTGCATATGGAAGCAATAGATAGAAGAGGTCAATGCAATTTCTTGCACTTGAGGGAAAAATCCTTACGCAGTAATCTTAGTTGGCGGAAGACGAAACAAAGACATGGGTTTGGGTAGGCATATCTTGCAGTAATGTGCTTACCAGTATGAGGAGTCTAACCAGATCTAGTTACTGCCCTTATCACTGATTGGCTAAGATGACATAATGTTTCAGAGAATGAAGATTGAGAGTGAAATTCTGCTCGAATGTTGATACACAGCCACAAGATGTGCACGGGATCTGTATTAAAAAAAATGGGAGATGACTACAATTTCTTTCCTAAAGTCTCCAAGTGAAAAGGAGAACAGAAAGTAGCAAAATATAATCTTTACTTTTCTACACATTTCTGAAAATAAATTCTATGGCTTATAGAATTGTTGGTAAATAATAACTAAATCACAAATAACATTTTAAAATATGCACCATTATGTCCAATCTGTCAAAAATGCAAAATTTCATGTCTTGTCACATTTGGTATAACATGAATCAGGTATTTTCAATTCAAAATGGCACTAATGCAAAACTGCAAAAAATAAGAGTCACTAACTGCACATATAATAATAAATAACAGCACGAGTAGAATCCAACTGAACAGAACAACGATTTCAAAAAAATGTACAAAAAAAAAACAACTTAAAGCGACTTTTCGTTGCAAAATGGCCTTAAAAAAAATAGTTGAGCAACACTACAAAGCAAAACTTAATGTACACTGAATGCTACCAATAGCAACCCAGCAGAAAGGTTCTGGGAGAAAAAAATAACTTTACAGATAATTATAATTGCAATTATGGAGAACTTTTACCTCAAAGAAGCCGTCATTAGGAGAAGTTAAACCTCCAGCTTAAGACTGATATCAAAGTCACTGGAGAGCAATTATGCATGTAGCCTGACTAGTTAGAGGATTTTTTCCCCCAACATAATGCCAGGACTTTTGAGGGAAATCTAATTGAGCGTCTCTTTGTGTGATTATTTATGATCAGAAAGCAGCAGAAAATCTAGAGAAGATTTTCTAGGGTCTGATGTGAATGATTAAGTGAGTGATCTTTTTGGATTAATTATGACCATGCATAATAAGCGTCTCTTCATTTGGGAGGGCCCTATTATAAGGATAGTCTTGGAACATTAAAAATGGCTTTGAATCAAAATTGCATTCTGAAACACGGGTTTGGATAATGAACTGGGTCTGGGAATAAAGGCCCCTTTGCTAAGTTATGCATTACAGGACTAGAACCCAATGTGGCAACAATTCTGGCTCCCTTCCTGGGTATTTATTACAAGAAGATTCACCACTTACGTACTCTAAAATTATTCTAGTTCTTCACTCCTTTAGAGATGGATTATGATGGAAACTGTGTACTTCAGTGCCACAATTAGTTGGAGTTTTTGTGGGGAAGATAAATGCACTTTTTCCCTGCCAGCTTTCAGATGGCCCTTATTCCTCCCACAGTAGAGGTCAGGCTCTCATTTCCTGAAGCTGGGATAAGGCATAGGCTGAGGGCCTCAGCACTCCCTTGGGAGCCCGCCCGGCCCTCCAAGACCAGGACCGGCCCAGCGAGTATCCCAGCACCGACGCCACCCAGAGGTGGAACACCAGTCAGCGCCAATCCCATTATGGGCATACCGTGCACAGACAGAACTCATTAGCCCCAATCTGTGAATGTGTTTAACAGATACCCTGGGCTCTCCTTCCTCTCATAATGACTCATTAATTAAGTGTTTGTGTATCTAGAGGAATTAGGCAGACTGCAGTCATGAATCACAAGAACAATCAGTCTTGTATTGGTGGTTTGATCTTTAAAAAAAAGAACCCACAAGAGAACAGCATTTTCCTACAAGCATACTTCACCCAATTTTAAAAATACACACCTTGTATGCTTTGAAAACCCTGTGGACTTCATCACTACGGTGTTCCCACACACTTGTGCTGTATTATTATCTGTCTGCCTTGAAATTGAGAACATACCTTCTATTAGGGCTGATTATGGGCGACTATGTTTTTGGGACCAATATGGAGTCTTTTTTTTTTTATGGACATATATAAAGCAAAATACATATATTCCAGGCTAATGCACAAGCCTGTAAACAATGACACAGTGTCATTACACAGTATCTGACCAGACAGGTTAATGTTCTCTTCATTTTAGGAGGATTATAAAGTCTGGGAATATTAAAAATGGCTTTGAATCAAAATAACCAAAACCAAACAATAAAAGAGCCTCAATATATCCGACAAAATCATTCTGTCGTGATGTTCTACGTTACATCTAAACAAAAAGCACAAATATATCTCAATATGAGCACAGGATAAGCTATAAAATCACAAACGTTAGCGACGTTTCCAAATTACAACCATTTACAGAGCAGACTGCACTTAATGCCAGCACGAGCTGAAAATTCTGGCGTGGGTAACAGCAATTATGGAGCATAATCAAATATCACTGCAATGATTCATGATTTATGGTCTGTTTTCACATTAAACATGTTACGTGTACAATGACACCAATGTGCCTTATTGCCAAATACCTGCCTGGTAACAATAAAAGGAGTGTTCCATTTTTCCCCCTCAAAGGTTGCAGGCTGCTGCAGGGACAGAAATGTAATTAAAAAAACAATAATAATACTTTACACACAATAATGGGAAAAACCGCATTAGGCTCTCGTGCTCGTATGTCTGTAGCTGCATTTTTATGTTTGTGACCGATTGCTCTGGAGAAGAAAGAAAAAACAGAGCTCCACTTCCTCCATGTTATTACCTATCAAAAGAGTTTTTATGAAGTTCTTTACAAAGCATTTGACATTGGTGAAACATGTTTAATAGCTTGCTAAGTCAAGGCATGGCCCCATAAGTCTCATATAATCCTTTCAGAATTTGGTGGAATGTGAAACATCTGCTTTGATGCCGTTATTCCTTTTTATTGCTAGTTTATGTTCAATAAAGACTTTGATTGCCTAGATCTGGAAGTCTCTCAAAATCTATTCAAATCTCAAATCGACAAGGCGGATGAACTGTGCATTATAAGAGAAAAGTGAATGCCATTAAGAAGGAGAACTGCATTTCAGCTGCAAATAAGAAGCACGAATAGAGGAATAACTTTTCAGTGGTGCAACAAAACATCTTGTATTGTTGTATTAAAGGAATTTTTAGGTTCAATACAAGTTCAGTTTAATTGGCAGCACTCAAAATAAACACACAAAATAAATTAATTCATTCATACAGTATTTAAAAGAAAATGGATGAGTGCATTATTATAACTTTTTTTGTAAGAAAAGGAAAGGAAAAATCTTTTGGAAAACACTAAAAACAGCCCCTAATTGTGAATGAATGAGTTCATAAGTATTCTACAAGAGATTTTCCCTGAATGAGCCAAATATGCATGTACACACACATCATCAGCCGTCTAATCTAATCACACTCATAACAAATATTCTCTCATCAACTTTAATTGCTTGAGACTTGCTGCATGAGTAACAAAGACTCCGCGGCTGATTATATATGTGTTGCGTGAAATTTTCTAACAATGCATTAATTCAACATAGTGGTAAAGCAGGGGGTAGGGGTATTGCGTTTCATTCCACGAAACTATAGCGAGCGCATTGAAAGTGGCAGCCTGGTCATGTGCAATAAGGCATCTCCCCCATTACCCCTGTTGGGTCGGATTTATTTTAATTCAGTAATCCTCTAATCAGGCTTCTCCCTGCGAGTAAATGACATGTCCGATGCCACAGTCGTGTCTGAAGGCTAGCGGAGAACTCGCAGATCTACTAAGTGCCGTTTGACTCCGTGGGCTCCTAGAGGAGGACCCGAGAGAGGCATGCAGACAAACACATGAATCGTTCACCCCAAAAAGTGGCGCTCGCGAGAAGAACGGGCCTAATGGGGAAATTATTTATGAGCTATTTGCAGTGCACCTGAAAATACCTCCAGTGAAATTATGTTTGGCAACTTGAACTGCTTTGAAGTCAATGGAGTGGCAATAAAAATTAGCCCTTCATTAAAGAACTGCACCCTTCAAACGGAACTGGCCAATGCTCAGAGGTCCGGGAACAGCCACGCAGAGCCAGCCCTCAGCAGCAGGGCACACATGTTAGCAATTTGCCTGATTCTCGGCTGTTTTTATGATTTTCTCCCAAAAGTTTCTCTCTGCCGCACTCCTTTTATGTCGCATTTAGGAAATTAACACTAACCGACAAATTACTTTGTAAATAAAGGAGTATAACTTTAGAATGTTGAAACCAGGACTTGCCCCAGGCGGGTGCTGCTTGAAGAGCAACAAAGGGATCCTTGATAGCTGTTTAGATATGCCAGCCCAGAGCCAGGCTTTATTTTATCAAGTGCACATAATTTTTCAATTGAATTTAATGTAAGGCATTCATTTCCCAAGTGTGCAGCACTTTTGCAACATGTCCACGCTAACTTGAAAACGGCTGGACTTAACGGCAGACTTAAAGGCCTTAAAAAAAAAAGAGAGGGGGTCATTTATAAAGCACGCTGGGTTTCGGTCAAGAACGAACAATTCTCATTCACAAAAAAGACAAGAATAAAAACATGGCAGGGGAGACTAAAATCAACCTGAGAGATCTACAGAAACCAGACACTCTGAACTCTGAGGGACTGTTATCTGGAGCGATGCACGCTAATTACTTAATTGCTTACATTTGTAAATTGTATTATTGCTAAAGAAATGACTGTACTGATTAAATTACTGATATTTATCTCCTAATAGCGCTGATTAACTGCTGCTGATAATCTGTCATCGTGAAGGCCGATATTAGCCGCATCAATCTTTCAGAACAATAAACATCTAAGGTGAAAGCAAACTTTTGTCTGCTAAGGGGCCAGATGGTGTGCTTAAACAGTGGAATGTACTATGTTCTTAACAGAGTGGCCACAATTTTGATGATGGAAACCAAAACTGTTGCTTTTTTTAATTGAGTTGTTTTGCCCCATTAACCTTTCATCAGGCACATACATCAAACTATGCGCGAGAACAAAGATTGCTTTGTCTTTGGTTGTAATCTAGATTTAGACTTTCATTTGCATTCGTTTAGTGGACCAAAATAGCTATGCTTCCATCAAAACTGAGAATTGAATTTAGGCAAATGCAATTTCCAAATAAAAGAGCTTAAATACTTTTTGTTCAAGGCAGAAAAATTGCAGCAAAATAGAAATGGAAGCCATTGGCACTCGTTTCAGGATTTTTTCAGGCACTTCAGAATGATGACAGTAACATCTGAGATGTTATGCAATAATAATGTTCTACTCTGAACAAATTATTCAATCACATTGCATGCTATGCACATCTTTTAATTAATGTTTTTGATATTTATAAATACAGAACATCTAGTCTGTTTTTTCTTTTTTGCTTTTTTGGTCTGATTTCCCAAAGAAGGGAAAAATACGCCACTAAAACTCGTGGGTTTAATTCCCGGGCAATTCCTGAACTGATAAAATCTATATCTTCAATACAGTGTAAGCGGTTTGGATAAAAGCGTCTGTCAAACGTCTAAATCGCTGAAAACCCGACTAATAAGTGAAGAACATCATTTCCCCAAAGAAACAGCAATTGGTCCTGCAAGGCTCCTGTGTGGAAAGCTTTATAAAACCTTAATGCATTTTTATGGCTGCACACTCATTGTAAGAATACAATACAAAGTGTTTATAATAGTGCATTGCAGATTTGACGACATCTATGAAAGAATAAGAAACTTTTGTCTCTAAATATTTGGTATCCTGGTCAAACACATGTGGAGGAAACCACATTTGGGACGTTCACCCATATCGGTGTTTGCTGAAAGCTCGGCAGAATTCCCTCTAAAGCCTGATGCTCTTTCTAAAACACTTTGAAGGCAATAAAAAAGTCTGAAGTCTGTGAAGCTATTCTCCCATGTTGGCTCTACATGCTGCTGGTATAAATTATGCATCAGACATATGTATATGTATTGACTTTAATAAGAGAAATTTTATACATGCCAGCTATTGTACCTGCGCCATAATCACTTGGGGGTATCGGCGCTCAAAGTGCACGCTTCCTCATTCACACCGGCACTGACTCGGGGTAAGCCTAGGGAAATTAAACACAAAGAACCTAATTAAAATAATAATAAAGTCTCCTCTTGTTTGGAGCTCAGGTGCAACAGATACCGGAGTACAGCTGCATTTGATTTGCTCGCGGAGATATTTTGTGAGGACTTTCGAGATTTGCACGCTCGAGCTACGGATCCCACCTCAGCATCGCTCCCTAATCAGGACAGCATTGACAGCTCGCAGCTTGCTTCTTATCATCGTCTTGACATTCCATTGCGCTTTAGTGTGGAATACTTGATGACGGTGGGAGGTGGGTTCAGAGGTGGGGGGGTGGGGGTATACAGCACTCCTCCAGCGCCAAACTAAAGGGCTGGATATAGAATGACTGAAAAAGAGAAGCTACAATGCAAAGTCTTTCCAGGCTCACTGAGGATGGCACCATATCGCAGGATTTGGCAGGTTCATGGTTCAAAGTCTGACGTTTACAACTCGGCTCTCTGTTGCCTACATGCGTTGTCTGAAGTAGCAATGAAAGAAACGTGTGCGAGATGCCTTGCTGTAACCCCATTGGCCAAATGGCAGAGGAGGGAACAATTTAAGCCAGAGCCTACAGCTTCTGCAGGCCACCCTCTAGAGGGGGAATGTAAAACACCTGTTGAGGGTAAAGCCTCGATGGCACACACTGTCAAAACCCAATAACTCTGAGTGACTTAAGCTAAGCTCTGGCCATGTGGTGTACGTCTTTCTTGGGAGGTATTTCCAGGGGGGATTCAAGGAGGGGAGGAAAAAGATCTGCTCTGTCTTTGTGCTAAATCTGCTAGCCTTTTCATCAACTTTTGCCATCTGATGACGGGGGTAGTTTAGATGATAGTACGTGAATATGATAAAATTATACAGCATATATTTTTATAAAATTAAGCACAGCAGGCTAAAATACAATCACTGTCATTAATAATACAGTATATGTCACTCACCATGCAGATTTTTTGTCCAGTTCTATTACTTGATTTTAAAAGCACACATGCTTTTCATAAATAGAATGACTTGCATAAATCTAAAAAATTTATTAATAATCTAATTAATTAAAAATGATGGTCGGTTCATGGTTTAAGTTATGTTATTGCCTTTTCCTTGTTGGATACAGCACATGTCATTTTTAGAGTCATTAAATCTAAAGATCACATATTCTTTTCCTATTCTGGACACTTACGTATCATTGACCATCATTAAATAATCAAACACATTCTCCATAAACATAATTTCCACTTGTTCTAAATCTACGTAAAACTACACATTACAATTCCCCAAAATGAAGCACAGCAAGCTGACGGTAATCATATGTAACGGACAAGACTGGAAAATTATGAAAGATAAAATCAATGCTAATAGCTGCCGGTAGGTGAGGGCCACAGAATCTATTCATCATCTGAGTGCTTAAGCAAAGTGTGAGGACACACAGGTTGATGGAGCGAAAGCTGCGACCACAAGCTTAGGCACCCAAATGCTTGCTTTTGCTTGATGAAAGATAAATTTTAAACAAGGGGCAGTTCTTAAAATCTCAAAAGACAAAGCATCTAAGCAGCTGCAATAGCTGTCTGTTAATTGAAGAGAAGCCAGATATGGGAACAAAAACCACAGCTAGTCTGAGAAGAACTGATGGACAACTAGCAACAAGGGGAGCAATGCTCTCAACAGCCTAACAATGTGATGAGTGAAGTCAAATCTTTTGAACCCGTGCTCATGAGAGGTCACAAGGCCTGAAAAAAGGCCTTGGCATTAACTGTAGAGGAGGTCCCGATGTGTAAAGCAAATGAGTAAAGTGGGGGCCGTGCCTTTGCTCAGCTTAATTGAGCAAACAGCTGTGAAATGACATCAGCCAAGTGCGCTACGCTTTCACTCGGCAACAATTTCGCCTTTAAAAGGTTCCATCAGTACGTCGACAGCAAGCCGTGGTCCGGTACATTTAATCTTCTCTGTTTTGCAGGCCGCAGCTGGTGGGGTTCAGAGCAAAAGTGTTCTGGTGTGGGTCACTTGCGTGGAGCTGCCATAAGTGAGTCATTGTGCTGCCTCCTGTCAGTCACACTAAAGAGTGTATTACATTCCACTGATGTGAAAGCACCAACAAGCATATCAGCACAAGCGCAGGCAATTTATGGATCAAATGTGTGGGAAAAGCCTCTAATGAGTGGAAGGCGACTACTTATTCAGCCACGTACAGGTCACACGGGTTTTGTCTGAATTACCCTTCTTCGCATGTCATTAGCTACTCGCCGTGGATCGCTTTGGAAATGTCGCTGTGAAGTTTCAGGTGGGTTTTCATGTGCTAAGTTTTAAAAACGTCTATTAAACATGCTCTGTGGAACAGCTGTGATTTAGCACTTAAGCTAATAACTACATAAAACACTCTTACCCCCATTTTCCATCCAAGTATCTGTCCAATGTGACATCAAGGGACCAATTGAATACGAGAGCACTTTACACAGCTCTGAAAAATGCAGCAATGACCAAAAAAAAGGAGAGAGAGAGAGCGAACAAATCGCCACTGGTACAAAGGAATGGACGGGGGGAAACCAAAACAGGGCTACAAAGGAGCTTAGTATGTTCTTATTACATCAAGTAGCAAAGCAGCTGCTAAGAGCTTTATAATACATTATTTGAACCAGTTGGGTGTGGACTTTAGTGTGAAACATAGGAAAACACAGTGCATTTAAATCATCCAGGAAATATGTCCTTCAAGAATCCCCTGAATGGCTTTCCAATTTCAACAATTTCATTTCTCAAGCGTTGAAGGAAGAACAACATTGAGAGGGTTTAGAGGATTCTAAAAACGCTCTGCAGTTTATAGCGGACAACAACAACAACAATGCGTTATTTATGAAGCAACTGACTCTGCTACGATTGGTCAAGTTCCCTGCTCTTCGGCTGTCCTCGGTAATCAAACCCATGCCTACCACCACACAGAATTCTGCTGCTGTCACCATGTCAAG
Source organism: Enteromius paludinosus (assembly GCA_032361165.1). Lineage (NCBI taxonomy): Eukaryota > Metazoa > Chordata > Actinopteri > Cypriniformes > Cyprinidae > Enteromius > Enteromius paludinosus. The sequence continues at coordinate 13,768,291 of JAUMHQ010000063.1, forward strand.
ACGAACGTCTCTTCGCCTCTTCCTCCAAGACAATATTTAATTCATATTTCTCCATGTTATTTCATTTCTAGATGAAAGGCACTGAGATTGAGGGTAACCTTTTCCTCCCCTCCATCTTAAGAAAAGCTCGGATGGAAAAAGCAAGGTCGCAGACGGGCTTAATTTCGAGCTGATAATTTAGCAAATGGTCTCCACCGTATCACTTTGATCTTGCCAAAGTTTTAGAAATTTCAATCTCGAGCCAACTACTGCTGGCCGACTATAGCCCTGCTTCATTAGCGGACCTTTAAACGGTTCACAACAATTAAGGCTGTCAAGCGGCTGTTCTCTGCCCAGGAGTAAACCTTGACTAATGATTTGCTAAAAAGTCCTGACAGTCTGTTACAGTCGCCGGTAATTGAATTTAAGCGCTAACAAGCCTTTGAACAAGTGAAAGAAATATTTTATAAGCTTGATGCAATTTGGTGGAGCAGATAATGAATCGTAATGAATATTCCCTTCTGATTTTTTTCTGCGTAATTGTCGTTTTTCTAAACGTAATAATAACAAGCAGGGAAACAAATCCAGACAAAGACGGAGAGCAATCAGACTTCAATCTCTTTCTCTCAGTGCCTCACTTTCTTGTTCTTTCCTTTTTTTGGCTTTTGTCTTGGTTATAGACAGACACTGTTTCCCGCTATTTTGTATTCTTTTGCGTTCACCACCAATAGTTTCCCAGCTATTTTAACGAGCTTGATGTGTCACAAGAATGCATGCCCAGTTCACTGTGCATGTAAGAAAAGCTATGACAACTGTGCTGTTAATGTTGCGCTTTTGAGCCTGCACATAACCTCCTAACGCACCTCTGATAAGGATAAGTAGGAAATACAAGCAATCAGCCTCACACGAAAGTTTGGTTTCAGGCCAATCGTGGATTCATTGATAAATTGGATTAATTGAAACAAGCATAGATCAGACCGTTTTTAAAACGGGCCAAAATAAGTACATTAATAGGCAGCCTCATTAAGAAATAAACACACATATCCATGTGTGTGCAAACTAGCCTGTATGAACACTTGACATGAAAAGACCGCAAGTGTTGTGCTCGCTGTTGTTTATAGAGTTCTTGGGGTTTGAAACTCTGAGAAATGAGGGAAAGATGTTTTGCACAAACTCTTTTCCCTCAATGTAGTCAATTTGCCAAACGGAAATTTGACATCAAACGACAACATCGTCTTAGAAGGTCCACTTACGCAGTAACTCGGATCACTGAAAGTGTCACAAGCTCAGTAAATTAGCACACAAAATGATGAATTGGATAAAATTGCGTCAGAAAAAACAATCAAATATTAAAAGAGGGTACACTCCTCATTCTGACATCAAGGAGACACTAAGTAATCACCAACAAGAGTCACATCATTTCCTCCATTTAGTGTAAAAGTAATAAAAGGCATGTCAAAATCCCTAGTGTGATCCAAGAACCCGGCGGATCATTACGCACTGGACTCCATACTTACTCTTGGACTAATAGGGACAATATTTAGGCAAATAAGGTCATTATGATAATAAGAGTGCTGATAATAAGTCACAGTTTGCTTATTTGTTTTGCTCAGGCTTTAACTGTCGTGATGAACAAAAAGAGGGCAATTAGATTTTAGCCGAATTGGATTTCATAGCAGAAAAACAGGGCCATACACTTTGAATTCATCAGGGACGAATGGAAAATGTGATTAAAAGTCCTCGTTGGAGCATATAAGTTTGCGTATAAGGGCACGGCGCTCTGTAGCGGTAATTACCTGAGAGAATTTGATTCCTCTTAAGTGGGTTACCAATGGATTTGGAAGCATTCGGGGAGCGTTAAAGGTTTGGGTGACTTATTGTATTTTATTGTACAATGCTGCAATAAGGCCTCTAATTGTGTTAAGTGCCAGAACAGTAACATTTCTCAAAATTGTTTCTAATATGATATTATCAGTTAATTCTGAGCTACTTGCAACTTTACTGGCTTACGTGTAACTTAAATGTATGCATAACAAAGATCACCTAACATATTAACAAAGCAAAATATTTGTAACTACAAGGCCTTTTATAATCTGCTTTAGACAATGCACAGCATGGAAAGAAATCATACAGCAGGTTTTGTTAACATTGTTAACAAGAGAAAAAAATAAGGTGACGAAACTAGCCACTGGCCAGCCCCTGACAGTCCAGGGTTCCCAACAGTTTCAATTTTGACTAATGCATTCTGGTTCAAGTTGTAAGTGAAAATTAAATATCCTCATTTTCCCCTCAAACTACCATCTCTGTAAATATTAAGAAAGAATGGCAACATGCAACAACATGAAAGTAAACTTTAAATGTATCGAAACGTACAAAAATAATATGATTGCTTCACTATTATGGCTCAAACATGCAAGGCGTTGCAACAGGTTTCCAATGACAAGTAATGTGACAAAATAACAGCCATTCAAAAGATAATAGCCTCCAAAAGATATTTAATATGAAAACATTTATGAAGAGAGTAATTTTAAGTCAAACTGCACAGTGAGAGTATTTTACTTGGTTTACATGCTGTAGTGTTAAGTTAAGTGGCCTTATATAATGTAACACTATAAGTGATAAACATAAAGTGTCCATTCATTTTTTTCAGCAGCCTCTTTCCCAAAGGGATTTTAAAAAAACTCTTTGTTTAAGAGTTAGTCATGAACCCGAAACTGAAATGTAAAAAAGTCAACTATGAGGTAGCCTAAATTACAACAGGGAAAAAAGTAATTCCATGAAGTACTGCGAATAACATAATTGTATAAAATATAATGAAGAAATATAAGACTATTGATTTATGTTTATAACATATATGGAAACAATATATTTCACATTTATTGCTAAAAATGCATATTGTGCAAACAAGTATACAAGTAGTATGAATCTATAAAATTAAAACGGACTCTACATCAGGGGTGTCAGACACAGTTCCTGAAGGTTCACAGCCCTGCAGAGTTTAGTTCTAACCCTGCTTTAACACACATACTATACAGTTTTCCAATAAGCCTTGATGACTTGATTAGCTAGATCAGGTACGTTTAATTAATTAGGGTTGCATCTAAACTGTGTATGGCTGTTGCCCTCCAGGAACTGTGATTGACACTCCTGCTCTACATCATTCACAGTGCTTCATGAAAGTTTTTTCAAGTTATATATATATATATATATATAAAATATGAGCCACCTCCCAATGACACCTGCTATTTTTATATCAGTGCAAAAAAGTATTCCTCCACCACCCACCCTGCCTCACCTGATTCCGACCATCTTCTCAATTTTAACCCAAGCAATCAACTTGGCACTATATTGCAAACAAAACCATGTGATGCAGCCACAGTATTCAGCTTATCTTTAATACGTGGGAAAACAAATTGGATTGACACGCGGCATAATGGCATGGCCCTGCCCTATTCACTCTTACCACTCATGGACAAAACGTCTGGGCTGATGAGTTCTAGATAGCATTTGGTGGTTCCTTTGTATACTCCAGCTCATCTCCGAAAGTCAATTAAAATCCTGTAATGTTGACACCGCCAGCGCGTGCCCCTATCAACTTCAAACGCACCTGTCACGGAACCCCGCGGTCTCAGGTCGCGTGACATTGCGCAACAGGTCAGGTGATTACACGGCTGTGAGAGCGCGAGCTGCTAGCACGTTTTCAAGCGAAAACTGTTCGCTTCGTAACAATTATTCATGTCATAATTAAAGTCACAGTGAGCTACATCCAGTCACACATGCTCGTAAATAAATAACTACGATAAAAAAATGTATACTATTTTTAATTTTTTCTTGTGTTTGACTTCAATGAATGGTTTGATCATAGAGAGCATATTTATATTTATACATTTATATTTACATTTAGAATTAAAATATAAATAGCATTTACAAGTTAGTTCGGTCGGTTTCTGAATCGAACGTGTTCGAAATGTACGGTTAAACAAGTTTAACATTGCCTCGAGGATCACTCAAACCGATTTACAGCGAACGAATCCGAATTCAGTGTGAAATGATCAGATTGGGGGGGAAACACGTGTTTGATTGAATTTCAATGGAGTCGCGTGCGGGGAGGGAGGTGACGCGCTGTATTGCTTGCTGAGACAAGGGCGAGCAAAAACCGAATTAATTTGACAATGAGTAAGTGACAGACGCTTCTCTCTCTCTCTTTCCATCTCACTTCGTCTCTAATTGTGCTACGGACAGCTTTAAGCACATCTGGGAATTGCAGCGACGCGCTGGCAAAGATTAACGGCCACTCTATGCTTTGTTGCTGTTGTATTTGCATGATAATTAGTTGAAGGCTGTATATATTTTAATTTATTTATTCTCTAGTGCTTGCCGATACACACAGAGCGAGGAATGCAGCTACATGCATTAATTACAATGATTAAAGTGTTCACAGTGCAGTCTCTTGATGTGTTTATTAAATTAATAAGTAAATTGACAGATGAGACTTTGAAATTTGCAGAATTTTTCCCTTGTTTATAAAGTCCTGGTGCGTTTAAAAAACCTGCAGTAGTTCCAAAAGGATCAACCTTTTCATTCCTTGAGGGAGTAAGAATTACTGAGTGAGGAAGAAACATGACGCCTTTGTGAAGTAATGAGGCTTGAACATACTATTGTGACTTACATTAAAGGATTAAATGAAACATAATTGCTTCCATAAGAATTTCATCCCTGGAAATATGTGACTGTTATACCCAATCTTCCTTTGTATGTAAAAAATCAGCTGAGAGATGATTTAATCCTATGAGTGGTTCATGGTTGGCCCAAGTTATTAAATATTAAATAACTCAATATTATCTGCATAGTATTATAAACTCTTTAAGAAGACGTCAGTGTTAGAGACATAGCTTTGACTTTAGATGACCACAGATGGCTGTTTAATATTTAGATTATTTATAAAATATCCACTTTCTTGGATTTACATTTATTTACTATCACCCAGTTTTAAAAACGTAAGCTGCTACATTAAATGGAACAATTATTTGACTGCACAGATTCATGTGAGGCATGGTGTTGGTTTTTTCTTTTCAGATTAAAACTTTATTTTTCGTATTGGAAAGTTTGTAATTGACAAGTATCACCTTGAGCGAACCATCACTGCCAAAGCGGTCTAGTCAAACAATCCGACTCTCAAACAATACGAAAACCTGGGACGTGGTTTCTGCACTTCACTGTTAGGGTGATATGATACCTGTCAAGTTGATGGAGGTCCCATCCTCCGGCCACCTCCAGGTCTGCAGGCAGAAGTCTGTTCTCCGACCAGGCCCCCCTCCGCCCAGCGTACAGTGCGGCCCATTAAAATTAAAGCAGCTCCTTACTGTTGAAACGTCATGTCCATCCCATTCCCCAACATGGATTGGGAACAAAGGGAACAATCTATTTTCCTGATAGAAGCCAGCAGTTGGTAAGAGGTTTGAGATGAGTGCGAGGATACAATTTGCCTAGAGAGTGCCCGAGGATCAAGCCAGCCCTGACTCACTCTGGAATGAGCCTGTCAGCTGGCAACCAGCAGTAATTGCTTCCCATGGCAGGACCCCACCAGCCAGAGAAGAATGTGTGCGTGGAGCTCGTCAACCCGGGGATCAATTTTTGCAACAGCCCAATCATAATTGTTTTCTAAGGATATGGAACTTGTTGCGAATGCGAGCGGAGGGCAAGGCCTGATTGACACTCATTGACCGGCGCGAGCAGGTTAGGGCCGATCGAGCTCACGAGCTCGGAGGCACGGCTCCCTGTTTGTCACTCAGGTTGAGGGGAGAAGAATAAGACCTCCCGACCGTGGAGAAGCCTTGGCCCGCTTCGGAACTGTCAGTCCACACAAAGCTGTTAGCATGCAGTCAAGTGCACGGTTTCTCAGTCAGCAATTACAAAAATTTGGCGTCGTTTAAACCTTATGCCTTGATTCTGTGTGATACAGAAGTCCTTGAATGTCCTGCATAGGAAATGCTCAGTCCACTAACGATCTATCATCTGTCTACAGATAATTTCGTACGCTGTCAAGCACCGAATTGAATTGTAGGACACTTGGATGGCTGCTGCCACTGCCAGCGGGTCCCAAGACCATCTCAAATGTCACTTCAGCCGACTGCTAACATGTGGCCCTTTGGCCAGTGACTCTGACATGCTATTATCTGTCTGGAGAAGAGTCGACGCGGTGTTGTCAGAAACCCGTGTCTCTACACATGTATCCATCACAGAGTGGCAGATGGCTTGGATCAAATTATTTTTTGTGTAAAAGGCCGTGTGAAGTTTCAAAACGTGACTGCCGCAGATGCCTCTCACAGGAGGCATAATAGAGCATCTTGTGTGGCGGCTGCAGATGCCTCTTGCAAAAAGCATAATAGAGGAGCACCTTGGGAGAATCCAGCAGCCATACGGATGAGGCTGTGGTTTTCTTCTGGCTCAACCCAACAAATTTACAAAAGAATGCATTAAGGTACCACGAGGCCCCTAACCAATGTGGGCTTGATCGGCAGCGAATCTATTGTATTTGTTCGGAACGTCAACACTAATGCACAAGTACAGACTCTAAAACTAATTCAACCTTCGCCGCCTCTAAATATATGACACAAGCTACTGCTTATATATGTATCTATTTCTGACATAAATATGTCAATGAGCATGCATCATTACAGACTAACAAGTAAGTCTCACTGGGATGTTCCTTCCGCTCCTCTGTCGCTGACTTCATTAGCATTATTGTAAGGGTAAAATGAATGGCGGAGCATTGTTTAGGAGCATGTGCATGATTCACCCCGTTCACTAAGGCCCTGTTTACACCTGGTATTGAAATCTCTTTGTTGATCAGATCAAAAGTGAGAGGGGCAGAATCTCAAAAGCATCTCCTGTGACCACGTGTGCTTGGATTTAATAGATAAGTGGCTTGCAACTACATAAAATACTCTGGAGCACTTTATTACAACTGCATGCTATGAATCATTAGGTAAGCATTAGTCAATACATCCTTTATAAAGCATTGTCCCAATAGTCATTAGTAAGCAGTTTATAAATACAGCTATGGCTTGTTCTTGTAAGCATATTTATTATAAAGGCTGAGTTCCTAACAGAAAAAAAATAAAAATAAGCAAACAGTCCTCACTTTAGATGAGCTCACAAACATAGACAGCTGGCAAGTACTCAATATTTTTTAAGTACCTGACCTAATGATGAATCACGGCAGAAATATGTGTTAATAAAGCACTTATTAACACACTGAGCACCTATTATCATGTGTCTAAATAAAAAGATTTATTGATGTACATTTAAATAGTTTGTTAATCATTTACTTAAACTTTCTAAATGACCCCATGAACCACTGACAACTTCTAATTTGTAATTAATGTAATAATTTAGAAATTAATTGTTAATAAAGTATGAAAATACAGTTATTAAAAATTATAATATGCACGATTTTTCTTTTAAATATTTTGCTTACTAATGCCTATTAGTGTTAGAACAGTGCTTTATGAAAGATAAATCGACTATTTACTAATGCTAAATGTGAAGAAAGAAATCTAAAATGAGATTACATTAATTAATTATTTATATAGATTAAAATTTAAAAAGGAATCAAATAAATGAATAAATATTATGGTTTCACTGTGAATGATTCAGAAATGACAAAGCAGTCACTTTGTCAGTCTTACTATTTTGTTATTTTTAAATGATACATGTTTTTTTCTTCATTTATTAGTTTGTGCAATCGATAACTCTAAATCGGCAAACAAATCTAAATATAAAAAAATATATATAAATTAAATTAATAAATGATTAAATGTATTAAAGCGGTAAATATAAAATAGAAAAAAATATATAAATATATATATATATATACATATAAATATAAAGTCGGTACTGATTGTGTTATGAATGATTAATCAATGAAAAAAAATTATTTATCTATGTATCTAATTACTTTTTCGCTGACATAAAAAATAAACCACTTGAATTTATTCTAGCAAGTAACGCCCACTTCTCACAATCAATTCACTATTGATAAAACCAAGACCTGTCCTATATTTGTTGAAATATCCTGTCATGCATCAGATTATGAAGTAAAATTGATTGCGAACACTGTTTCATCTCGATTTTAAAGCATGAATATGCACGCAGCTCCATGCTGTTTACCATGGGCTACAGCAGGTGTCCCCAAATCCCACCCAGAGTCATGTGTACACACACACACACACACACGCTTGCACCGACTGTCACCCCGTCACTGGTGTTGTGTCAGGCCCAGAGGTGGACCTGCAAATGACTCCTCAGGCTCATCAGTGTGCTGCTCCAAAATAGTTGTCACAGCAGGAAACCTCTGGAGCTCCTTGATGTGGTGTAGAGCTTACCTACAGGCAGTGCTTTGTCTATGCCAGCCTCTTCTCTGTGAGCGGATGAGTGCTGCGTGACTACCGTAGCACACAGCCAGCCCTCGTACAGCAGCAGGAGACGGAGCTCACAGCAGGCTTTGAGTGCGTGTTGTGCATCTGTGCACGTATGTGTGTGTGCTAGGCATCTGTTGTAATGACTATGTTGATTGGTGATCATGTGTATGTGTGTGTTTTAACCCATAGGAATTAATTAGCCTGTCTTTTACAGAACAGAGGTGTCTATTGTATGTTGGGACAGCATGCTGATTTTATATTATTTATTCATTATGTTTTTGGTTTTTTTAAGCCATGCTGAGATTTCGCCTTGGAAATACGTAATATATAATCATGTGAATCTGGGAAATGGCTTTATACATGCTAAAGAGGTCAAATGTCTTGTATCAAAAAATTAGTGTATAGCGTTCTTGACTTAACTCAGGTCAGCTGATGCTCATTTTACACTCGTCTGAATCAGGATTTAGACAGCTGACAATACTGCAGTGCTGTCATTTGCGGTTGTCAACAAACATGTCTTTTATTTGCTTAAATGTGATGTTTAATTTTAGGCATAAATACACTATCTTTTTTTTTTCTCAAAATGTGACAACTCAACAACAGACTTCCAAGTCTGATTAAACTCCCCTTTTTACAATCACCTACAAGTTCACATTCAGATATCATTTTATTTGTTTTGTAGATAATTCGCCTGTCTTACCGGACAGTCTCTATACGGATTGGAACAACCTGGTGCTGCTTTATTTGAACTTCAGTAACTGTGTAAATCTTGCCAGCAATTTTGTATGACATGACAAAACCTATCATGAATATTTATAATTCAATTTTTTGCAATAATCACTACACTTATAATTAAAATAATATAATAATATTAATAATAACTGTGACCACGGGGCACAAAACCAGTACCACAGGTATATTTGTAGCAATAGCCAATAATACATTGTATGTATTTTCAGATTTTTAGATATTATTGTCATAGGCGGACAGTAGTGAAGTACATTTATTTTAGTATTGTACTTTTTTGGGTATCGTTTTTTTGTTTTAAATATCGTACTTTTCACTATACTACATTTCTACCAAGGTCCTCAAAGTAGAAAGTCGTTTCTATAGCAGCTTTAAAGACAGCATGTGCTTTTCTTCTTTTCTTAATGTGATTGGTGTTTTTAAAGGTGATACACAGCCTATCAGTGACATGTTTGATTTCTATTGTTTTTTTAACATTCTTAAAAGCTCTTTATTACACTGATATTCCAAACTAGTCAGTGTATTCAGTAGGTTGCTTCAGAGGCATAATGTATTGCAAGTATACAATGCAGCAATAATGAATATGCATTGACTGGAAATGATCTCGTAATACTTAAGAACTTTCAAAAGCAAGTACTTCTACACTTTCACTTATGTAAACATTTTTGTTCACAACGTTCACTTGTAATTTTGTAATATTTGACCAGTAGTATTTATACTTTCACTCAAGTAATAGATTTGTGCACTCTGATTATTATTGACTGGTAATTCCAAAAAACATTAGAAGATCAGTAAAGATCATATTCAATTAAACTATTTTTTACAATTTCTAACATGTAAACATTACATTTTTGATTAGTAATGTGCATTGCTAAGAACTTCATGTAGGCAACATTAAAAGCCATCTTCTAAATATTAAAAAACATGACATGACATGTAAAATTGTTTAAAAAAAAAACTGACACTGAACATGAAAAAATGCATAAACAACTAAAAATAAAATAAAAACAAAATAGTAGCAGAAAACAGATCTAATAAAGACCAGGTTCCAGTGATAAATCTTCAAGTTGATCATTGTGTGTATTTTGCTGCAAATGAGTGGAAGTTTCTCTGAGCAGATGATGACTACAGTTCTTCTCTTTTATTCATGTAAAAACAATGTATATGAAGGTCAAACTCCGCAAAAAGGCACAGTGTGTCAGCCCTTCACGGTGTTACATGGAAAAAGTGATCTAAAGTCATGGGATAGGTGAAATGTGTTCTGTTTTGGTTTCAAAAATTGCACATACACACATGAACACAGCCCGTCACACTTATGACTGCTAAACTAAAAGGGGAAAAGACCTGACTGGTAAGGAAACCAGTTATAAGCGGAAAGTGAGCTGAGCTGAGCTGAGCTGAAAATCAATAATGAGGTGACAATTTCAGATTTGAAAAACCAAGAAGAACATTAAACTTTAACTTAAAGAACCATTTCAGCATAAAATAATTCTTCAGGATGATATGGTTCTAAACAGAGCTGTTGCTATTAAGTCTTCACAGATTTCAAGACATGTACTATACTCTATGGTATTGCATTCACCCAAATAGAGACTTAAACCCAGTTTAAGCTTGGTCAAAACACCTTATTTTATATTATGTTCAGTTATATTATACTCCATACTGCCAGTGCAGCCCACTTCATAGCAACTAACCAGGGGTCAGAATTCAGAGTTGAGAACGGAGCGGCTAAGTAATTGCCTGTAACTCAGGTGTTAGGGGAATGTGCTGGTCAAAGGTCAGATTTTTTTCATGAGCAGAGAAAACAGCCACCAAACTGCATTCCAATTGACAACTCTCATTATAATCTCTCCAAACGCCCGTCACTCTTCTCTGCCCAGATTTCCCAACTCCCCGGCCTACCCTGCTCAACCACACAGGAGCCAAGGACGATGCAGTGTCACCGCTCAACACAGCCACGCTTGTAAACACAACACCCGCAACACGTGTAGCAAGTCGGCTGATGGTTTCGCTTTCACCGCGATCGAAATTAGCATCGGGCCGGGTGCACCTCTCGCCGAATGCACCTTTGCAGAATCTCAGGTATCTTGGTGCAAACTGTGTGCGCTTGTTGGGGAGCTCTGGCAGCGACTGATGAGTGTCTCATTATCTCCACACCAGCCGTACACAGTAAGAAGAGCATAATCAAAGCCTGGGGGTACGTATTAATTATCCTTTTGAATAGTGATGAAATTTTAAAAAGATCTCCTTAAGGCTCCCATCATCAGCAGATGAAACAAAGCTCGGCACAGCTTGCGCGTTGAAGCTCACATGTGTTTTTACATCTGTTCAGGATATTTCAATTTGATGCTCAACAAGCTGAGCCTGAGATTAAAGGATCATACGTGTCATCCACACAAACATCACTTCCAGAGCAGGCGAGCGTACGTGAGCTCAGCTTTTCCAAGAGAGAGGCGTCACCGCCGCCGCAGACGACGCAGTCGCACTTCTGTCTCCCCGTGTGCCAGGGTGTGTGTGTGTGTGTCCTCTGCGTGTCTGCGAGTGAAGGCTGATGCGATGCCTCTCACATGTTTGAGATGTCGAGGAAGGAGCCTTTTCTTTTCGCTGTGTGTGTGTGTGTGATGAAATTTGCTTTTAAGAAATATTTATGAGCCGGTGCTCTTTAAAAAAAAAAAAAAAAAAAGAAAGCGTTGTCTTTAATGAACATGTTTTAGAGATTGTTTCCGCATCTATAATTTATAAGGTAAGACTTCATCTGTGAACAGGGCTAGTTTGTAAATGTGAATACTTAATAATAATGAAAAAAATACATCTCACACAGCTGCTGTACTGGCATAATATGACACTTCTAGAGCAGACAGATATTGTCGGTAGAAGGCCAGTGTGTGTGTTTGTCTGTGTCCAAATCTTGTGTGTGTGTTTTATGGAGGGGGGTTCTTCCCTATAGTGAGCGTACATGTGTTGGTGTTGGCAGGACTTTATATTGGCAAATCAGTGTGCACAAATGGCCTCCCCCACTGAAGTGATAAAAATCTTATAACTACTGTACATACAATTAGTCATGTGGCTCCTAATTAGTCAGCTTGTTGCACTTTGGAACCCTATTTATGAATCTATTTCTGGGAGATTCTTAAATGCATTGCTGGGACAACATTTGCTCTGGATTTGGATGAAACATTAGGTTAAAAAACTAGCACGCTGCCTTGCTGTCTAGTGCCTTCATAGGCAGCTGCCTTCCCAACTAAAACGAAACCTTGTAAGTGATGCATTTGGAAGGCTGCACAAAGGTAGCAAAGCTATTTTTTGCAAACAGCACTCCCCTGTTGAAGATCCTCTATAAACCAGCTAAAACTTGTTTGCTAGATTAAGGTGGTTTTAGAAGGTCTAGCTGGACTTCCAGCCTTGCCGAGCTGGGTTCAGCTGTGAGGCCAACCCTATGGTTCCCATATGGTTACAAACCAAAGAACCACTTTTAGTGCTATTTAGCCCCTTTTTTTAGGGTGTAGTGTCTTCCAGTCTGACAAGCTGAAAAATACTCAAAACCCTTTTCAACAAATCAGACTTGGACACCATCTAGGACCAGCAAACAAAGGCTATTTTAAGAAAGCTTAGCTTACTCTCAGCTTTGTTACAATTTGAGTCCAAGACCAGAAGCCTAGTCATAGGACTTGTGGTCCTGGACTCAAGACTTTAGTATGAGTCCAGTCTTGAGTACTACAACACTGGTTAACATGTTGCTAAGCAAGCATAATACCGTAATGATCATAAAACCACATAACACACATATTGGGTACACTACTTTTGATTGTGAAAGAAATTCTACCATCTTTTTTCCACAAAATGGAGTTTGTTATTAGCATGCTGCTACGCTAGTGACATTATACTGCAATGACCATAAAACTCCACTGAACTCAAATACTTGAAATGTTAGTTGAATTTTTAGTCAATACAGGTATAAAATCTGTCATTCCTGCTTTGTTCACCATCATGGATTGTTATTTTTCCCCACTAAACTCACAATTCATTATGGGGTTGCCTTTTCTGCTTTATAATTTAGATGAAGCATAGGAGAGACTTATTTCCATAGAGTTTACCATTAGCATGTTACTTGGCTAACAACATGACACTCCTTTGAGCAAAACCCCACGGAACACAAATGTTGTGCAAGTTATCTGTAAAACATACGCCGATACAGTGCTGTGTAAAGTAGCTTATAAAGTCCAGTAATTCCTCTTGCTTCACCTACCACAGAGTTCACATTGAATTCTGGGATTGCCTTTGCTTAATCTACCAAAACCCAAATACAAGGTATCTAAGCATCATAACCATGGTGCCAACCTTTTGGAGCTGCCATAGTGTTGGGAGCTGGCCTATGATGCCTTACAACAAGGCCTACGCAGGCAGCTTGCTGGGTTTTTAAACAGAGTGTCTATATAATGAATGTACGCCATTCATCCTTAAGGAACAACAGTACAGTTTTAGGTTGACCTTTGGAGAGCACTGAATATAATATCAGCTCACTGCCGGCTCCACGCCCACTACCACGCATCCTCTTTATTCTCCGCTGAGACTTCCTCCTCTCATCTGTGCTAGTGGCAAAAACTAATAATCAAATCTTTCCTCCCACAGACACAATGGTTTCTTTGGAAAGCCCCTGCCAAACTACCTATCTCTTTGTCTCTGTTTTTCATACTGTAGACTTAATGGATGCACCAGCCCAATGACAACTTGCTTCATACTTCGAAACCTTCGGTTTGTGTAATTTGTCTGTCTGGTGTCGTCTTCCATAACCACAGAGGAGAGTCTTTGCTAGTGCCAAATGAACAGGCTTAATCGTGACAGGCTCGACTTGCAGGTGAGGTCACAAGTAATAAGCACTAATGAATACCAGATCAGGCTTGGCACAATCAGGCTTACTGCAACACAGACCTTATACTCCTCAAACAGAGCTTTATTTTGAGAGGAGCACAGAGACTGTTAACACAGGAGGGGGGGGGGGGGGTGAAGCCTGTCAAGTTCTTGCCTTGTCTGAGGGTCTCCACCGCTGTACGTTATATAGGCGCGTTGCATTTGCAAACGATTCTTCCATTTGTCAGGCTGTTGGCAAACCTGACACGCTCACCCGGTGAAAAGCAAATAATTTATTTATTTGAGTTCAACATAATTAGAAGCATTACCCCAACGCTTGGCACTGACACCTTTTTATGTTATCAAGCGCTGAAATGCAAAGAGTTAAGATACGCTTGTTGGAGGTGTGGAAGTTTTCACTTTTTTTAAGCTTTAATATAATTAAATTCCAACTGGATGGAGTTGTTGGGTTTTTATTTAGCTTTCTAGCATGCTAGAAATGAAAATATATACATTTGACTGGACAAAAAAGTGCTTTTGTCAGCAATTTTGTGCAATTTGAGTTTGAGATTCACAGCGATCCAGAATACATTAGAAGATATTTATTTCCATTTCCTGGTATTTGGCATGGGTTACTATATAAATATGTTATTCATTGCTCCAGAACGTTTGGGCTTCAGAGGAAACATGTTGATACTATTGCTTCTTTCTTCAACTCTAAATAATTGAATAGAAAAGAGGGCCTCCACGGTCTTTTTTATCGAGTCTTCCCGAGAATCTTAAACATCTGTTTTACTGTGCATCCAGTGGGCACATGCTCACGTACAACCCAGAATGTGACAAAAGAGGCGTTTCTTCAAGCTTTGAGATTTTGGATAAAAAGGAGCATCAAGAAGCCTGGCACAGGTAGTATGGTCAGCCTCCAGCGGGTTTGCTTGCAGTAACATTTGTCATACGCCATTTACCGCCTGGGGCCCCTCACACGTTCATCGTAGCATATTAAAAACAAGTTGATGAGAGTGAAAACAACGCAGAGATGTGTAGCGCTTCACGTCTCCCTTAAGTGTCTGCTTCAGGGACAGTTTATGTGCTAGAGATAGCGGTTCTTTGACATTGTCATCTTCTGTCATGTCGCCACAGCTAGTCGTTCCTCCACCTGCACGTTCTTGAGGTGCCGTAGAAGGCGCGTAACTCATCGCGCTCTTTGTGCAGAATGTCTCGGGGCCTTTATGATAATGAATGTATGAACTGGGTCTTCCCCCACTAAAGCATTACAATAAATAAAACATTTTAGTCCAGCAAGGCTGATCTCTGTTGTGTGTGTGTATGTGTTTCCAGATATTTAAGAGTAAAAATCATCACAGATAGACCCACATATTTTTGCTTAATGCTTTGGAGAACAATTCACCAGGGAACACGATTCATTCTCGTTTGCCAGACAGAAAAGCACAATGTATAATTAAAGAGTAAAGTGTAAAGATGTAATTGTTGGGAGTGTTGATTATCGTTAAATAGCTCTGCAGGAACATGACTGTAAGCCATATTTAGCATACTTAATTTATTAATCGAGCAAGCTGTTTGTTGCTTCTCTTATGTAAGCTGGAGGAGGTATGCAGAGCTGGTATGAACTCATATAACAGTCAAGTGATGACTAGTTGCATCTGATCGTTAGCCTATTTGTGCGGACAGCAATTATCAGGTGTGAAATACAGTACAAACCTATAAACTCAGTGGCCCCTTCTTGGAAAATACTTTCTCTGTAAGAGGCGTAGATGGAAATTATGTAAAATGAAAGTAGTTTATCTTATCTTTAAATCATTTATTATTCTGAGTAAACTTTTCGTAGATCAGTTTTTAGTTGTTTTTTTTTTTTTAATTAAGGTAATTTCCCAGCGCTTTAAAATCTAAAAGATCAATTCTATTGAACTGTCGGTTAGCACACAGGTGTTACTGGGGAAATCTTGCGAGGGATGCTTTAATCACATCTTCCCCATAGAAATGGTTTCGCATATCAAAGACAGTTAAAGATGAAGCTCTTTTTCAATCCAGTAAAGTAAAAAAAGTACTATAATTGTTAAGCAAAGAAATCGACAAAACATTCAAATAATTTAAGTTATAAATGGAAACTTTGGGTATTTGGTACAGTATGGGTCTGAAACCGTATGTAAAAATGCTTTTATTTTGTGACCTTTTTGTAATTCCATATTTACCAAATATGTGATTAATATAGCATTTTTAGTAAAAAAAAAAAAAAAAAAGTATGACAAAAAATTGATTAAATATCAGAATATTTGGTGTGCCCTCTTGACTTTAATTACTCCAGCAATCGCGCTGCATGATCTCCAGAAGTTTGTAGAAAACCAGACGATCATCTTAAAAACGATTTAGTCTTATCTTAAGAGCATCTTATGCTTTAATGGAAGTTTGAATCTGACCATAAGTATGAAGGAGTTGCATGACTGTCTCTCAGACAGAAAACTGAAGAGAACTAAATGTTCCTTTATATAAAAAACTATAAAAAATGTCTACATTTTCAGGTTTAAATGTAGAAAAATCCGACTTGTCTTGCTCATAAAGCCAATACTATTACCTTACAAAAACATTGCCTGGTCAGTTTTTCTAAGCTGCAACAGGTACGACTGAAACTGTATATTTTTACATTCGTGTATCCACCTGTGTGGCGTCTCTTAATGATTATTTGCTCATATTTTTCTTCACCCCTTTCCAGTTCATCAATCACAACAGATCGGAGTGTGTGGCTGCTGCCCTGGCTTTGTTACGCCGTCACACTGAAACTCCACATTTATTATGCAGTTCCACATTAATCTTTTAAATCAGTCTTCAAATTAACGTACATCCTCCCTTAAGAGAGGGCTGTGATGCTGTGAAGAGTGTGTTTCTTGTTGGCTTTGATATGGTTCAACTCTTCTTTAACACTTCAGGATAGTCAGAGTGCCCTCCATTGTCCAATTATTGTACTGCACTCGCATTGTTTATTACAAGCTGATGTTTTTTTGTGTGTGCTAGCTTGCTTTAACCACTATCCTGATCACAGACTTAAGGAGTAACCAATGAGATTGATAATACCTAAAGAAATATATCAGTATTTATCTCAAAGGCACTTGTTTGGCTTACACCGGAGCCTTGAAAATATGTTGCTTAAGAGACGTTAGTTGCATCAGAATAGGTGGCTAATTTTGAATGGCTGTTATTGGAGAAAGATACTTTTTGTATCCAGGTGTTGTAGTTACAGGATCTACCTGCAGGGGCTAACAGAGCCATCTAAAGCGTGATAATAACAATCCTGGGACACTAGAAAGCAGAAAAGGTTTTACCCCATGTGTTAAACCAATCAAACAATTAGTCTTAAAAGCCTTAAATTGGCTCATGGATATGATTTCAGCCCTGCACTGTGGTCTTAAAGTGCAATATATCCCAACACACTTCGAGAGTACTGTAGTTCTGTGATTTCACCAGGTGTTTCAGAGGAGAAGATGGGGTATTTGTTGCTCTGCTGCTCTGGGCTGGTGTACACAGGCTGTATTACCAAAGTTTGATGTTGCCCTTCCCTTTCGTTCTTGTCAATAATCTCAATATCTGTTGTTGAGCACTCCTCATTCCACTGTGTAAGGTTCCCCCACCCCTAAGAAAGGAAATGACAAACAAAATATTTTTGTTAGAGCTAATCAAACACGACCACAATCTATGTATCTGTAAAAAATAAAGTTTTCAAAACATTTTTTAGCATGTGAAACATTTTTTTTAATCATTCAAAGCATTTTGTTCCACAATTATGAACTTTTAGTACATAAGGTTCCACTATTGTTAAAGTTTCTTCATGGAACCATATATAATAGCACGAGTTGATATTATTCACCCTCAAACTTTTAAGACTTAAGATCTTAGAAACACATTTTAAGACTGCTTTTCAAGCTTTCTGACCTTAAAAAGGGTTCAAGCTCCAGAAAGGTAGTAAGGTCATCATTAAAATAGTCCATGTCACATCAGTGCGTCAACCATCATTTAATTAAGCTATGCAAAAAATAAACATTTTTTTCTCTTCCCTGTCAGTTTTTGATAAAGGAGCCATGAAGAAATTGCACAGAAGAGAGGTATTCTCATAGCTACATGACATTGATGTTGAACCACTGATGACACAGGGTCAGAAAGATCTCAGATTTCATCAAAAACATCTTAATTTGTGTTCCAAAGATGAATGATGATCTTATGGTTATGGACATGACCATAATCATTTTTGATTGAACTATCCCTTTAATAAACAATGTGTTATGTAAATGCCTTATTGTATAAAATCAGGTTTGAAGCCTAGTTGACTTTACAAGTAAGCTAAACAGCTTTACCGGTGTTCTGGTCATATTCAATCTGTACATGTCTATTTAAATTTTGAAATACTGGGGAAAAGATATTGGCCATCACATGCTTTTATATAGCTATTAGTGTTTTGTTGTACAGTACATGTTAAAAACACGCTGTTGTTTTCACATTCACATTTTTAAGCCCAGAACAATGACAGAATTCACATTTGATTTGTGATTGTGTTTTATTTCTATTGAAAAAAGAAACCTATAAATATCTAAAAAGATATTAGGTGTATTCTGTCAAATAAATGCATTTCAAATTATGGATGCCGCTGGCCTTACTTGAAACTGTTCAGTGTCCGTGATTTTGTTTTTGAAGTGTTTGGGATCTGGAATTTTAGGAAAGATCAGTCTTCCGACTCTTCAAGATCAAAGAACGTCAAAGTGTTAAGACGTTTGATAAACAGTGTCAAGGATATTATAATAGCTGAAGTGCTAATTAATACTCACCCCTGTTGAGTCAATAGACAGACAACCAGAAATGTGGTTAGTGGCAGCACAATTATCAAAATGTAAACCCATATGTAGGAGGATGCTTCTACAACACAAGCACCTGTAAACAAAATGTTTAGTTTATTTGTAAAGCATTTTAGACACACACAGAATATATGTAATCATTTACTTAGTTCAGTACAAATTGCTCATAGTTCAGTACATGCTAATAAAGAGATGATACACATCTTTAACCATACATATTGCTATGGCTGATGACCAATTTATGCTTATTTATAAAACCAGGCTCAAGGTCCTGAGTTTCTGAAAACATGGCATTTCAAAGACAAAGAGGCGGTACCTTCGTTGTTTCTCCAACTTTGCACTTTTGTCCACTTGCTCCAGTCTTGGTCTTCACACCACACCTTCATTCTTATTCTGAAATCGTAATTTGTTTTCATGCTGAGAGTGGACAGGTTTAAATTCTCCACCTCCTGTTGTTGTTTCACGTGAATAATCGGACCTCGCTGCATATAAGCAAATACAAGAAGGCTGTATGATTTTGCTTTGAATAGCCTGTGTCATTTTGCATCAGATTCATGAGCGTTTGTGCAGCTTAAATGTGTAAGTGTGTGTGAGTGTTATGTACCTTCCAGTCTTTGATACACTGGTTCTTGTACTGCACTTCAGCCTCATAACAATTAGGGGATATTTTATGAGGGTTCCTCCATGTTACAGTAATGCCATGGGGTGAATTACTAATATTAAAAACAATCTGGTCCGGGTCAATATCTAGTGTCGCACATTGGAAAGAGCAGAATAATTATGAGTACTGTAGGTCTACACAAAATTCAGCAGAAGGGTAAAAATCTTGCCAGTCTTGGCATTCAGCAGTCCATTTCCCAATAATTAATAAGCAATGCTAAATAACAGATAACATGAGGTATCCAAGTCACAGCATGTACAGTAACTACTGGGGTACCTCAGGGCTCAGTTCTTGGACCACTTCTATTCTCTGTCTACTAAATTCAGTCATTCAGAAACATAATGCAAAGACAGCTGCTTGCTTCTCAGCTTTTCACACTGCACGTTATTTTGCCAGATTATTCACACACCGACAGGTATTGATAAATCACAGTCAAGTTGCCAAAATCGGAGGCAAATTGGTGCTCGTTCACAAGAGTGCCAATCACATGGTGTAAATTGTCAAAGACACGATCTGAAGGTATCGCAGACACCCACAAAATATTTGGCATGCTAAATATCTAGAGCTGTCTGCAATTCACAATCAAGCAGTGTGAAATGATTTGTCAATGAGAGACCAAGATACAGGGCAGAGGGAAGCTCGGGGAGGAGTTATAGACCAGAATATCAGTATTTTAATTGATGTACTGTACAGTTATCTCATACAGAAACAAGCACAAACATATGCTTGACCAGCCGCAACATCAGCATAATACTGCTAAACTACTATTTGCCTCCAACTATACTATATATTATATTATACTGTATACTATTTTACAACTTAAATTGGTACTTGATGAAACCATTAAATAATTACATTTAAAGTGTATTTTCAGTCAGTACATTAGACAGTCTATCTATTTTTAGTATATTTAGTAATATCTCAAAAATATTTTCAATACAATTCAGTATGTCTATTTTACTCCTCTGTAAATTGCACTGCGCTTTCATGGTTGTTCTTACCGGTTTAACAGTGGCTAATTTATATGAATTAGTTTACTTACAATCTGCTTATGCATCATTGACAGGTTTAAAGGTGGACCTACATGAATCATATGATATGAATTCCATGCCAAATGGCTTTAGTAAGTTACTTTTTTCATGTGATTATGCTCCGTTCACACCAAGCATGATAGCGATAAAGATATAGTTCTAAAAATCGTTCTTAATGTTAAAGAATAGCAGCGTCCACATCACAACTATAATGATAAAGGACAGAAAAATGATATCTTTGGGACTCATTTCCAGCTGATGGACTATAGAAACATTGACAACCAATCAGTATCAATCCTTACTGATACTGATCCATTACGTGCTTGAGCTTATAATAAACAGACAATAACGTTTGCTGGTGTAAATGCAGATAATAGTTATCACTATCGTTATCCTTATAGTTATCATGCTTGGTGTGGACAGGCCTTAAGGGACCATATTTTCCTAGCAGAAAGAATTGCAAAATTTATTCTCAAATCAATACTTTATGTCCATGTTTATTTATTTGCTGAGTAGCATAATTAACAAGAATATATACAGTCATGTTGTCATTGTTATAGTTTTAAAAAGGTTCACAGCAGAAAAAGTTTAAAATATTTTAAATAATCATAGCAGACAAAGAATGTCGAGAAAATTCACAGATTTTGATTGAGATTACAGTATGAGTAATATGTGAGAGTTTACAGTCTGAAATTGACTGAATGAAAAACATTATTGCGAAAATGTGGGGTTTTACTTAATGAATGTGTTCTCATGTGAATCTTTGTCGGGTATACAGGATATACCAGCTCATATGAACACCACCCCCTCCTTAGGCCTTTTGATGTGGCTCTCCAGACAGCTCATGCACCATGGTGCACCGCTACTCATCGGCAGCTTATCATCATCATCAGATGTTTGTCTAAATGTATACCGACAAGAATGTGCTTGTCATAAGCTCCATTCCTAAAAATCAAACCTATCACCTTTACATTGGGAAAACACGTGTTTGTGGTGAGTCTAATCATATTGCTTCAAGGGGACTTTTTATGTTAATGTCCTCTCTCATGCTCTTCAGCAACATAATTTTCTAGTTCTTGACATTGATATATATATATATATATTAGAGAGAGAGAGAGAGAGAGAGAGAAATAGACAGGTAGATTGACTGATTGCTAGATATATAGATAGATGTCACATGAAAAGAATGAGTAATCAGCTTTTTTTTATTATTGCATTAAACAATAAATACTGAACATTTGTTCTGTCACTTAAGAGCTAAAATATTAAAGATTAAAAAAAAAAAATACTTACTATTAATATTCCCAGCACTAGACTCTGAAGCCAAGAGTAAGGCCAGGACTACCAGGTGATCCACACTCCAGCTGTTCATGATAAGCTCCTCTCTCAGTTACTTGTCAATCAAGAGGTCTCAGTCTCTAGAGCACAGAGGAAAAGGTGACACAATTTATAGCACCTGAATCACCAAATCTTCTGCTCCTCCACTCATTTCCTTTCCATCCTCTCAACCTCATTTCTTATTCAGTCTTAGAGTGGCTCAGTGTGGTATGAGGGAGGGCTTTGAAATTAACTCTGTCATCAGTGGCTTTGCTTTAAATTCTTTCTTATTCACTGCACATTAATTTCTTGGGGCTACAGAAAAATTAGCTGATGTTAAAAAGAACCCAGGGCTTCACTTCTAGTAGTGGATGGTAGTTAAAACCATTATAATAACCTAAAGAATTTATAATGTAACATTACAAATTTCCGAATTGAATCACTAAATTACCATGCAATTAACAATCAGTTCTAATTCATAAGTAAAGAATTATTTATCAGGGTGTTTTAAATGTTATACAGTACACTGATTAATATGTGTCAATGTTGGGGTCAACATCTTTAATCAATTCGATCTTTTAT
>JAUMHQ010000063.1:13837497-13851509 GCA_032361165.1 Enteromius paludinosus
ACCTCCTCATTACTATTCATGAACCTTCCAAATAAGGCAAAAACAGACTGTTTCATTCTAGGGTCAAATTCTTGGGTCGTAAATGGACCTGTAAAACCGTTTCTGGGCATGTTTTCCCCTTACCTAAGCTACATACGTTCTATGTACATATCAGAGAACAATTTAAAATATTCCAGATTGCATGGGTTTCTATTTGAAATGACTGATTCGCCTAGTAAATTTGATTGCACCTTTCATCTTCCAGTGAATATTGTTTTGTATTTACATTACATATATTTTCCTTTGATATATTCTGACGCATCACCACAGGTTCCTTTAAGAGCCGTGCATCCATCGATGGAGCAACAATGACCCTCCGTGGTGTTACACAGAAAGACTCAGGAGTGTATCATTGCGAAGTCACAGCACGTCAAGACAAAATCAAACTGGGCGAGGTCACCGTAACCCTCAATGTGCTCGGTGGGAATAAAAATCTTCTTAATAATTCATATTTGAAATGTCATTTTCATTATTTACATGTTTACCAACAAAACTCTTAACCTTAAGCATTTCTGTCAGTGAGCAACATGATCAGGTAATGCAACTCTGTCTTACATGGACAGTGCCGCCACATGCTCCATCATGTGAGGTCCCAGAAACAGTCATGAGAGGATTTTCTGCAGAGCTCCACTGTAAAGACAAACTGAGTGTTCCTGCTGCCACCTACAGCTGGTATAAAGACAACAAACCACTTCACGCTGACCGTCTCCATGAAATCAACTACACCCTGGACCCCAAAACAGGGACTCTGGTTGGTGGTTTTTTTTTCACTCTGATAAACCTTTATTTTCATTTCAATTGGCTATAAATTTGAGCCTTTCCTGTAATAGCTAAATGCTGCTTGTGTTAGTTTGGCTTTGATGAATTCATTACATGCAAGTATGATTTGTATAGACTGTTTATTTTCCTTTGCTTCTGAGCAGAAGTTCAAAGGGGTGTCAAAATCTGATGAGGGCCAGTATCGGTGTGAGGCCTCCAATGGGGTGGGGGCACCCAAAAGTTGTGCAGGACGTCATATGAAGATAACTGAATGTAAGTTCAGTTCAGTTCAGTGATTTTAAAGAGTCACATCGTGAGGAATCAATTTTACATTTAGGATTTTTCGAGTGTAATGTGCCATGAAAATGTACTTTAAAAAGTATTTAAGTAAGAGTAGCAGAAAAACTCTGTACTGTACTGTTTTTGTTTGGGGACCAAAAAAGTTCTGTTTTGCCAAAAAGTAGATTTTGCTTTTCAAATATTTATAATTGGTTTAGTTGGATTTTTGAGTAAAGAAATGAATACTTTTATTCAGTGAGGACAAAAATGATCCAAACGTAAGATTGCATAAATATACATAAACATTAACTGTAACATTACATTACAGTTATTCTCCAGTAAAATGTATCAACTTCAAACCATTAAATGGTATTCTAGTAATGTTGTTTCTTTATGGGGTGATTTTGACCACAGCAAAAACACATTAGTCATAGTTGCTTAGATGCAAACAAAACATAAGGGTTTCAGTCAAAAGGCTGGAGCCGAATTAGATTTGCCTCGACACCCTTGACCAACATAATAACTAGACAGAGTGTAAATGAATATCTGTTGAACTTGCTCTGTTGCAGTTGAGCTGAACATGACAATAGTTATAGCCATAGAAGTTGGAGCGTTCCTGTTCCTCCTCTCCTGCTGTGTTGCCATCTGTCTGTGCTGCAGAAGAGGGTGCTGTCGTTGCTGCTGCAGTGAGTACCATTTAGTCAAACACAATTTAAATATGCTATTTAACTTTAAACACTAACATTTATCTCAAATTTACCAACAGAGAATAAAAGAGAGGCTAAACAAAGGTATGTCTTTACGCACTCTTAACGTATAATATATATAACAGGCCATTAGGAACAAAATGGTTCTTTCTTTTCCCTATCCAGCAGATCAAAGAGCAGCTATATCCCTCCAGACGTAAGTCTTTAAGTTTCCTTTTGATAACACGTCATACAATATAGTAGTGGCACTCTAGAGATTTGCCTTTATAATAATGACTAGTTTTCATCCCATTGTTCGTCTCTCTCCTCAGCCAAGATGCTACAAACATACACAATCCTTTGTGCTATGAAGAGAGTGCACTTACTGGATAGCGCCGTGCTAGAAGAAGTGAATTTAAGTGACCTCAAAGACTAGAGATCCATATCTTACTTCACGTGCACTTGTATATGTCTATGAATTGCTCTGATGGCCCATCAGAGCAAACAACACGCCCTCTGGTGTTGAGGTCCATCCACAACAGACCCACATTATGGTTCATGTTTCTTTTATACTACTGTAAAAAGCTTTGTATTTTTCAATTCAAGAGTATTCATTTATTTTTAGATACCGTGTAGTATTCTAATAGGCTCATATCTGTTTGACTTCTCACGAGCTAGAGTAGACACTGTAAATGTTGCACTATTTCATTTTATTTTGGTTTCAGTCATCAAGCCACAAAGCATAGAGGCCAAACTACAGATATGATGGTCCACTTGACTTTCCTCAGGAGGATGTCTCTCAGAAAGACTTTTAGTCATCATGCAATCAGTGTTTAGTAGAAATTAATATTTCTACACATTTCATTCAGAAGCCTCATCTCTAATTTTAGGTATTTTCATATATATATATATATATATATATTATTTTTTTTTTATTATTTTCACAGAAGAAACAGCTATAGAACAACATTTATGCCTGTTAATCACTATTTTATGTTTGCACATACCATTCCTTTTACAACGTGTCCGAGCATATTTAACTACTTGGTTTAGTTCATATGTGGCTCAAATTAACCAAGTGACTCAAAGAATAAATATTTTGATCTTTTGTTACATTCATCGATATGTAAAATAAATGCAAAATCCACTGCAATACTGATTCCTCTTTGTTTTTTTACACAGATTCAATGACTGTAGCTGTGTAGCATGAACTTGCGCTGTTAAATAATGCACAAATTAGTTCGAGGTTTATTTATTAATTGGCTTCAAGACAGTCAATGGTCACATACAGAAACAGTACGACATTTCTTTAAATGTGAAACTACTTGAAGAATCACAGAACTGTAATGTCCATCAGCAATTACTCTATTGTACACTTAAAATACACTTTTTTGTGCTTTTAGTTGAGCTCAGGGGTACATGCATACACAAGGTAAAAAATCTGATTAAAATAAATCAAGTAATATACACGGAGTAAGAGGAAAACAAATCATTTACATAGTATGTAATAAAACAAAACGGATTTCACACGTATCTGTTAAAGACAACACCTTCTGATATCAGCTACTATCTATTATTTGGCACAAATAATCAAATAAATACATTGATAGATTCTGATGTACAGTTAAAAGCTGCACAGAGAGGGGAGTATGTTGCTGTCAGTGGGCAGCGAGGCCTCCAGCTCATCCCCGCCCCCAATGCAATGTTGACCAAAAACCAGCATGAACATTCACTCAACTTATTAGCACACACTAAACTATAGCCTCTGACACCCAGCTTTAGTGCGCAAAAACTCCAACACAGCACTTACTGACCGGGATCAAGAGGTACGTTTGGCCGCAACTCTAATTCATCCGAGAGAAACGAGAGCGAAAATGAGAATGTTGCATATGTGTGAGGTTATAAGCGAGTCAGTTTTCCCGCTTTCTGCGCCAGCTAACTGTTAGCATCCTAAGGGGAAACTGAGCTAGCTGGAGTGCTAACAGAAGTGACTGTAAGCCAGCCCTCTCGCGTCCGACAAGCAGTAGGTAAACATTATTCTGGATCATTTTAAACGTATCCGTTTCCGTCAAAAACACGCTGTCGACGCGCATAATTCCGTCGTGTAAAACAAAGCGCGACTTTTCGTAAAAGTTAGCGCAAGCTGTCAGCGCGAGCAGGTTTTCAGTTCAACCAGGCGTGTCTCTCTGTCTTTCGTCAGCGTAAGCTAAGCAGCTAACAAAGAGGCCAGGTATACATACACATTGCATTCGTGATTGTACCTGCCGTAGATATTATTCCGCACGAAGCACATAATTAAACACCGTGATGTTTCCGTCCGTTTCTTCGGGCGCACGGCTGTTTTCGGAAGTCTGTCAGCCGCCGTGACTTCGGCCAGGATTTCCGGCTGCTTTTACATCTGCCCTTCTCTTGTTTTGTTTCCGTTTCTTCCATTTCCGTTTTAACTTTCCAGAATCAAAAGTCTTGATGTGTAGCTACCCCTGAAAGTTTCGGAAGTTTTAAAAAGTCGTCTTTTACGCGCAAATTTGCGCTAATATTACGAAACCCAAAAGCATTCCAACATGGCAACTGCGTTTGTATCGATTCGCTCATCGTCTTCCCACCCAGTCGCCGGTGGAAATTATATTAATAAAATATCGCGTTCAAAGCCACACACGAAAATAATAAATGGACTGATCAAATCGAGGGCATTTTTATTGAATAATTCGTCTCCTGTATTTTAATAAGAGTGCTAATATAGGGAAAATGAAACGGTGGGCCTGTACTCAAGCAAAGCCTCGGTGTTGCCTGAGAGTTTATTGGACTTCCGAGACTTCTTAGACAGCAAGAGTGCGTTAATCACACCGCTTGGTGACTTTGTAGCACATTTACATGTTTTGTATAACTTTGTGTTAATCAAAATGCTAAACTTAATGTAATTTATTTTTATTTTGAAGTATAAAATTGAGTAACAGTTTGCAACAAGGAATTTTTTTGGCTACCACAAACTACCAGTGAACAATACAACTGCAGCATTTATTAATTTTGGTTACTGTTCAACATTTGCTAATGAATTTTAAAGATCAAATCTGTCAATGCACGGTGACCTAACAAGTGCACACAATGAACAGATGAATTTATATAAACTAACATTAGCAAATATTAGTAAATGCTTTAAAAAAAATTTAAATGTAACAAAGGCTTTTTGTTAATTAATGCTTCCCAATGCTTTATCCGATTGTAAATAATGAGACCTTAAAGTGTTACTGAAAGTTCTTGTACACATTCTTGATAGTCATTGCAAAACACACACTCACACACACACATATTTCTATATTCACTTTATAGTTGGACAAGGAGTTGAAGGGATGTCAAAAAGTGAGACAGAGGAGATGATTGAAATTGAGATTGATGGTCGGGAGAAGCAGGAGTGTCTAGAGGAAGGGTAAGTGCGCTTTCTGTCTTTCTCTTCCTTTTTTTTCTTCTCTGTTTGATGTGTTTAGAGGAATCATCTCATTGAGCAACGTGTATTCTGTGCGTATGAAATCATCTGTTTCATGTGACCAAATGCCAGGATCGAGGAGCAAACCATCACAGCAGCTGAACTGATTACTCAAGATATTGACATCAATGAGCCGATCGGTAACCTCAAGAAGTTACTGGAGCCTCGTCTTCAGGTCCCGCTGGATGGATATGACATTTGTCTTCAGGACATCCTAGTATGTATTTCTATATTAATGTAATCTTTTTTTGAGTACACTCATCTTAATCATGGACTAAGCTCTTGATTTCCTGTCTCTGTTCCTTTCCTCATGTAGTTGCATCCTGATCACAGCCTGTTCGATCAAGGAGTGAAGACAGATGGCACAGTACAGCTCAGCGTGCAGATTGTCACCAAACAGGGTAACGGTTTACAGTGATCTCACATAGCTGTTGGACAAATCTTGACTTGTCAACATGCCCTTCAGACAAATGAAAATATTTGTGTAGTTGATGTGTCATGTTGGGTGACGTGCTGTTTTGAACTCTTTTGTAATTATGCATGCAGCTTTTACGAGCTGATAGTAATTGAGAGACTACATGAGTATTTGCACTTTCAAGATATAAACACACCAAGGAAGGACCATTTAAAATGCATTAGGGATGGTAAAAACAGTGGTAAAACCTGAAAAAGTTTCCCTTTTATATATTTATAGAAAGTATACAATAAGATGAATCTTAAAAAATGTACAGCAATAAACAAACATAAGCTTGACTTTATTGTGCGTTTTAGGTGAAGAGAAATTAAATATTCTGGAGATTGTGAAGCCAGTGGAGACTGTGGAGGTGGTGATCGATCCAGACGCGGTTGCTGGCGAGGAAGCTCATCTGGTGGAGGATGGACATGTGATTGCCGTGGAGCGAGCCTCCATTCCTGATGACACTTCAGAGCAGGTGACCCGCTGGGCAGCCGCATTGGAGGGGTACCGCAAGGAACAGGTTCGACTGAACATTCCCTATGGTGAGTGTTCTATTGATATTAACATGTTTCAGAGTAAAATCAAAATATGGATTTTGTAAAAAAAAAGTCTGGGCACATATGACTATATTATCACAAATACACTACTGTTCAGAAGTTTGGAGTTGGATTTATTTTATTAGTTTGATTTTGAGCAGAACAGTTAAAAGCAGTACTGTGAAACATTGTTCAAAATAACTGATTTCTATGTTATTATATTTTAAAAAGTAGTAATTATTTCTGTGATGACAAAGCTGAATTTTTAGTATCACTACTCATTCACTTATTATCAGTGTTGAAATAGGGAATTTCTATTTCAATTTTTTTATGACTAGAATGTTCAAAAGAACTGAATTTTATATGGAATACAAGTCTTGATACATTGTAAATGTTTTAAATGTCACCTTAATTTAAGGAATTAGGGTCATTCCAGCTGGAATCATCACATTTAAAAGTAAAAGTTCCCCACCTGACCTCCTCAGATTTGTCTCAAAAAAATCTATGTGATGTGTGATGTGCCCAATAGATCATATACACAATTTCAGATCTCTACTGTGCGTACTTTTTTCATAAAAAAATCTGTAGAAGATTTTGGCATCACAGTGACCATGTTCAGACTGAAATATCTCCAGAACTAGTTGTGCCAGGTCCATGACATTTTCTGGGCTAAGGGTCTTAGTCCAGAACTGCAAGAATGCATTATTACTGAATTTACACCTGAATGCTGTCCCTCTAATTTTCTTTAAAACTATTACTTTAAGGGTTTTCCGATGTCCATAAAAATGTTCAATGTATAAGCATCACACTTGGTAAATGGTCTGATATGTACCATGTCTTTCACGTCCTTTGGTATCAGGCAATAGAGTCTGATGGATGTTGAGATATTAAGGTCCAAAAATGGAAAAAACTAATTTACACCAATGTTCAGAGCAATATTTCCCATGAATGACACCAGGTGTGAACATAAAACTTGTTTTTTTGAAAGAACATATTGTTATTGATAAAATATGAAAAAATTAGGATGGGGTTTTGCCCCATTTTTAAAATATACAAAAAAAATACAAAATTACTTCCAGACATGAGTCACTTTTATAATGTATAACACTAACACAAATAAATGTGTGACATAACAGTTACTGAAAGTGTCTGAATTCACAGTTTAATTTTCTTTAATGACATAGCATCATCCAGTGGAAGTAACTGGCACATACATTTTCATTATGATTTGCTGGAGAGGCACCCAACAGACATCTTCCCTTTTTGGCCAAAAGTAGCCTCTAGCTGGGCCATGGGGATGCAAAAAAAGCACTAAATGTCTTGCTCTGTGTCAGTGACGTCTCTGGTGATACCAACCCACCATTGTCAGTCATACACAGTAACATACTGCCCTGCTTTCTCAATGAAAATGTATGTGTCGTTCACTGGATTGGGTGGAACATCAAGATTGGGTACTTATCCGAGTCAGTTCCCTGGATGTCCGTCGTAAATGCGTTCCATTGTAACAGTTGGCAAAAATATGGATAATTCCAACTGACTCGGCCTGCGCTGAACTGGCCCGAGTGTGTGTTTCGGAACCCCAACTTAAGTGGCCGTTCCATTGCACTTTCCCGAGGTGGAGGAGGGACTTCCTGGAGTCCCAAGCACAATGGAATGCTGCATTATAGCATACGAGTTCAAAATAGCTGGTACTAGAGTAGTTGTGAATGTCACACAATGATTTTGAAAAAATTATGGCAAAACCCTATCCCAATTATTTTATTTTTTCAATAAGAACAAGCTCTTTTAAAAAAAAAAAAAGTTTCATGTTCACATCTGGTGTCATTCATGGGAAATATTCCTCTGAACATTGGTGTAAATGACTTTTTTTCCATTTATGGACTTTAATATCTCAACATCCATCAGACTATATTGCCTGATATCAAAGGATGTGAAAGACATGGCACATATCAGATCATTTACCAAGTTTGATGCTTATACATGGAAAATTTAGGTTTCTATGGACATCTGAAAACCCTTAAAGTAATAGTTTAGTAATAGTAAAATTTCACTGGACCTGGCACAACTAGTTCTGGAGATATTTCAGTCTGAACATGGTCACTCAGACTGTGATGCCAAACGGGGTAAACAGGGTTTTTTTTGTGAAAAAAGTACGCACAGTAGAGATCTGAAATTTTGTATTTGATCTATTGGGCATATTTTTTGAGACAAATCTGAGGAGGTCAGGTGGGGACCATTTGATAATTCCAGCTGGAATGACCCATTCATGAATTTCTTATGAAAATCCTACGTACTGTAAACGTTTGCACTGTAGTGTATGCATTCCATGCATCCGTGAATCCTGAGATGACAATGAACTGCATACGAAATCACAATAAATTTGTCATTTTTATTTTATTTTTTAACAATTCATATCCAGTTCACATCTGCAAAGAAGCCAGGATTTTTTTCCGGTTAAGAAATTAACATGCAATGCACTTTGCATTATTGTATTAGACTTTAATTTTCAGATCCGTGCATTTTTATTTCCCTTGTCAGTAGCAGTATCATTTAATGAGCTCTTTGTGTGTCTGTCTATCAGACCCGGTGCAGTGGACAGCAGATCAGGTGATCCACTGGGCAGTTTGGGTTATGAAAGAGTTCGGCATTGAGGAAATGGAGGTGGGTGGCATTCACATTCCCGGCCGCCAGCTCTGTGCTTTCAGCCAGGAGGAGTTCCTCCAAAGAGTGCCCAGCGGAGAGATCCTGTGGAGCCACCTGGAGCTTCTACGCAAGTGTAAGTTTAGGAAAGAAAATGTGTTGGCTGTGTGTTCTCCCACAAAACCTTCTCTATCACAAAATCTTTAGCTTGTTTTCATTCTCTTTAATGCAGATGTACTTGCAAGTCAGGATCAGGGTCAGGAAGCAACAGTCACCATTGATCAACGTGAGTATCAGTAGATCCTGAATCTTGTCTGATCTTGCAGTTGCTTCTGCTCCATTTAATTAACAAAAGCACCTTTTGAGTACCTTCTTGTGTAACACTTTCTGCATAACCTGCACATGACTTGCTTAAAGGGCAGTTTATGTCTCCAGGCAGCACTTAAGCTTTTCGATGAAAGGAGCATGTGTTGGTCTTCTGGGTAACACAGTTTCTTGATATTCTCCAGCTGTGCAGATCATTCCTGCCCCTGTGCAGCAGGCCACACCCACAGCCATTAAGGTGATGAAGCACAACAAAACCCCCAGAGCCCCCCGAATCTCAGGAGAGGAGCGAAGCTCCCCTGGCAACCGCACAGGTACACACAAACAAATATCATGTGTAAAAGCTCTGCTTTTATCAGTAGCATCATGTTTATTTGAAAAATTAGTGCAAGGAAGGGTGTAAATGTAGTTTTTAATAATACATTTGATTGTCAGTGCTATAAATTACATTTAGTTATTTGCGACATTTGAGATTATATCATGCTATATTGGTGATGATATCAGTAATTCATTTTAATATTCATTTTAAAATGCATTTTAAATAGTAAATGCTGTAATATTTCGCAATACTTTTACATTTAAGAAAATTAATGTTTTAATGGTAGTGTACATATTGGTGAAAACAAGAATTATCATCTCGTATGCAAAACAGTAATAAATGATTGCTGAGTTGTTTATGTTCTGTGTGTCCTCTCAGGTAACAACGGTCAGATTCAGCTGTGGCAGTTTCTCCTGGAGCTGCTGACAGATAAAGACTCTCGGGACTGCATTTCCTGGGTGGGAGAGGAGGGCGAGTTCAAACTCAATCAGCCTGAGCTGGTAGCTCAGAAATGGGGCCAACGCAAGAACAAGCCCACCATGAACTACGAGAAGCTAAGCAGAGCTCTCAGGTGCGAGTGCATCATATTTCCCGTCTCTAGCGTAGGGGATTTTGGAGGGATGTAGCTAGCAATCAGGAATTTGCTGAACACATTAACTCTATCCACCAATCATGTCTCATCCAAACAGGTACTACTATGACGGAGACATGATCAGCAAAGTGCAGGGCAAGCGCTTTGTCTACAAGTTTGTGTGCGACCTGAGGACTCTGATTGGATACAGCGCAGCAGAGCTCAACAGCCTGGTGACGGAGTGCGAACAGAGGAAACTGGCCCGGGTGCAGCTGCACGGCCTCGGCCAGCCCGTCAACACAGTCACGCTGGCCACCGCCACTGGCCAGCCCGTCACCACAGTCACTCTGGCCGCAGCAGCTTTAGAGAAAGACAGTTGAGGAGGAAGTGGCTTGTTACTCCCAGCCAATCAGGGGACACGTTTAAGATGGGAGGAATCCGGGTTAAACTTTTGACTTTGGGCAGGGTGGGAAACAGCGGGTTTGTAAGCAGATGTGCGCTTTTGTTACGAGTGAGTATGTATGTCTGTGTGTCCCTAAAACGCTTTGAGAGCGAGTGTATGTGTGGATGAGAGACAAAGTATAGATGATCACGCGTGAGCTTTCAGTTTTTGTACGCTTGTTCTCTGACTGCAGGGTAGCATCGGCTATATTTCCATTGTATATACTCTATGTTTTTGATAGCCACGTGGGCAGTGTATTTTGATATTTTCCATTTGTAAAGGATCTTTTCTTTTTTATTTTCGAGTGTCCAATTCCCTCAAGGTGAGGTACTTTTACTGTCCACCAGAGGGCAATAAAGAGACAGTTGGTTTTTGATTTGCCCGAGTCTTGCATAATGCAGCAGTGATCAAACACACCCTTTGTTTTGTGCAGCAAGCAAGCAACACATCACGAGGAGTTTGTATGTACATTCAAAACTTTATTCATGGGTTACAGTGTTGTAGAAAGCTTTCCCCCTTCTAAGCCAATGGTTTGAATAGATACTGAAGGAAAAAGTCACAGAAAGAGCTTTCTTTGTTCCCTACTGACCACAGACGCTCACCTCAGAGCATCTACTAATCAGCACAACACCAGATTTTAGAGCTAAGGTAATTCTATACAGGAACATAATGAGCAGTGTGCACCGTGACATAACTGCACAATGTTTGACTCGTTTAATGGCTGTGTGTCTCATACAATGTATTTTACAACAATTCACAATTTCCTTCAACGTCACGGCACTTTTAAAATAACTCTTAAGAGGTCATTTCAAAAGACCGTTTAATATTTCATATCTACCCGTTCCCTCCTACCTGCTCTGGCCTCTAAGGTGCTATGAGATACTTCAGTGAAACAATAAAAGAGGGGAAGAAGGTGAGGTGTTTCTGTCCCAAAATGTGTTCGTGAATATCACAGACACTGGGGGGGAATACAAAGAGGGGAAAGTGGGACAAAAATCACACAATCCAAAAATGGTGGCTATTTCTGAAGCAAAATCCCACCACCGCTCCATACCTCCCTTCCCTAGGCCCCATACCAAATCCCGACATGGAATAAAACTTCATGAGGCAAAAAGGGCCTAGACCCTTCCTGAAAAAAAAAAAAAAATGCAGAGTGCGTACGTTAACGAACCAAAATGTGGGCTAATATTACACTTCATAATACAATACATACATCTTTTTCCAGCCCCATGCAACCATTTAAGTGTGCGTGGCATGGTCCAAAAAAAAAAAAAAAGCACACTTTAATTAAAGCATGTCCCTGTGACAATGTAGCCAAGCAGATTTTTTTTTCACTTATTTAAAATGTGATCACAAGAAGACAATAAAATGTACAATCCAGCTAAAATCTCTACATGAGAGAGAGGTCGAAGTCTGCGCCTGGATCCAGAAACCATCTCTCTGTTAAAATTGCCATGCACTATATAGATACAGCTAGTTTCTGCCTTAATTCAATACATATTACACACAAAATAAAAACAAACATTCATTTCTTATCTCTGTAAATGGTTTTACATTTTTTTTAATGTATGGATTTTTTTATATATATATATTTTTTTGCTTTTTTTCCAGAAAAAAAAAAAAAACCTGAAAGGAAAGTTCAACAATGGGTACATGATTCGGCATCTGGTTGTTTGCAGTTGGAGCCTCATGTAGCCAAACACAGCACCGCATCATCTGAGTGCCCAGGAAAAAGGAAGGAGGGAGGAGGAGGAAGGAAACGTGCAAACAAAAGAGGAGGAGATGTAAGTGCTTAAAAAGTTCTGGAGGGGAACACAAATGGTTAAGAGACAGCGGACAGAAAAAAAAAAACTAGATGGTTAGAGGATCATGGGTCAGAAGGAAAGCACGGGCAAAGAGCTCATTCACCGCGTAGTGCTGTGATGGACAGGCATGGGAGCGCACAGATGGACCCTCGTACTGACAGATGGCTGGATGGGCGGCAATGACACATCACGCTTCTGTGCAAACTGAGTGAGCGCTCGTTCGATTGGATGAAATGGTCAGGTGATGGAAGCCACTCTCATCTCCATGGTGACAGAGCTGAGCGGTAGTGTGTATGAGGGATTCTCTGTCCTGATGCAATGGGGTGATGGTGGAGAGGGGGAGTGGGGGGATCTGAAGTGGTTCTTTAGTTCTGCATCTGCTCGAAGAACTTGTAGGTGGGGTTCTCATAGCCATTCTGCTGCATCTTAGTGAGATGACGCTCTTCTGGGGTCACCGCTGCATCCACCTAACACACAAAAAGATGTTTATTTATATACTATTCATATACAACTTTTTTTCGAATTAGATTTTTAACAGCTTTATGCCTTTAGATTGGTGACTTAAGATTTGTTATTCAGATGATGTATAAATCTCAATTTAATGCTTTTGTGGTCCCGGGTCACATTTGTAGATTGCATGATGTAGATTTTTTCCATAGGGGAAATTAAAAATGCTGCACTCACAAAGAGCAATTTTTAGCTTATGAA
Organism: Enteromius paludinosus; assembly: GCA_032361165.1. Classification (NCBI taxonomy): domain Eukaryota; kingdom Metazoa; phylum Chordata; class Actinopteri; order Cypriniformes; family Cyprinidae; genus Enteromius; species Enteromius paludinosus. Next base: position 13,850,544 of record JAUMHQ010000063.1, read on the forward strand.
ATATTTTAGAGCTGGAAGCAAATATCTCTTTTAATATAATATACCTGTAATATTTTTTTCTCCCATGGCTCCCAGTCTATCTGAGACTTTTTTTTTTTTTTTTAATCAGGCAGCTATATTTGTTTTCAGTAATTTCAATTTAATGGCAAAGTAAAGGTTTTCTTAGTCAGTTACCGAGTTTTGTTTTCAAAAATGCATTGCAAAAAATTGCATCTTAAGTCTTCGTGTGTTTATAGTATGTTGTGTCTCACCTCAATAACTCCATGGTGAATGGAAGTGTACTGCTTCTTCCTCAGCATGACAAGAGTGATTACGATCACGGTAGCGATGACAACCCCACCCACCATCAGCCCAATGATCGCCCCCTTATTAGAGCCCATGTCTTCTGCAAGGAACATCTGATTCAACACAAACACAATCATTACTTTTTATAATATGGAACAGATGCATATATCTCTATTTTTACAAACTATTTGTGTAAACTCCTGTACCAGTCTCTTGTCACGAACATCATAACCAGCGTTGTGCCTTTCCTCAATGTCCAGCCGAACCTTTGGAATCTCTGAAAACAGCCACACATATGAACATAACAATTAGATGTATGATATTAAACAAAGCAATGGGTAAAAATAACATATACACACACACTTACCGGGTCTCGTAGGAAGACCCCTATCTGGAATTGGACGGGCATCTACGGGTTCAACTAACAACACAAAAAAAGCTTTTCAGAAACAAGGCTGCATTTATTTCATCAGAAATATAGTAAAAGCAGTAAAAAAGTGTTAGCATTTAATAAATCTGTTGACTATTTCAAATGTAATTTATCCTGTGATATAGAGCTACTTCATTACTCTATATCTGTTTATGACGATCATGAAAATGGGCCGTTTTAAAGGTGCCATAGAATGGAAAACTGAATTTAGCTTGGCATGGTTGAATAATAACAGTTCAGTACATGGACAT
>JAUMHQ010000063.1:13877958-13894903 GCA_032361165.1 Enteromius paludinosus
CTAAACCGTGACCGCTACACGTTTTTCAAAGTGGACCAACGTGATAATGTCACGTCTTGGCGTGATACCAGGTTGCACTATGGTATGCCTGTAGTAGTTTGCAAATGATTACTTGTGCACTTGCATATCTATCCTTTATTTAGGTATTGGGACTGGCCCAACATTCACATTGTGGATATGCTGGGATAGATTTACATGGAAAAGGACTTGAGTGTGTTTACGTCATATCCATAAATAAAGGAAAAAAAGGTCATGCCACAATATGTAGTGGAAGGTGTTGTAGCTTGAAGCCATAACACACTTCAAAGCAGAAAGGGAAAGCAACAGAAACCATAATAACATAGTTTACATAGCATCACTTACTCTGTGCATTGACTAGGTCGGTAAAGCAATATTTATTTTGGTAGCAACGTCTAAAGTAATGCTTTAGTATATTTGCATACACAGTAATAGCTTAGCCAAGTTATAAAACACCGTTTCATCTGATGCCATACAGTAGCCTATGAATAGCAATCATTTTGACTAATGTCATCATTGAAAAAAGCCTTCCAGTTACGGTTTTTCACAATAGTGAGGATCTATTTTTCCAATACTTTGAGCACAACAGCAGTGAATGCTTGGAAATGTAAACTGATACTTCATTATAGCATTATTATTAGTGTTCTAATAATTTTGGCCACCACTGTAAGTGCAAAAAGAAGCATAATACATTACTAAATATGACAGAAATGTGCTGCAGTTCAACAGTATATTGTAATACTTATTCCAAATCTAAAAAACAAAGTGAATTACTATCAAAACAATTGGATGTACATGTAGCTGGACAAACGACATCTTATGAGTTGATATGAGTTTTATGAGTGATAATGTTTGTTGGATAACAACCTTTGTTAGTGTTATAGAGGAATGAGTTGATATAAGACAAATAGGTGTATAGTATTAGTGCAGTTTGGATGTGAAACGGTGCTACTGTGCAAGGCTGAAAGTTGGTACGGAGGACTATACATAAAGAGTTTTGACAAAGTGTTGAGAATCTGTCCTATACAGTAGCAATTGTACAAACATGTAACGTTTTACATGTAACCACTCTTTTTAAACAAGTCAAAACAACAACAATATAAGCTCCCTACCTGCTCATAAAACAATTTTGCAGATATCTTTTATTATTCAGGAAATTATGATGTGGGTTGTGACATTCACAGGAATAAGCTCATCTTTAGCCATGCGCACCATGGTGCACCTCAAGCCATCAGATTCATCCGCAAACACAAGTCAGAATAATGTTCCTTTGCAAGTTAATGTGTTGTTTAATGCTTCAGCTATTTGATAAACATAAATTACAAGGAGTAGCTTCAAAATTTGAACCTCTTTAGCGTCTCGTGTTTGAAGCAAATGAAATCAACCCATTAGCAGAGCTGTCACATGGATGTTTGAACATGGTGTCCTTTGGCACCGGCCTGGCCCTTGTGTCAAACTCAACTCACCAGGGGCTGGATTGTGTCTGCTGACGGCCACCTCTGCCAGCTGCCCATGTCACACCTCCTCGTTGGCCACACTACTCGAGTACTTAACATAGGCTGCAACATGTAAAGGGTTGGGTTGCTACCTGATCTCATGGCAAAAACTTACTTTGGTGCACTATTTAGTGAGACACAAAATACGTATCAATAAGTACATATAACTACAGTTTCCAAAAGAATTAAACACTAGAGGCAGTAAAACTCTAAACGTTAGCATAACACATATCCAGCTTCATATCTATGGGTTTTCATAGACAGTAGTTTGTTCGGTCACTCACGGAGTACAGCGATGTACTTGAGAGACGAGGAGCTCCGGTTTGAATCCCGTGTGATTACGGTTTGACAAAACAGTTCAAATCGGTGTTAAAGGAAGTTGAAATGGCACAGTTGCATCAACAAATGCATTTTACATGAGTTTTGCATTTGTTAACACTATTGTTTAGGTTTAGGATTGGATTTGGTGTAGGGCCTATTTCCAACATGCACAAAATGTTGACATGTTGCACAAAAAGTGTACAGAGGTACACATTTTTATAAAACCATCAGTGGTGTTGGCTTATTTATCTATCTGAAAATTCAGAGACAATTGCTTTCTCATCCTGATGGGAACTGTGCTGATGCAAACCAGTTAGGTCACTGTGGAGTACACAATGTATTTTTGTCATTTATATCACTTTTGCTGTCATCTGTGAGTTTGCTTTCAGCAAATACTTGTGGTTTAAGTGCCTATTGCATGATGTGTTGAACTCCCCAACTAAAAGATTAAGATTGCAAGCCTGATGTTTCTAGTCTGTGGTTTCAAGCCGTGTAAATGATGATTGACAAGACAAATACCTTAAATACCCAAGTACACACTGTAAAAAAGCAATTTCTGCCATTAACTACAACCTACAATCAGTTGAACTAAGTAATAATGTGTCATTTCAACAAAAAAGTAAGTGCTTTTGCTTGATTTAAAAATGAGTTATCTTTGATATTTAAGCTATCTAAAAAACCCTGTAAATTTTAATGTTATGGTAAATAATAGCAGTTTTTTTTCAAATACGTAAATGTAAATATGCATGCTGGGTATGTAATGCCATATGAATAAGAAGAATGGGAAACAACAAACTGGAACATATTTAACATATCTGACAAGAGTTTTAACACAGTCTCACTCCAACTCGTCACGTTTTGACGCTTGGTCAAAAAACTTTGCGTCGCTTTTTGAGGCTCAAGGTACCCCTTTCCAGTCACTTTTCGACGTGAGGGGTCCTCCATTGCTTTCAGGTGTTTTGCTTAATGTAATGGTTTGCATGGATATATAAATTTATGATATAATATTTTTGTTTTATTGGAGCACCAAACCCCACCCCGACCCTAAACCTACCCACCTCTGAACAATATAAACACACACCGGCAAAAGCAGTTACTGTACAGGTATTTATTGCACAAACCAATCATTAACAAGCAGTACAAATACATTACAAACAAGTCGTGTCACATTCCAAGTCTTCTGAAGCCAAACAAAGTCTTTATATGAAGAAGAGAGTAAAACACAAGGTTTTAATCACTAAAAATGTTCCCGCTTCATTAACATGCTCTCATCTGATTCAGAAAACATACTCTCATCTGGTAGAATGACTCAATCAGTCATGAGACACGCAAGAGCCAATGACATTTCACAATCAACGTTGACGTACTATAAGGATTCTTGAAGCAACATTTCTTGAAATCACTGCGATCGCGTCTATTCCTCTCACAAATCAATCATTTTGAATAAAAAAACTTGGAATATTAATATCTTTTAAATAAATGATGATGGTGGTTGTATCTGCCTGCTATATCTTGTGTTTTAATGAAAGATGGTTGGTTTAGGGGCAGGGTTTGGGTTACGTGCTCATAAATGTGTAAATAATATCATTTAAATAAAACTGTTTTGACTGTTTACATTGAAAAATCACACCCCTACATATATACAATAATGGCAGTGTTTTTACCCAATATATCTTTTAATTATGACGACAAAATAAAATAAAAAATATTGCACCGACATATTGACACTAAGGATTTCCTTGTGTTTGCCCAAACGTCAAAATGTGACAAGTTGGAGTGAGACTGTGTTGAGAGTTTATCCCATGACAAACCACAAAAGACTTCTACAAATATACAAAATAAATAAATAAATTAGGCATCAGCACTGGAAATTCTTCCTTCAAATAACTGATTTGCATTCAATGTTATGTGAACATTTATGTGAAAAGGAGTAAATTATCTGTTCTCTCAACTGAAGAAAAAATGTTGATTTTAGAACTGATAGCATCGTTATTATAATAAACATTGATAGCAACCCTCTCTAAGTGTGACATGTTTTGAAAAATGCGGTTTGACGGTACATATGGTGTACAAAATGTGCAAAATTTCTTTCATTTTTCTTTTAAGTTAGATTGATTGAAAGATGTGTAGATGTTGGCATGCAAAGGTGATTTACATGGAAGAATTTCATAGAAACATAAGGCTTCAGGATTGTGTCCTTGGCATGGCATGTTGAAAGCATCAGGTTGCATGAAACGCTGGAGTACAAAGGTGAAACTAAATAGATGTCTAGATGACTCTGATAAAACCCATTAACATTTACAGGTCACATTTCACCCTAAAATGCATATTATGTTTTGTAGTATTTTAAAACTATTAAGAACTGCTTTAAGCATTGTTGTTTCCTCAATAAAAAAATGTAATAACTGGGTAAGGTACTAACCCCCGAGCCTAATACATAAATCCTAACCCTAACTCTAACTTTAACACACAATTACCTTATATTAAGTATTTGCTTAGGTAAGTAAACGGTTAATATGCTTATAGTAAAAAAAGTTTACACTTTATTTTGATAGTCCACTTTAGACATTCTACTACATACATTGCCCTCCACTATTATTGGCACTCTTGGTAAATCTGAGCAAAGGTGGCTTTGAAAATAAATCTGCATTGTTTATCCTTTTGATCTGTCATTAAACTAATTCACAAAATTCTAATCATTGAAGTAAAACAATTGAACATAGGGAGAAATTCTTGTGTTGAAATACATGTTTTTCTCTCATACATGTTGACCACAATTATTGGCACCCAATTATTAGATTTTATGAGTAAAATATCTCTGTAGCAATTCCCATTCATATTTTACAATTTTTAGCACTCCAGGGTGATTATGGACATGAAATTATCCAGCCCTGGTTTCTTGTTTCACAGAAATATGTATAGGAAGGAAAACAAAGCCCAAATTCCCTCAATAATCAATACAATACAATATTGAAAAAACAAATAATATATTTATGATGTGTAGCAAAAGAGAATTAGTGAAGTGACTTTAAGAAAAGAGCTTGAGCAGTGAAAATGACCATTTCCACCATCAGGGAAATAATTAAGAATTTCCAATCAACATACGTACATTGTTACGACGCTGCCTGGAAGAGGACGTGTGTCTCTATCCTCCTAATACACGGCAAGGAGTAGAGTTTGAGAGGCTAAAGACTCTTCAAGGACCGCCGCTGGAGAACTGCAGAAAATAATTGAGTCTCAGGGTCAGAAAAATAGTAAAAAAATAAAAAAAATAGTCAAACATCCTCTACATCAGCACATGTTGTTCAGGAGGGTTTAAGAAAAAATCTCCTCACTCATCCAAAAACAATTTCCAGCAAGTTCAGTTGTCAGACAGGACTGGAACTACAAATGGGACTGGCTTCTACGATCAAATGAAACAAAAAAATTAGCCTTTTAGACTTTTACTCAAGATGGGTTTGGTGAACACAGGTATAAAAAGTACTCCGTGTGTACAAGGAAGTATACTGCTGTGTTTTTGATGCTGTGGGACTATATTTCAGCTGGAGGTACTGGACATCTTATTTAGACACATGGCATCATGGACTCTATCAAATCCCAACAGATAACAAATGTACAACTGACTGACTCTGTTAGATATCTTATAATGGGCCATGGTTGGGTCTACCGCTGGGACAATAATCCAAAACGAACATCAAAATAAACACAGGAAGTAGTCACTGAGCACAAAATGAAGCTGACCTGAACCCTGGAGAAAATGAGTGAAGTGAACTAAAGAGGAGAAGCACCATCATGAAGCTGGTATTCTGAAGAATCTGGAGAGATTCTGGAGTGCTCTCTTTTCTCTTATCAGGTGTTCTCCAAACTCTTCAGGCATTACTGGAGAAAACTCAGAGCTGTTATTGTGGGAAAAGGACATACAACAGCAAGTTTTTCCTCCCCATTTTCAATTGTTTTACTTCAATGATAGATTCGAATTTTGTGAATATTTTGAATAAAAAATCTAAAGGATAAACAATGCAGATTTATTTTCACAGTTACCTTTCCTCAGATTTACCAAGGGTGCCAATATTACTGGAGGGCACTGTATAAGTCACTATGTCAGCTACAACTAATTCTCAGTGTAAATTGTTAGGGTAGGGTTAACAAAATAAGCACTCTAATGACTGCTAGTTGACTTGTTGCAAAGTTTCTTACTGTCAGTATGTCTAAAGTGGACAATCAGAATAAAGTGTTACCAAATAAAATGTAGCCTTATTTGAAATATAAAAAATATATATCAATGTATGGTAATTTAAGTATTGTATTATAGTATAAGATGATAATTAATGAGCTCAATACAGAAACCAGTGATAATCACCTTAAAATAAAAAATAAAAAATTATGCTTAATTTAATTTTTATTTTCTGATTTTGGATTAAAATGTGACCTAGATTATTATTTTTTTTTGGCAGGTTTAGTGCCATGCCTCCATGATTTAAATAAATCGTTTGGGCCTTCATCTGTTATAAATGCACAAGATTTTGATCAAAAGTTACTATTCAAAAAGGTTGCCCTCATTTTTTTAAATCAGTGCCATCTGTGCCAGTACTGATAAATCTCATCGCTTTAGTTCTTTAGTGTTTTTTGGATAAGAGTATCTGCTGAAATGTAAAAAAAAGAAACTGGAAAGTTTTTAAGTTACACTGTCAATTGCATCATTTTGTGATCTCACCCTCTCTTTAATTCAAAAATAATTGCGCAATATTTAGGCTGTAGGTGTGTGTAGGTGTATTTTTTGTATCGGTTCAGGTGTATACTGGTAGTTTGTATTTGTATCATCATGTATAGATGTATCTCCCAGTTTCATAGACTGCATCATTTTAGAGATCTGAAATAAATAAATTAGCATAAATGATTAGTTCTCCATGTTTGATTTCATTAACAACTGCCTTATACAGTTGAACCAATGTGACTAGTTAATTTGTTTCCACAAGAATGCATAGTCCTATGGTGGACAACCAGCGAGTTCCGTTATTATACAGGAAATGCACCCCAGATTGAACCTGGCAGTTTTGAGACAATGCCTGCCAGTTTTGTGTGCATTAGAGAGTGAACAGACCGTGTCTGTGGCTTGCCATTGGAATTGGAGACTGGATAAAACATAAAATTGGACAAAATGCAAACTTGGCTGGGCTTCATATTTCAAATTTATTTCATATTTTATTAGGTTAGGCCTCTGCTATTTCATCCCTAGTCCATAAAAGTCTTGGTCTGATACTCATTTGAAGATGTGGAAAAATAATGACTCTTCTCATTAAACAAACAAATAAAACTTAATTGAATCGAATTAATCCCCCTTTAAAAGTTAATTTCATTTGCACGGTTCACTTTAGAAGGTTTTATTGGAGTACAGAAGACAATGTGTGAGGATAAGGCATTTCATTTGTTAAGCTGTCTCTTTTTGTTTAGAACTGGGCCGATGTAGATTCTATATCTCGTTTCTTGCACTGGAAGTTGCATGAAAAAGCAAGATCCAGGTTTTATACATGTAAATGAAGAGCAGTATTAAGTTACATCTGTTTGGATGAGCTGTTAACAGAACATCATGTTACCTTCCCACACCCCTTCAATGTGTCCTAGCATGTTTTGATTACATCACCTCGTTTTTATTTGGGCTACAATGTAGGTTATTTCCAGTTAAAAATGACAACTATTCATACTTTAATATGAATTGGCTAAAGGATGGAAGTGTGTAGCAGCTTTATGGTATCTCTAGGTCTTTTTTTCACATATCGTGGTCCATTTTAAACTTAGAAGTGCACACAATGAAACATATCACAATACACTCCCACAATGACTTTGAATGCTCTTTCACTGATGTAGGCCTCTTGAACCCTTTCTTAAAACATCAAAAATTTACTTGAGAGAAGTGTCGTTGTTCATGTAGATATTGACTCAATCACAAAACACGTTATTCCTTTCTGTGTTTCAAACTTTATTTATTTATTTATTTTTATTTATTTTTGGTCATAGTCACCTGTTTGGCATTAAATGGAAAACCTTACATAACTTTCATATCAGTTTACTGTGAATTCTTTCCAATTGCCTGAGGCTTAGTGCTATAAATCAGCAGAGACATTTTCCCTACGGACAGCATTCTCTTATGTAAATCACTGTGTATTGTAAAAATCAGAAAGGAAAGTCAGCTGAAACACACGTGGCTTTGTTCTGTATGGGTCTGAGAAAGAGTTTCGTGTAAAACGCTCACAAGACATGTATTGCAATGAAAGTGCCCACAATAGGAAATGTGACTGAGGTTTTGGAACTGGGGTCCACTGCTCACAAGCACTTACTTCAGAGGAAAGTCCTTGTGAACACAAAGAGAATAACATGCTTAAAAGAGTTTACCAAAGTAATCATCAAACTGAAAGTTGTTATTCGCAACAAGTTTACACCATCCATTTTAGGCCATTGTTTGACTTCCACATTAGCCTTCTCATGTTTCATCCAGACAACCCAACCTGCAAAAACTAATTTCAGGGAAATTATTTCACCGTCAACTCCTAGGCATCAGGGAGCTACTATCAATATATGGGAGACTCCTGGAAATTCCAGGATACTTGGGATGTCTGTTCATCCTGTTTTAAAAGAATCATTGTAGGTCTAGAAATGAATGTGGAGGGGTGTCTGGAGTTCTGGTACTGAGAATTGAACTTTAATGAACTCCCAAAACTCTTTAGAAATTGGCTTTAATGAAATACTGCAATATTTTAAAAATAAATTTTAGAGCATGGCTTATGTAACATATAACTCCCCAGTGCATTCCCTGAGGATGAAGCAGAGTGAAAGCCACAATGAAGAGACTGAGCAATTTACTTAATTAAAATGAGCTAATGCAACATAGGTCTCAAACATTTTGACACAGCTTAATTTTATTGCATGCAATCCATTTAAATTTGTAAAATAGATGTTTACTTAATCCATTTTTGTTGGTACTAAATGAGTTACTTCTGTTAGTATTAGTACAGCATTGGTAAATCCAGCACAGAATTTCCAGTCCCATGCAAAGCGTGCTAGACAAGCAAAAGAGAGATGTTTGTGCTATTTTGGGATTTAGAAGAGTTTCGGGAGTTTACATAGAAACAGACAAACATTTAGCTATAGTTCTTGCATTGTGAGATTACGATTGAACTTTATGTTCATTTAAAGAAAACATTTTTTTATCAGTTTAGTTAGAGCATATTTTAAGTTCACTTTTACATACAAAAAGTGGGCTAATAGTAAAGCTAGGAATAGTTCACCCAAAAATGAAAATTACCCCATATTTTACTCACCCCAAAGCCATCCTAGGTGTATATGACTTACTTCATATACATCAACACAGTCTGAGTTTTTTAGAAATGTATCCTGGCACATCCAGCTTGGTAAAACCGGTGGATAGTGCCCATTATTTTCAAGCTTTGAAATCGGAGCTGGGTTTTTGTAACAAAAATATGTTTCTGACTCAACGTAGGATGCAGCTTACATCATATGTCATACTTAGTGTAATGATCCCAGCTGGCATGCCTGTCTCTGTCTGCTCATTCAGTTACCGGACTCAATATCCCAGTATGCACCTCTCCCCTCACAGCTGTTTATCATCATGTACTAATCACCCCCTCAAGCTGTTGGTCATCATGTTCTAATCATGCCCTCATTATCCCCTGTATAAATACCTGTTTTACACCTTTGCAAAGTTTTGTGATTACCTCTGTATCCAATTCCAAGCGTTTCTCTGTGTTTGATCTGTGTTTTATCTTTGTTTTCTGTATGATAGCCGCCTGCCTCTTTGACCCATTGAATGTGTACCCCGTTGTTCTGACCCTGTTTCGCAGACCACGATTAAACTCTACTCTCCTCTGCACATGGATCCGCACGCCTCTGCCTCCTTTGTGACAGAAAACTTTGCCACACCAGGATCCAGTGAGAGTTTAAGAGTCCCGCGATCTAAAGGGGAATCTGCTCCCAAGGCCGTGCACAAAGGGACCATCACATCTAAGAAGCCAGGAGGCTACCATCAGATGCCCGGCTCTCACCTCGTGATTCGGCGAACTCCGCTCCAAAAATCAGCACGGTAAGGTCATTCAGTGCCAGCACCCGAAACTTAATGGTCCACCAGGCCTCAGAGGCCCAAGTCCTCCTCCACCATAGTTGCCATGCAACGAGTCACGGTCCGAGGAGCCGTGTCCCAAGTTGGTTTCGGTTTTGCTGCCAGGAATGCCGTATGAGATCCTTGCGGTTCCCAATCCGCAAGTATCGGGTCCTAGGCCCGAATCACGGTCCGAGGAACCATCAGAAATGTTGGTTTCAGTTTCACGGCCAGGAGAGCCATCAGAAATCCTTGCTGTTTACAATCCACCATTGTCGGATCCTAGCCCCGAATCACAGTCCGAGGAGCCGTGTCCCAACTCGGTTTCGGTTTTCCGGCCAGGAGTGCCATATGAAATTCTTGCGGTTTCCAGTCCGCATCAGTCGGGTGCCAGCCCCGAGTCACGGTGCGAGGAGCCGTGTCCCAAGTCGGTTTTGGTTTCACTGCCAGGAATGCCGTATGAGATCCTCGCGGTTCCCAATCCGCAAGTATTGGGTCCTAGGCCCGAATCACGGTCCAAGGAACAATCAGAAATGTTGGTTTCAGTTTCACGGCCAGGAGAGCCATCAGAAATCCTCACTGTTTACAACCGACCATTGTCGGTTCCTAGCCCCGAATCACGGTTCAAAGAGCCGTGTTCCAAGTTGGTTTTGGTTTCACGGCCAGGAGAGCTGTCATAAATCCTTGCTGTTCTCAATCCACTATTGTCGGGTCCTAGCCCCAAATCACTTTTCGAGGAGCAGTGTTCCAATTTGGTTTCGGTTTCATGGCCAGGAGAGCCATCAGAAATCCTCGCTGTTTCCAATCCGGAAGCATCGGGTCCTAACCCCGAGTCTCGTCCCATGAACCGTCAGAGATGTTGGTCTCGGTTACACGAACATGAGGGCCGTCAGAATCTGTCTGTGGCACAGCTTTTCAAGAGGCTCCGCCAGTGGCTGTACACCCTCAGGAGAGATCAGTTAACTCTCCAGAGGTTCCACTGGTGGCAGCACAACCTCCAGTTTCTGCGAATCAGGCTCCAGTGCCTTGGTTCTGTCCGGTTTCTTCCACTGAGGTACCGCCAGTGGATGCACACCCTCGGGAGAGGTCAGTCAATTCTCCAGGATCCCGCTGGTGGCTACACAACCCTCAGATCCAGTTGTCCACGCCCAAGGGCCGATGGTCTGTCCGGTCCCGACCCCGGAGGGTCTACCAACAGTTGCACGACTCCCAGAGATGTTGACTTCAGGGGTTCCGCTGGTGACTGCACATCTTCTGAGTTGATCTGATCAGTACATGCTCGAACTCTCACTCGGACCTGCCCCGGCCTCCGGGACCAGTCACCCCGAACCAGACACAGGTATGCACTTGGCCTTAGAGGCCACCATTAATATGTCTCTGCTCCTTTATGCAGTCCGGAATTCTGATCCGCCCAGGTGGGCTTCTCTGTCGTCTGCTCCGCAATGGAAAGCGTTTCGGCCGTGTGATCCACCCTGGTGGGCTCCTCTGCCATCTGCTCAGCCCTGGAGGGTGACTCGTCCTGGTGGGCATCTCCACTGTCTGCGCCACCCAAAGCTTGGAGCGTCTGGTAGCTGCTCCTTAAGGGAGGGGTTATGTCAAGATCCCGGCTGGCATGCCTGTCTCTGTCTGCTCATTCAGTTACCGGATTCAATATCCCAGTATGCACCTCTCTATTCACCGCTGTTTGTCATCATGTACTAATCACCCCCTCATTATCCCCTGTATAAATACCTGTTTGTTTGTCTTACAGCTTTGCGAAGTTAAGTGATTACCTCTGTATCCAATTCCAAGCATTTCTCAGTGTTTGCTCCCTCCGTGTTTGATCTGTGTTTTCTCTTCGTTTTCTGTATGATAGTCGCCTGCCTCTTTGACCCATCGCCTGTGTACCCTGACTTTGTCTCTTGCCTCATCTCCGTAATCCTGTTTGCTGTTGTTCTGACCCTGTTTTGCCAAACACGATTAAACTTTATGCACATGGATACGCACGCCTCTGCCTCCTTTGTGACACTTAGAGTTTGAAGTATATTTTGTTACAAATATGTGAGTACATGTGAAACTGCCTTTATTGTGAAAATGGTTGCTGAGTGATCTATTTTTTCTTCTTTATCCTTGCTGGTAACACCGTATGTTATGTGAAATTTTCATTTTTCATATTTTTCATGGTAATACCATGCACTACTAGTTGCAAAAGCAACGTATTCAGTTGAGTCGCATTGACATGTCTAATTTTATTGTGTTATACTCAGTTCAGTTAGATTCCCACTCCACTCCTACAAGATGGGTGGACTTCACAATTTAATTTAATGTCAAGAAAACCTACTTTCCGAGTATAGAGCCAATGTCCACAACTGAAACAGGAGCAATATGTTTATGGTGGGCAGGAATAAAGAGAAACATCATATTGTTCACAAACATGTGGTGGGAACGTCTCGGTTACATATGTAACCCTCATTCCCTGAAGGAGGGAACTGAGATGTTGCCTCATTGACTGACGTAATGGGATCCCACCTGGAAGACCAATCTCTGATCTATGGAGAAAAAGACAATGAGATATGGCCAGTGGTTTTTGCATGCCTAGCCACTCCCCCATACATACACGTATATAAGATGGCAGCCATCATTAGGTTTCTGTTGAGGAGCCGATTGCAACAGACTCCCCAGTGCAGTCGGACCTTGTGGCAATAGGGACATAACATCTCCATTCCCTCTTTCAGGGAATGAGGGTTACATACGTAACCGAGACATTCCCTTTCAGTCAGTCACTATGACATTACATCATTGACTGACGTCATGAGGTCCCTATAGAAAACGCTACAACCCGGACTGCATCACGTAGGAGGCCCAAATGCTGACAGACTGCGACTGGACAGCATGTCAGGCCCAACATGGTGGGAAAAAACTGTGGGATAAGATGCCAGATCCAAAGATGGTGAAGGAAGGTCTCTATTTGACACAGTTCAAGCTACACCGCTAGCAAGAACTGTGAGGCGACGGAGGAACCACATGTAACCATTTGGAAACACTGGAAGAAAGCGCTTAGTTCCAATGGAATGGTGCAGCAAGCTAACACCTGTCCGGCCTCCCGGAATTACCTGGAATACAGGAACAGAGGATCTCAAACAGTAGGAAATTATTTTCTTCGGCTCCGAAGCAGAAAGCTAATGGTTGTTTGCACGCTGCCATCTTATATACCCGTGTGTACGGGGGAGTGGCTAGGCATGCAAAAACCACCGGCCAATTTTCATTGGCTTTTTCTTCAAAGATCAGAGTCGATTGGTCTCCCGGGCAGTATCCCATGATGTCAGTCAATGATGTATCATCATAGTGACTGACTGAAAGGGAACCTGTTTTTTGTTTTCGCTGTGAGTGAAGCATCATAGCTAATGCTTTCACAGGCCTTATAAACATTACAATACAATCAAAGATGACCACACATTTCAGTTTTGTGTCTCAGTTTTTTGTGTCTCAACAACATTTTCAGCTGTTGAGTTAAATTTAGCACAGTGTGATATGGTTTGAAATGTCAACACATTGATTTTACAAATCATATTCAGTCAAGTTCTTCAAAAATGATTGCTTTTGTTTCAGATCAAAACTGTCAGTGGGGGGTCATTGTCTTTTTCCCATAGCTCCAGCTTTAGCTCTACAAAGCATAAGGTAATTATAGGCCTTCTGATGGTTGCTCAGCAGGGGTATTGGCCTCATAGCAAACACATAACTCTGTTGCGATGTGAACAAGGATCAGCTTTTCACTGAAAATAAGAAGCTCTGTTTCCTGATGACGAGCCCTTGAGAAAAAAATCACCAGTGGTGATTCTAGTCCAACAGGACAAGGAGAAAAAAAAAAAAAGAAAAACAGCAAGTTTTCAGAGATTAACCCTGTCAAACACAGTTAGAGAGCAGGGCTGCTCACATCTCTCTCCTTCCGTCCAATTACACAAGCATGCTTCTAATGCAGTGGGAACTAATGAAATTGTTGCAGTGATGATGAATGGTGGATGGTGAGGAAGGACAGATGGGAATGTAATTACTAGTGTTTGGGGATCAACCAAAAAGGCAGGTTCAAGGAACCATGGCAACATCATCCGTCATATGGCAGACAACCAATAGAAATCACATCACTTTCCATTTAAATCCTAGGCCTGGTGTTCTCTCATTTTACAGTTAAATATGAATTATGATATTCCACAAATGGCCTGTTAGTGTTTATTTTTAAACTTTTGAAGCTACTTAAATCTAAACATTGATGTAACGATAGCATCAGAATATTGCCAAAATTTGAATGTTTACTTCAATGTTTTCATTCAAAAACTTGCACTAACGCAATCATAAAAGCATATAATTCATTCTAGTTTTTCAATTTCCTCAGTTTTTGGTCAGTTTTATTTTTGTTTGCTCTGAACATCTCAGGTTTAAATTCAAAGTACTGTAATACTGATTTATTATTATACTAGAATATTCTGATAGTCCCCTTTAGACTGTACTAACTAACTGTACTAACTATAAGTAATTCTGCAATTAACTACCAGTCATTAGACTGTCTGCTTTATATCTAAGACTTTATTCTCAAGGTTTGCAAGTTATCTGTATCCTCACCCTAACCTAACAGTCCTCTAATACTTTTAATACTCTAACAGAGTCAGTTGACATGTGATTGCAGATTAATGAGCATTAATAGATATGTAGGTGCAAAGTTACTCATAATTAATATAATGTTTAAAGTGGACTAATAAAATAAGGTGCAACCAAATATAACTCTCACCTGAATAATATAGAACTTGCAGATAAAACAATTCTCTATTCCAAAACCCATTGATAACAAATTGATAAACAAGCAAACAAACACAAAACTTGCTATGTATTGAGACTTGTCATACTTATTACTCTGTTGTTGGTTTTGATTGCTTCTATTGTACTCATTTGTAAGTGGCATTGGACCAAAGGGTCTGCTAAATGACCAAATTTAATCTGTAATATATCCAATAATCATGTACACACACGTTGTATATGCAATACTGCTTTAAAATTTAATAAACAGAAGATATCTTTTTTTGTAACATACTTCACTGCTGCCTATACTTGCAGAGTTAATTTTTTTTTAAACAGAGCTGATATCTGTGATATTCCTCAAAAGCGTGATAAGACATGAACCTTGCTTTAACTTACGACACAATTACAAAGATGACCCCTTGATAATCCTTTTAGACTAGATTTATGACTTAGAGACTCTTTCTTCTAGCTTGTAGTTGCACCGTTTGTATTTGTTTTGTTCTTTAACAGCAATTTAGCCCCTTTTATTTTTGTCAGGGTGAACTTACAGGGGATTTTCAAAGGATTCGACATAAAATCAGTCAATAAAGGTTTCAACACAACCGGTTGAAACCAGTGTTGTCCCACAGGGTGCCAACATTAAGAGCCACCTGGATATGACTAAAAAGTGATTGATTTTTACCTCAGGCTTGACAGATTTAAACTAAGAAAAAGATAAAAGGTTTAAAAGTTCTTTGGCTAAAAAGCCAAATGTTTGTTTATGACTCAGATGCTAATTATGTTCCAATGTTAAGAGGAGTAATTAGTAGAGATGACAGTGATATGAGTTGAGATGTGTGTCATTTCTGCTTGACCACAGTTATTTTTATGTAACGTATAATTGCTTTTAACTGTGATTTTCCCAAGAGATCTGAATCTTTAAGAATGTGACTCCATAGTTTAACCCAATACTCTTTTTCCATCAGAACATTACCATGTGCATCAGAATATGTTTAGACAAGTTTTGTTTCAGAAATCAATCCAACAGTGTTGTTTAAATGCACATGCGGTGAATCACTCAACAAATCTCAGTTCCACCCAGTTTTACTGTTTTATTCTGTCAATATTTTTTTTTTAGTGTGGATGAAGATACTACAGTACACATTTGTCATGGTTTAAATGATTCATATAATTTTGCTTTATATCTTAAATGTACCTTACCTACTTTAAAGTAACAATATAATAACGTGGCATATGTAAGAGATCAAGAGCACTGCCATTTCTTTTGTTTTCTAATGTTATTTATATAACAAAATATAGATTTGCATAGAGGGTAACAGATTTGTTATTAAAAGCATACTGGCATGATGTTGGCCACTGCTGACTATACAGTGTGATTTGGGAATATCCTACATCTGGGTTTTCTAGAGATTTTCCCTGCATCACGTAAGACAAAACTAAAGACATGAGAATAACTGTTAAGATGTTTTTTTTCTTGTTCTTCTTTATATTTTATTATTCCAGAGACACTCTTGATGAAAATTTTGATGAAATTTGCTTAGACCTCAGTGAGGGCCAGTTGCTATATTTCAATATTAAAATTATGTATTTAAATGTCATAAAGTCTGCCATTCTCCCACAATGCACAATGATCATATACCATAAAATAAAATAAAGTACATGAATCAGTACAAAACGTAGGACATGATTTAAAGGGGTACCTGAAATTTTCTTAAACAACCCCCCCAGACAGCATGCATAATTTTAGATTGAACAGCACTCTTGAATCCACAATGACGCACATACTAGATAAGAAACCAATTCAGCCTGTTGTGAGCCCAAAGTGTAAAGCCCAGGCAGATAACTGAAGCTGGATAGAAAAGAAGGATGTATTGTGGCTGCATACTGCTTTATAATGGCATTTTAATGTTAAAGGAAACACAACAACAATCTTTGATCTGTCTTCCTGGATCGCTTTACTTTTTTTCCCCCCCGGAAACCTTTGTCTTCAGCTCTTTTTCTTAGAAGTGTGATTTGACATTGTTCCTGCCACAGACATCAGAAAATAAAGCTTTTATGTCATTTTAAAAATCTATTACTGATACCCTATCCCTCACATTTCTTCAAATCAAACTCTTTGTCGTGTTCAGAATGTATTTTTCATATACGGTGATAAGTTAAAGGGATAGTTCACCCAAAAATGAAAATTTGATGTTTATTTGCTTACCCCCATGGCATCCAAGATGTAGGT
>JAUMHQ010000063.1:13895003-13906188 GCA_032361165.1 Enteromius paludinosus
ACCTACATCTTGGATGCCCTGGGGGTAAGTAAATAAACATCTAATTTTCATTTTTGGGTGAACTATCCCTTTAAGGTTAGGATTATACTATAATAGTCCTCGGAAATGATTAATCACAAAAAGAATGTAATATATGTTTGTTTTTTACATGTGTGTTTTTACATGTATTTACCTGTTTTTATTTATTTTCTTATAATATATAATTGCATGTGTGTATGTATATATATATATATATATATATATATATATAATAACTGTAAACAGTACACACACATATATTGAAAACTTTTATTTTGGATGTGATTAATTGCAATTATTCATTGCTCAGCATTATATTATAAAGTAAATAACTACAAAATACACTGCTCAAAAAATCAAAGGAACACTAAAATAACATATCCTAGATCTGAATGAATGAAATATTCTTATTAAATACTTTGTTCTTTACATAGCTGAATGTGCTGACAACAAAATCACACAAATCACACATTATCAAGATAGAGATATCAAGACCTTGAGAAGTGGTCTGTGGTCACCACCTGCAGAAGCACTCCTTTATTGTCTTGCTAATTGCAATTATCATTTCCACCTGTTGTCTATTACATTCGCACAACAGCAAGTGAAATTGATTGTCAATCAGTGTTGCTTCTAAGTGAGCACATTGTGTTGATTAAGTGCTCCCTTTATTTTCTTGAACAGTGTATAATACTTGTAAAGTAACCAGTCTAAAAGCGACAACATTTATTTCAGTAATGTGAGAGTGACAAATTAAAAAGTTCAATATCATTTTTCTACATATTAAAAGTGATTTGTATATTGATTTATGTATTTTTAAACTATGTATACTGTATCACATGACATTAGTCAAATTTAGACTTATACTTCTGAGTTCTGAACTAGAAGAATAAAATAGGGGTTGACCACTGAACTTCTTGATCGTTTGTACATGAGCACAACTCTTCTGGAAATAATAGAGAATAAAAAATGACTAGATTGCCATTATAATTACACGTATAAGTGCGCTGATATGTTAAAGAAACACACCATAGAGTCCTCAAAAGTCAAAGTATAAAGAGATGGCGAAGATTATAAGAAATGTTCATTTAGTTTTTCTTTATTTCTAGGCTAAAGGCCAGTATGTATGGCACTTGGCTTCACAAATGGCAGTCAGTTTAGGGAGTGTTATTCCTGCAGGAGAGGTTGATGGGATTGTTCCCCTGCTTTGCACTGACCCTGAGGCTGAGGACGTTAGCACTGCAGTGCAGCCACATCCATCTCTGTCACTCCACTACTGAGAGCGCTCAGGGCAGCGAGGACTCTGTGCTGTCAGGTTATAACTCCATACCTCAATCCTTAAATACGTCTCTATCTCATATAACCTCTCACAATCTAAATAACTCTCACCTCTACTAACCTAGAAAGCCTTTTGGAATGCTGATGTTGAGAACACTCTCGAGCATGTCCTTCTCAATTTTTGCCTTTAGTGGAAATCCACTGTCTGATTATTCAAGGGAACTGATGAAAAACGATGTCTAAGCCTTGAAAGGTGAAAGGTTCTTGGATATTTATAATCGTAGAAGACCTAAATGACCAACGCAAATGAAAAAAGAAAAAACCTTCACTTTCCCCCACAAATGAAGATTTAGTTTACTAGCCCTCATGTTGTAGTGTTTTTTTCTTCTACCATGGAAGAAGGGAAATATTGGTGAAGAGTGTTAATGCGGGTGGCAGTACATAGTTTCCATGACCTGTAAGGGGGAAAAAAAACACATAATAAATGTAACTGTTTCAACATATTTTAGATTAAATGACATAAAGACAAATATTCAGATGAAGTAGAAAATCACAACTCCAAATTCAAAACTGAAAAATATAAACTCACGGAAACTAAAAACCAGGTCAAAATGTCTTCTAACAATTGTGACTGAAATGTAATTTAATCTAACTTTAAATTTAATCTAACTGTGTAACCTTAGACATCGTACAAGACTGGCAAAATAGGCTCACTGGACATACAGTATGGGTCTCTTCATACATTTCTGCTAAACCGAAAAAACGTACTTATACATACCAATCGCTGCAGTTTCCAGTTGAGATGAACACTAGAGACAGTAAAAGTCCCACCGCTTTTATTCCTTTTCACACAAAAGTAAGATTTACAGATATATTTTATTAATAATAAAGGCTAATTTTCACACAATTAGTTGCAGAATGTTATGTTATGACTTTTTAAACATCCTGCACGATTTGAAAACTGATAGTTTTGAACGTTGTTGTCACATATACAGCTTCATATGCATGAGTTTTCGAGTTCAGTTGGTTTACTCGCTAGCTCACGGGATACGCTGTTGCACTCAGGTGGTGAAAAAAACACTGGTTTGAATTAAATGGATATTCTTCCAAGAGTAAGAAGAGTTGAAGTAAAAATAGAGTTCAGAGAGTTCAGGGGAATTTTACATATGAACGGCACCTACTGATAGTTGCATGCATTGTTTGCATCAGGGGCGGACTTACCCATTAGGCAAATGTAGGCAACTGCCCTGGGCCCCCAAAAGCTAATGGGCCCCCAAAATGCTTTCACGAGATGCGCATTTTCTCACGATCTTTCACGCTGCGCACCTCTGCGCTCTGCGTTCAGCAAAAAACTCAGATATATTACTTCTCTAAGGCCCCGTTTTCACTAGGTCCGTTTTCGGTTTAAAACGCATAACTTCATGCGTCCCGGCGTTTTCCACCCTCAAAAACTGACACTTTTGAAAACGTTGCAGACCCTGTTTTAGTTTGAAACCCTCAGGGTTGGTTTAATGCCAGTGTAAACGAGGATCGTTTTCACTCAAAAACACAGTTTTAAAACGAAAACATTTAGAAACACGGGATGTATCTATGGGGCACCAATGTGCAGCAGCAGCTTTGACTACAAAAAAATGAACCTCAAGGTTGATGTAAATGTATAGGGCCCCATTCCTATATTTGCCTGAGGCCCCAAATTCACTAAATCCATCCCTGGTTTGCATTATTGTAGCACTATGTAAGCCTGTAATTGTGTATAAATAGCCAAGTTATTGCTTAATTAGCTATAATTAGCTGCTTTTAGTGTTTAGTTTTACATGATCCAGGCACCAGAGTTTAAAACTGCTTTTATATCTACATATTGCACATTATTATATCTTGTAAATAAGTTTTTCCCTAAAACTATGCACCGTATACATATGGATAATCACTGTGATGAGTACCACTGGACTGATTCTAAAACAAGGGCTATTGCTTACAAAAAGTGGGCAGGGACTTGAGGATGTGTCTTGTCAGCTGGGGTGGAGGTAAACTGTTAAAGTAGATTCATCCATCCCGCATACTCTCAATGAAAGGGAGGACCACTATAGCTAAAGTGGTCTCATCCATCTCCAATGCCACTACTGGATAAAAGCAGCACATATGATAAATGGGAAAGGAGCCCTTGTTGAAAATAAGCAGCAGACAGTGCAAAGAGTGATGGGAAAGGAGGTTACACACCAGTGCTTTGGTGATACATCAGGAAACAACATACAGTAAGGGAGTAGCATCCAACTCTGTGTGTACTCGGTTCACTTTCCTGACATTTTTAGGCTGGTGTAGACAAAGTGTGTGGTAGGTGTTAAACATCCCCCTAACCTAATTGACTAGCAAAATGCTCGATAGGTTGAATGCTAACTGCTAAAGTTGCTCCTTAAGCTGACAGAGTGGAACTTTTCACCTTCATGCAAAGGGAAATACCCAAATTTGTCTATAAATGTGTTAGACTCGTCACATGTGGCTTTGTGTCTGTGGTTATCAGCTTTCTCACTTCTCGTTTCACTTCCTGAATGGAACTCTTCAATGTCATGACATATAAACAAGCATGCTCTTTGCACTGTGTGTAGTTCAGCTTTTCTTTTCTTTTTTTTAAGATGAAGCATCTTTCAACAACCACACACATTTAAATGTCACCTTTTTCAGTTTCACGCTGAAGTAGACTATAGCGTTGACATTTACTGTATGGATGTGGTTTCTACAATTTAAATGAAATTGAATACAGTTTTCATTATTAGACTAAAAGATGTTTGATCTATCTTAATGGCACATAAGCATCAAATGTGTCTGGATAACCTAGGTAATAACCTTCCAGTTGAATATTTTTACAGGGGGATTCCCTGTCCCTTTAAGAAAAAGGAAGAACAAATTGAACTTGTTATATCATATTAAGGCATATCAAAAAAAAAAAAAAAAGCACAAACAAATGACATGATATATATAATCCTGATCCTAATGATTATAAAGGAAGAAATGCCATGAGACAATAAATGTGGTGCCATGTTCACTGATTCATTTATCATTTAATCATTTATTTTTTCATGTGAAACATTTAAATTATTTGCATTATTTTTATTGCAAAATTCCCCAAGAACACGATGAACGAGGTTTCTTTTTTAGTCATGCCTTCTTGTTGTTTTTTTTTCTGGCAACTGGTCTTTCATTCCATCCTGTGGAATGTTTTGGAGTCTACGAAAGGAGAATTCTACTCTGAGAGGATGCGTAAAGTAAAAGTAAGTGAGAGTTTTATTAGATAATTAGATTTTTCAGTCAGAGTGAAACAGATTGGAACTTATTTGTTGTGCTTGGTCTTGTTTGTGCTTCAGATGTACCTCAGATGTCTCATAATGAATCAGCTTTACACTGTATCACACTAACAGATTTAAAAGACCAGATGGAGTTTACGAAGTGGAATCTTATAGCCCATATTACCAGCATGTGTCTTAGGACATCACAGTGAAAAATGTTCAAATTTGGATTAAATCTGGAATTATTTTTTTTTGCCCCTTTTCTTAGAGCTCTGTTCACTCAGCAACATCAAAGCCCAACACACTGGAGCAAAATCTTCAAAAAGAAAATGCCAACATGTAGGCCAAGTGGTCTAAAAAAGCTTGGAGAATTAAACTGAAAGTAGATGAAGCTTCCTCTATCAAATTTTTCGTGAAGCATTCAGCCTGATAAAAATCCTTTGGCAGATGTGCAAAAGACCCCACAGACCAGAGCACTCAAGGTCTGTCAAGACATAAGACCTCACATACAGACAACAGAGCAACAGATGCATGGCGATGACTGTTGAATAGGTGTCACAGTGTTGATGGCGAGAAGCCACTGGTCACTCAAGCTGTGTGCTCTTGTCTCATGGTCTTACTTCAATAGTACAATGTTCATTAATTCACTGAGCAATTGAATGGGCTTCATTCCCAAAAAATAAAACAAAACTAAACAAAAAATAAACCCTGGGATGCTTTCTTATCATGTTCATGTTTTTACAATTAGAGATGTGTTTCTTGGCTGCATGAAGGTCAGTCATAAACACATCATGGCAGGGTGTCAATTTATTCGTATCAGAAAGGAAACAGATGCTTTCACATGAAAGTCCCCTTTGATAACTGAACTTTCAGTCTGGTTAAGCATAATATTAGCATTACTAGTGTCATGGACTCCCAGAAACTAATCATATAGATGAAGGTGAAAGATTTATAAATTATGGGTTGATTCATAACAACAGTCTGCAAAAGGCTAAAGAATTTTTTTAAAAATGAATACAAAAATAATGAAATGATATAAATGTATACCGATAAAGTTGGGTGCAGGTGCAAGAAACATTGAAATGAATGCAGGGAACATATGTTCAAACACTTATATTATCTATTTTACAAATGCAATGGTTTAACCTCTGAGGTCCTCATCAGGTATTCATCAGTTTGACTGATCTGATGATCTGAGAGGTCAAACCGTTGCATTTATAAAAGAACAAAATTGGAGCTCTTATATTAGTGTGCAGACACTGACTTTTCCTCATAAATGATTGCTCCATTTCTTTAAAGGTGCACAATATAACAACATGCTATTTTTTTTTTATCTGCAGCTCTATATGCAGTGTCGTACAAGCCATGAGGATCTTTATATTGTTAAAATGAACCACAATAATAGTAATCTGGTCATCTGTACCAGGGGTCTTCAAACCAATCACTCTGGAGTGGAAGGAGTTAATATATGTGTTGTAGTAGTATATAGTACTGTGCAATTCTCTTTTTTTTCATAAATGACAGATCAATACCCTGCAGCAGTGGTTGCTGCAGACTTTCTAGTGGTTGTGTATTCTCAAGATATATGCTCATAAACCTCCTCAGCTAAAGTGAACCATGTGGCTCAATATATAAAGTGTTTGTACATTTGACCAAATGTTGGAATATGACGCATTGTCTAAGTGAATGTGACCACCTGGTCTGACAAATCTTGAGTTCTGTAACATGCAGACGGTAGGGTCAGAATTTGGCATAAATATTTTGAATCTCTGAATCCGTGCTGCTTTTATCAACAGTGCAGTCTGGTGGCGGAGATGAATAACTGTTTCCGGGAATGTTTTTCTTGGCTTGTAGGCTCCTTGACACTGTCTAAACATCATTCAGATGTCACAAGAATACTGCTTCATATCTGTCACACTGAATTCTTTTGGAATGGGCTTGCTGTAGAATTCTGTGAGGACTTCCTTTCTGGCTTACAGTATGGGTTCCTTCATCTGCACACTCTGTTCACATTCTTAGCCAACAGAGCCTTTGTTATGAGATGACACAAGAGGTGTGTTGCATGAATGTGCTGCCAAAAAAATCAATGAGAACAAAGTGATTCTATTGGAACTTTGCCTTATTTATGTGTAACTAAGAATAATGCTCAATACAACTGATCCAAATGTGAAAACACACATTTTTTCAAACGACTTGGAAGTCTGTTTTGTAAATTTTTTTCTCTTTTGCTCATCAAGACCATATTTATTTTAAAGTATAATTTATTATTTCAAAAGCTGAATTTCCATCAGCCATTACTCCAGTCTAAAGTGTCACGATCCTCCAGAAATCATTCAAATACGCAGATTTATTATTAGAATTATCAATGCTGGCCACAGTTGTGCTGACAATAATTTTTTTGGAAACTGTGATATTTTTTCAGGATTCTCCTTGCTGAATGAAGTTTTAATTTTCTTTTGAAACATTAAATAATATTAATGTATTGACGCCAAACTTTTGAATGGTATTGTTAGAATATTTCTTTTATAAATAACTGCTCTTCCTTTCAACTTTATATATATATATAACTGCTGCTAATTCCTTTCTTGGTGAATGTTCATTTCATACTTTACAACTTACTGGGTTACATCAGCTGTCAGTCTCCTGCTTCATCACCATAAAAACCAACTCATCCATAAGTCTGGTCACAGTGGTAACTTGAGATAGTATGTGCTCAAGGCTCTCTGGGCTTAAAGAAACACAGAAGCAAGAAATCAGAAAGGTTTGTCCTTTAAAGAGTTCATCAGACACAGAAAACAAAGTAAATTTATGTGTGACACTGGAGGAAAGAACCTCTAGCCACACTCATCTCCGAAGCCTAATAATTATTGTCTAAGAAAAACAATTTTGGATTAAAAGCTTAAACACATTTTTTTTTGTTATTGCTCTCAAATTTATTGCTGCAATTCTCATTACAGGTGAAAACTCTGACACATTGTTAGCTGTTCTGCTATTACTAAATTAACCGTTGTGAGATAGTTCACTTAGCCAATTTGTGGGGGTTTAAACTCAACACACTGAATCTTGTACAGGCCAAGTCAACAACAGACACAGTGTGAAAAAAGGGAAGGATGTTTTTTCATTAGATAGTATCAGTATGCCACTTCATTGACACAGTCATAAGGGGAAAAAAAGGGACATTTCCAATCTGCGGTGAGCGAGTTGACATTTTATTGTGTTTCTTTTGATATGGGTCTCTTCCTTTTTCTTAAGTAGTACCTAAATAACCAAGAGACTGCACAGAATTAAATGTGTTTCTGCTGTAATGCCCCTAGATTTTTGAGGTACCCTTAAAAAATGTACAGGAGGTGTCCAGTTTGATTAAACACAATATTATAAGTGCAGCTCAGGCCAGCCATTAGCCACACCCTCTCTTTACTTCAGAGAAGTGCACAGCAATGTCATGCATCACTATAGGAGAACAAATCGATGTCATAAATCAAAAATTCCTCAAAGTCACCCAACATTTCAAGTCACAACAAATGGCTAAAGTCAACTCAAGATGTACAAAATTCAAAAAACAATCCCTCTATGCCAAATAAAAGCTGATTTATTATGACAAGTGCAGATTTTTTATTCAGCTTGAAAACTGAAAGCTTTTTTTAACGACAATTTCCTAGTAAGTATTTCGTATTTTGTTGCGTTTAACTTGTGGGCTTGCTTATGGCGTGACAGAAACGTACAGTAATAGCTGAGACACATTCTCGGCGCATCTGAAATCAAATACTTTCCAACTTTAGAGCTGTATAACAAAAGAGTACAATGTATATATTTATCGTATTTTTAAAAAAAAAGTAGACGAAAAGTTCATGGATGACCTCTTACTTCCATTTGAATTCTGAAGTGTGCATTTGATGGACACTTTACTAGAGGATTTATGAAAGGCAGTGAAGCAATGCAATTGACGCTGATAGGTCATGTGATAATTACAAGATGAATCAGGTGAACTGTAGTACACCCATATTCATACTATAAAGAACAAACTTTTTTAAGTCATGCTGTAAAATTTCTAATTCATATATGACCCTGAACCACAAAACCATCATAAGTAGCATATATTTGTAGCCATAGCCAACAATACATATGGATCAACATTATAATTTATTTATTTTTTTAAATTATTAGGACATTAAATAAAGATCATGTTCCATGAAGATATTGTGTACATTTTCTATTGCAAATATATCAAAACGTAATTTTTGATTAGTAATATGCATTATTAAGAACCAGAGAGTAGATTTCTCTGGTAGGCTATCTGTTCTTTACGTTACTATTTACTTGTCTGGCTACTTTTACTCCTTACATTTTTACACAAACATCTGTATTTTATGCTACTTACACTTTTTTTTAAACGAGGCTTATTACTTTGTTTTTGTTAAGATCATGGTTTGGTGGCTCACCATTCGATGACAAATCTCATGAATCAGTTAATTTAGCCTGACAACGTGATTCGGCTCGCGTGCGCTCCGCGTTGCCACCAAAAAAGGTTTCTTTCGGTTTCTATCTGAGTAATCAAGGCAACAGACTCGAGAAGCAAAACTACTGACCCGTTCATGACTACAAGTGTAGGTCAGATTCATCTGTAAACAGGCTCTACTTTTGTGCTTGTTTATTTAGTTAAGAATCAAGCAGCTAGCAACTCCAAGCTATAGCAAGATGATTGATAATAGTAGGGTGATCATTCGAGCCACGTCCTGGACAAGATTTTTTTTGGCTTTGTTTGTGTGCAGACCGATGGGTGTATGACATCAGTTCCATATGTTTTCAAAATGATCTTGAGATACTTTGAGTCAAAGCAATACAGAAATCCTGGCCAGGACACGTCTGGGAAAAATGGCATGTATGGTCACCCTAAATAATAGTCTACTGTAAACTAAACTAAAATAAAAACATCAGTCAAGATACTGTATGATAAAGGACCTAATTATTATCTACTGCAAAGAAGTATAAAACATTTTATACTATATTTATAATATGTTTAGAGGGAGCTGGGCCGAATAACAACATAACCCTTACAAAAATTAAAACCAAAAATAAATAAATAAATAAATAAATATATATATATATATATATATATATATATTATATTGTAATAAACCATAGTTAATTTTGGTAAGAGAGAAATATGACTCATGATGATGCATTCTTTAAAGATGTTGTCATTGTAATGATGGAGTCGGAAGAGTGCGGATCCAAGTTCAAAGTGCAAAGATTTATTCATGGTGAGACAGAAGAGTTTCAAACAACAGCAAACAGAGATATACAGGCAGGGCTTCAATCAGTGTTGAGTTAAGCAGGCAAATAATCCAAGGCAGGCAGCAGAACAACGAAGTCAGAGAACAGTCCAAAGTCAATACACGGAAGGGAAAACACAGGAGAGGATGCTCGGAATTGGGTGCAGTGGCAATCGCAATACTTTGCACTGGTGGATAAAACAGACTAGTATTTATACAGGTGTTAATGAGTGGTAGATTAAAGACAAACAAGGAACAGCTGTGAAGGAGAGGTGCATTCTGGGAGATTGAGTTCGGTATAAGAATGAGAGTAAGAATGACTTAACTGCCATGAAGAGAGTGTCCTCTAGAGGCGCTAGATGGCCTAACCGGCTGAGAACATTACAGTCATGATGTGGTACAAATTTTGACAGGAAATTTAGGCAATTTAGAAAGTATATTTTAAGTAAATATATAGCATTTAAAGGAATAGTTCACCCAAAAATGAAATTTTTTTCAACTACAACAAGTTGTTTCACACCTGTATTAATTTCTTTATTCTGCTGAACACAAAGGAAGGTATTTTGAAAAAAAAAAAAGAACAACAACACATGGTCATAATGTGATACTTTAAATTGAACTTTAGTTATATAATGGAAAGAGAAGAGACTGAAAAGGAAAATGGAAGTTAAGGTGCTGTTCAAAAAAGAACCCCTTAATAGTACTTCTACTTTTTCACAAGCTCGCACTTCCTCATAATACAAAATATATAGCGTGTTTGGTGTGCTGTCCAGGGGAGCGATGCAGGAGCTCGGCGGACACCGAGCCCTAGTAGTTTAAACTCTTGCGAGGGCAGAGCTCAGCGTCCGGCTCGAACCCTGCGTGCCCCCCCCGGAGGAAGGTGCGGATCGATGGTGGAGAAGGGGAGGAATGTGTAAATGAGATGCAGAAGGGAGGAAAACGGGGACGCTTAGTTATGATTGGGTGAACGGTAATAAGCTGATTGAGAAAATGTGGAGCCAGCCATGGCTAATTATTTGCACGTGCTTCTCCCGAAATTTGTTTATCAACATCACTACTTGAGTATTTTTGAACATAAGTATCTGTACTTTTCAGAGGTGGATGAAGTACACAAATCAAGTACTTGAGTGAAAGTACAGATACATACAATAAAACATTACTCCAGTAAAAGTAAAAGTTCTTCTTTTCCAATTTTACTCGAGTGAAAGTACAAAAGTACTTGTTTATTCATGTACTTAAGTAAAAAAGTACTGATAAATTTATTTAGCAATTTTATACAGCCTACTTAATTTTATAAAGCACATATTTTTTTATAATCTTACTGCTCAAGCAACCCAG
>JAUMHQ010000063.1:13910067-13936933 GCA_032361165.1 Enteromius paludinosus
TTTGAAAGGTCTGGTGCTAGGTTTGGATCCCATCCACTTCCATTAAATGACTACCAGACTGCCACGGTTAAAGTTAAATATCTTCGTTTATGTTCTGCTGAGGAAAAAAAGTCACCTACATCTTGGATGCCCTGGGGGTAAGCAAATACACATCAAATTTTCATTTTTGGGTGAACTATCCCTTTAAGAAGGCATTTTTCTGTGGCCAAGAAAATATACCTTCTTAAATACACTATGTGTTCGCTGAACGAGCAGATTAGTTGATGGTAATTCTGCTACAGTTAATACTGGCAGCAGATATAAATAATTGCAATTAATAATAATTAATAGTAATTATTTATATATATATATATTTCCCTAATTGAGCTTAAAATATGTTAAATATTGTATTTGTATACATTTCAGTATTGAAAAGGTCTTTATATATATATACACACACAAACACACACAGGTGCATCTCAATGAATTAGAATGTCGTGGAAAATTTATTTCAGTAATTAAACCCAAAGTGTGAAATTCAGTGCACACAGACTGAAGTAGTTCAAGTCTTTGGTTCCGTTGATTGTGATGATTTAGGCTCACATTTAACAAAAACCCACCAATTCACTATCTCAGCAAATTGGAACACTTCATAAGACCAATAAAAATAACATTTTTAGTGAATTGTTAGCCTCCTGGTGTAACGTGGTTTTGCGTCCGTAATGTTTGTTACATGCCACGCCTCTCAGCGAGGCAGAGAGCGGAGGAGACAGGAAGCTTCAAATACAAACGTTTAATCAAAAAACTCAGATCCAGAACATAAGTACACAGGGTAGAGTCTCAAGAGACCTCCTGGACACTAAGTGGCACCAGACGACCTCGGGGGGAAACAGGACCCTGGGCCCACCACGGGAGAGTCAGGAGCCTTGGGAGGCCGTGGCGGATCAGGGGCCTTAGGCGGTGGGTCGGGAGCCTTGGGAGGCCGTGGCGGATCAAGGGCCTTAGGCGGTGGATCGGGAACCTTGGGTGGAAGCTCCCAAGCAATCCACTTCCGAGTCCCAAAACCCGCCCACCCTTACCAGAGTCCACACCTTACTGCCCTCTCACTAAAAAAACCAGAACCGTTATGATTTGAAAACTAGAAATATTTTTGTTGCAAAACCCTACCGATCTGCTTCAGACAACATGTGATAACCCCCCGAAGATGTATAGGTGTATAGTTTTACATTGCAGTACTTGCAGATATATCCCATTTATGGAGCTTCAAATTAATGGCCGCTATCCAGCATTACCAAGCTTGGAAGAGCCAGGAAATTTCTTAAAAAACTCAGACTGTGTTCATCTGAAAGAAGAAAGTCATATACACTGAGCCTTACTGGGATGGCTTAGGTGGGTAGTTTATGGTGTTATTTTCATTTTTGGGTGAACATTTCCTTTAAGTTGCTTACTATGTTTTGTAATGGAGTCACTAAGGTTTCACTGATGCTGCTACTTACCTCAACGTATTCATAGGTTTCCACTTTTTTTCCCCACCACTGGGTCTGTAACACCAATTGATCAATCATCAAATGCTAAACATTACTTTGATTAATAAACACATGCACAAAAAACGACATGCATCCATAAAGAACTGGAAACATAAATTGGCCCTTCATATGGATTAAATTGTGCTGGCTTCTTACAGATTGAATGGGGCATCAGTGTAATGAGCAGCAATCAAGCTGTCCAGAGGAATTGAAGGGTGAGTTGCTCAAGGCTGAAAGCCTCAGGGATGGACAACATGTTTCACAAGTGATTAGGTGCCGAGGGAGCATGACAGTAAAGATTAGAGCTCTTATGGATAACTATATGCCCGTATGCATGCATATACTGGAGCTGAGTGACTATGTTCAGTGGCACAGATCTAATGTATCTGAAATGTAAAAATTGTACCGGTGACGATTATGATAATCATATTACATTCATCACAAAAGTTGAAAGCATTAGCTTTATTAATGTACCTCTATAGATTGTAAATCCTGATTCAGATCTTATTTGTATTGGTTGAGCGAGTGGTCCTTTTTAAAAAAAACGTTATATATGGGAGACAAAGATACAGCATCTCAAATTATCTTTCCAAGATACCCCTAAAGTATGTGTGAATGGAAATACCCTATAAATCTCATTTCCAACCAAGTGTTTGGATGTGCTTTTAAGCAAATGATACTCACGGTCTGTATAGTCTCATGCTCCAGTTTCCTCAAATATCTCTATTTTCAAGAAATGTAGTGGAACTAACAGACAATGCTCTGCTGAAAATGCAAGAACCTGAAAGAAGAACCACTCTTTTAATCAGTTACTTTTAGAAGAATTTTATCACACTGTGATCACATGATATGCCCAACCTTCACGAAAGGCTTTAACTCTTCCAGAACAACTTTTAGAAGCAGCTTAACTGCAGTGCACTTACTGTAAAGAAACAAATAATTTTTCTATACTTTCCTGCACAGTATGAACACAACTTGCTCCGTTATTGATGTACTGTGAAAAGATCAATGGCAGGGTGTTTGTTAGAAATCTCAGACAACAGAAAAGCCTGAACTCTGCACTGTGCAACACATCTAACCTCACCAAAGGCCTCATTTATTTGATTTATCGACTGTGTCCCTTAGAAGGAGGAAATGACAGAGTCAGCCAAGCAATTACCAGGCGCAGGAAAGGCCCATCTCCCATACTCATAAACCGTACCAGCAACCCCTTACTCCAGGTTACCACAGTACGCGATCAAACTTTATCTCGAATGTGTATCTCATAGAAATTTTATGCACGAGATTGAAAGTAATAACTCGCATATGGCAGTCATGACCAAATGCAATTTCATCAGACCTTATTGGTTTTAAAATGCAATCTGTGTAGCCGCTAAGAGTGACCAGAATAAAAATCACCTGCAAGCTTATTACAAACCAGTATAAGCACAGTTACAATACGCTGCCAGTATCTGGCCTTGTGGAGGAGATGACATGTGTTTCATAATCATAAACATGATTGCCAGTCAGACAGCCTATATTACAGGCAATTTCCCCGTACCATCAGTCAGCCTACGACTGCACCGCATAGACACAATCAGATCTAATTAACGTATGCAGATTTCTTCATTAGAAGCAGACAGACGCTAATGAGATGTTGTATTCTTGATAGCAGGGGGTGACTGGATGCCCAGGAATGAGGACAACCTCTGGAAAACCTGAGGGAAATGGCTGCACGCTTCCATTAGCCTTCGCACGGACCCTAGACCTAAAGCAAAGACTGTCTAGAGCGGCTGGACATGATGACAGCAGCGGTAAAAGCTGTGATTGAGGGGCTCCTGCAACTAATGACCGCATGAATTATTATTGAATCCTTTGGGCCTGGAATGTGAAATGACCATTTAACACTTCAACAGTGAGGAATTGTACTCGTTTTAAAATAGGTCAGAAAAAAACGGCACTGCAAAAATCTTATATTGTATAAGTCTTCTTTTCCATTCTGATATATCTAAACATCTTGTAAACAAAATAAATGTACTTTTAATCAAACTTTAAAAAAACGTATTGAAAGTATAATTTTAAAACTGATCGTGCAAAAATGTTGTATAGTCCTTCCTTTCAGTACTGTCTAATATTTTAGACAAAATAAATATACTTTCAATCCAACTTTTTTTTTATATATAAAAATTGTAAAATAGGTCAGAAATATAACACTGTATTATTTTTTTTTAAATATAATTTTAGCTATTTCGATGAAACTGCAATTGGGCTATTTTGATTAGGTTAAAAAAATGAATAAAAATACGGCTAACTAACACAACAAAACACAATAAGCATAATAACATCATATAAATATAAAAAAATGAGTTATCTGTTTTCGCAAAAAAACTCTTCAAAAATAAATAGATTAAAAATAAAAAGGAAGGAAAGAACAAAGGAATGAAGGAAGGAAGGAAGGAAGGAAGGAGAAGGGCAGCCTATACCAGTGACCATGATAAGAATAAAAAAGTGATGTATTCTAGATATTTTTACTGAAAAACAAGAACAAAAACACTCAATAATTAGGAAAATTATGTATTACAATGCAGTCTGATCTTGGTTCTCTTTGAATAAGTAATTTGCAATGCACACTTGACATTGTTCATAAAGCCCAGTGGGGTATTGAGCTGATATATATATTTGTGTTCTTTCATTTGATCTAGCAGTCTGTTGGTGCTCTGTTCATGTACATGTACCCATGTATATTCATAAAGTCTGATATGCACCATAAGGTTATTATCCATAAATGTCAGCAGATAATTAATTAGTTCTGTCTTCTGGCTGCTCCCTGTGTCTCATTAGCAAAGCATGGACGAATAACTCCATTCATATTCATACCAAAAATATACAGACCTACTCTTTCTTTGTCAGAGTACAACCGGATTTCTGTGTTGACATTCATGCAAGGTCTAACATTTCAAGCGTGCTTGTTTTCCCTTTTTTAAATTTCAATTTTGTACCTTCGTAACCCCCTAAAGTGTGACTATTTGTGGGTCAAATGGTGTCTAGAGATTTGAAGGTGTGAAGTGCTCTCAGAAATCCAACATTTACTCAACATTTCAGTAATCTTTGGTTCCTGAAAAGAATCGAAGGGACCATTGGCAGATTCTCAGTGTTCAGAAAAGCCAAGTGCACACTACAACATTTATTGACGCTCTTCTAGCGATTGCACTTGTAAAACACACTCAAGTGCTACAGTAGATTCATTCCAGGTGAAACCATTTCGAAATATATCCAACCAATTAACAACATTTTTGTATCATACGGTTTCCTGTTGTGCAAATTAGAGCAAATGCAAGCGTTTGAACATATTGTTCGGTGACATGTTTTCAAAAATAATCTCTACTACTGTCATTACAAGTGAGTGAAAATGTGTTCCAGGATTGTCATTATAGCTGGGGAAGAGAACAATCTTGTAATTAACAATCATACACATCAACACAATAAAATAACAACAGTGAGTCTTTAAATGGACATCGAACTTTAGTCATGGCTACCCTGCAGTCTTTGCTCTATTAGGCCTATATTAGGCCCTCTCGTGTCATCATTTCCTCAAATGCTGTTAAAACATTCATTCATTAGTTTTGCATACCAGACCTTTTGATTTGACCAATGCAGTCTTGCGTGGCGCAAGTAAATTTGTCTGACAGTTGCAAAATATACAATTATGCAAACAAACAGGTGGGCATGTGTTGACCTAAACCTGATTGAGAGGCAGAGGCTTTCATTATGGCTTCATTATTTCCTGCCCTTCATGTTGATGACATCACACTGGGCTTTTGAATGCATTAGCTCCTGCCAGACAGCTTACTTCAATCATACACTTCATTACTGGTTAACCCCAGGGCTTATGATTAACAGACACTTACTGACATTTAGAGGATGACAATGACAATGAAGAGGATAACAGCAATTTAGGTATTTTTTTTTTTTGGATTAAACACTTTTTCTTTGAGGTTTAACCTTTGAGAAGAATGCATCAGTGCTGCAAAGGTCTCATGTCTCCCCTGCCTCTGCACTTCTTTAAATGATATTTAAAAATACAATTATTTCACTCAGCAAGGATGCTGCATTGATCAAATATCAAATATGACAGTGAATACATTGTAATGTGACAAATGATCTCTATTAAAATGATGAGTCTTTGAACCTCACAGAAATATAAAATAAAATAAAGTAAAGCAGCACAAATGTTTCTTGAGCACCAAATGAGAATATCAATGATTTCTGCTGAAAAATCAGCTTTGCCATAACAGGAATAAATGACAATTAAAATGTACATTTTCAAGGAGAAAATAGAAAAGATATTTCACAGTTTTAGTATTTTTTTTTTGCTTTTGATTTGCTTTTTGTCTGTTATAAAATATATTTTAAGAAAGCAAATCTGGTTGAGAACAGTGACTTTTTCCATATCATGGCATACTGTCCTTAATAAAATGTAACGCACGTAGAAACAATAAACATGTTTAGATATGGTTGGATTTTCTTGGTTTGTACAAAAGATCTTGGTAACACTTTATTTTAAGGGTCCAGAATAATGCATTAGTTAAGCATTAATTAATGGTTCATTTGTTCTCAAGTAATCATTAGTTGAGCAAAAACACACTAGTAAGTAATGATTAAACTAACATTTTAAAGGCCTGGATTATGCATAAGTTAAGCATAAATAAACTAGTAATTTATAATTAACTTGTTCACAATTATGCATCAGTTAAGCATCTAAACACATATAACTAATGATTACCCGAACATATAATATTAGCATATTAGCCATTATTTGCAATTAATTAGTCATTTTAAAGACAAACATTTATGCTAAACAAAAATAATATAATAATATAATATAAATAAGCTAGTAATTAATAATTAACTGAATTTACAGTAACCACATTTTATCCATTATTAACATCTTATTAAGACACACACACACAAACACACACACACAAAATCTTTATAATTTAACTATTAACTATTTCTAATTTATTACACTGTATGTTATTTTTAAAAATTCTACATAAGCAGTAAAAACAGTGTTATTCTTTAGTGATTACTGGAAATTAATTTAGAATAGGGAATCAAACCTCCTTTTTAACACTAAATTAGTGGCAGTTTAACCTTAATTAATACCGTATATTAGTCTATAAACTTGAATATTACTCAATAAGTGCCATAATTAATATGGATTTCGGTTTCACTTTAGAATAGGGGGTTAAATTCAATTTATTAGCACAATATTAATTGTAGTTTAGCCTTCATTATTAGCTTATCCTAATCAGTAAACTTAAATATCACTCAATAAGTGTCATAACGTAGAGTCAAATAGTCTTATTACAATATTTTAGCCATAAATATACAAACCAGCAGTAATTGAACATCATAACAACAACAATATGTCTTAATAAGTTGTTAATATGGGATAAAATGTGGTTACTGTACATTCAGCTAATTTTTAATTACTAGCTTAATTTTGTTTATAGCATAAATGTATGTCTTTAAAATGACTAATGAATTGTAAATAATGGCTAATATGCCCTTATTATATGTACAGATAATCATTAGTTATACACATGTTCATGCTTAACTAATGCATAATTGTTAATCATAAAATACTAG
This sequence comes from Enteromius paludinosus, assembly GCA_032361165.1. Taxonomy (NCBI): domain Eukaryota; kingdom Metazoa; phylum Chordata; class Actinopteri; order Cypriniformes; family Cyprinidae; genus Enteromius; species Enteromius paludinosus. Next base: position 13,917,204 of record JAUMHQ010000063.1, read on the forward strand.
TTTGTTTGTGCTTAACTAATGAATAAATTGGACCCTCAAAATGACCAACGACCAAGAACGACAACGAACAAAGAAACCATTTTTGTGTTGACACAGTACTATAAGTGTGTTGATTTAATAAACCAATTAGTGTAATGATGATCAGAAGGTTGAAGTGTGAGACCTACAAAGACAGAGAGATGGACGAACACAGAGAAACAGAGAGAGTATAAGAGGAGCCTGTCCCATCTGTTTGAGAGAGCCGTGTTCTGGCTCTGTCTGAGATGCTCATCCTCACAGCCTGTGAGGCATTAACCGCACGGAGCCCTTGACACGCCTCTCCATCTCTTTAATTATTAAGCATTTATCTCAGTATGTCCCTCAGGCGTGCCTTATCGCAGGTGAGGAGGTGCGCTGAGCAACCCATGGCATCATGGGAGATTCTGAGAGCGGGCAGATTAGAAAGGAGGAGCACCTGCCAACAGGCTTACTGCAGGATTTGTTCGCTGAAGTCTGCAAGGTTTCCTGCAACGCTTCACGTGTTCGCTCCTTTAAGAATACATTCAGGTGTGTGTCCGTGCAAGTTCGCATGCATGCTTTTACGGGAAAGGGCTGCTAAAAAGTGACTCACAATCTATCAGGAAGTCGCACGCCCTTGCTTTATCTTTAAGTAGGGGGCCGCAAAAAACAGTGGCTGACTTCACAGGATGATTCTGGTTGTGTGCAGATTACAGAATGCGTTCTGCAGCCTTCAGTCTTAGCCAGGGATTTGTTCGCAGAGCATGGCTCTCCAGTCTTGCATTTTCCGTTAATACGAGCATGCAAGCTTGTCTTTGTGGGTGTTTAAAAAAATTTCCGTGAGGGAAATAAATCATGCATGTTTGCTTTTTTAGTTCAGTTACTCATTCAATTCTGAGTGACAAATTAAGTTGAATATCCCCATAAATCTTTCCAAATGGATCAATTTCTAACCGAACAAACGCTGTGACCATAAACGGATAAAATCTGGCCATATAAACATGATTTATGTAGTCAGTAGGCGAGGAATACATTAAGTAAATGCTGGGTCAAGAAAGGTTATTGTTAAATCATATCATTCATATATTTCAATCACCTCTAATACATAATAAAAATAGCAATATATGTGATGTAGTAGCTTCCTCTCAGTAAAGCCCTCAAAGGTTTTATCATTATTGCTATCATCTGTCATTATGTGTTGTCATTCACACTGGGTCCCAATAATAGTAATAAGTCCTTTTGTCATAGTGCTGCAAAAACAGGACAAACAAATAGCTTGTTTTAACATTGTGCTGTCATTTTATGGCCTGCTTTGTCGGTTGAATGCTAAAACGTTGCTTAAAATAACAATTTATTCAAAATGACAATTTTCTTAAATGCTTGTAAAAAATCAATTATAAATGTAATTAGGAACAGGTATCCGTTTGTTTCTTTTTAAGCTAATTACATTAGGCAAGAATGTAATTAGAGCAGAAGCAAACCCATTTAAAACAGCAATAAAAGCAGAGCGAATGTTTGTAGCCGTATGTTATTTACTCAGCGCTATGTCCAGGCTGTTACCGAGAACTCCCTTAAGGCATGTCTGTGTTTGAAAAGCATTAACAACAGAAGCAATAACGACAGTTTCAGCTAAAGAGAAACACAATATAAATAAACATCGTAATCTAGCTCTAATTCCCCGGCTGCCACTGAAGGAAAAAGGGAATAAGAGGGAGATATCTTGACAGTTGTGTTGAAATTAACCAAAACAATTGTAGGGAATGGTTCCTAATTCACTCTTTAAAATGCTACAGGGTCATTTGAGACTGCAGAAGTTTTGATGCCATTTTGAGTCAGCTGACTGCTGTATGAAACTTGCAAAGATATGCTGCGTTCGCGACATGTGACATTTTACTCATAGCTTTTCATGTTGTTGCACCTGAATGAACCTGACAGCGGTCAAGCGGTACATCTGTCACTGGTCCATAACTCTCAGAACATGAAGATGACATGAAGGCAGCTTATACTGGAGAAAAAGGTCAAAGGCAATTAGTGCAAAGGTTTCACTATATTTTGATGGTCTCTTTAACACATTCTGCTGACTGTAAGTAATGTTGCACATACATACAGTATCTACTAACTCTAAGTCTAAGAGTAAGTCTAAGTATATGTAGACTGGTAGGGTTAGGGTTTGAATAAGTTGCCATGTACTAAGTTGGTTAAAGTCAATTTCTGCTGGGACACCATTACAATAAAGAGTTAGCAGATAATATTTAGACATTGTACTAATATTCTACTGAGTATTAGTTACCTTGTAGGTGCAACGTTTTTTATTGTCAACAGACTGCTCAAAAGGGCCTATCAAAATAAAGCGTTATCCTGAAGTCGCCAGTTGAGTTGCCGTCTATGGAGGGTCAGAGAGCTCTCAGATTTCAACAAAAATATCTTAATTTGTGTTCCAAAGATGAACAAAGATCATGCAGGTTTGAAATGTTATAAGGGTGAATAATTATTTACCGAATATTCGTTTTTGTGTGAACTGTCCCTTTAAATGTATACTAAGTGAACGCAAATACATTCTATTATATCCTTTTAAAAATTGTCTTATAAATCTTTGTAAACTTCAGAACGCAAACACACAGGACTATCACATTCCAAACCTGACCACATATTAAAAACAATTAAGGGTATTTGTTTTTAATATGTGGTCAGGTTTGGTATGTAATAGTGTGGTTCTAAAATAGTTTTTGCTATTCAAGATAAATTACGTAACTTTGAGGTCTATCTTATCGGAACTAAATAAGAATACCAAAAATATGGGGGCAAATACTTTATCACAGCACCAGACATGCTACATACAAACGACAACAGTTTTCTTGCATTGAAAATTTGCCATTTAAACACCCACTTGACATAACGCATTTTCAACATTGCAAATCTACAAGACCATACCATAAAACGTCACATATGCGCTTGTATAGGGTTGGCTGGATTCAAAGACACTCTGGGCTGAACTTTGTTTTATCTGCTCATTCATCATATCAGACCCATTTAGGAAAGCCTGAGAGGGTTGAATGAATCATTACGGAAAGCGCAGTCTACACCCTCAAACTGTTCTCAGTTGGGTAGCCATTATCTAGTGTTCACCCTGATTACAGACAATGTGTGTTCAGTGGACAGCCAAGGCCAAGGACACTAACACCCGAGTGAGTCTGTACTTGCTCTCCAGTACTTACACTTCAAGGTGCAGGACACAGCGGGAACCCCGAAGGAAACGTGGATGGTTTCTTTCAAACGTGGTCAGCCATTCTGGTTCTCCAATTCCACAGGTCACTGGATCCAGGACAAGGACAAGAACCTTTAAGGACCATTGAATCTCAAATACATTCATTCCCCACACCACATATCCAGGGGCTGTGTTCCAGAACCTAGTGAGCATTCTTGCTGTGTAATGCCCACACAGGCAATATTAACTGAAACAGACCCTCACTAATGACTTTCTCAGGATGCTCAGCAGCAACTCATCAGTGCATCACTGCACATAAGACAAAGTTTATACTTGATTTCCATGTTTTTATGCATGCTGATTTGAAAATTTTTTCATTATAATATAGTTAAAATAAAATAAAATATAAGTATTACATGAAAACCTTAAACAACAATTTAAAATGTTGCCTTGGCCAATTGAAGTATAAAATTACAAAGATAGACAGATAGACAGACAGATAGACAGATAGACAGATAGATAGATAGATAGATGACTAAAACTTCATATACTGTATATAACTATGGGACTCTGTTATGAACAATTTAAAATATGTGCCTGTAATTTTCTGCCAGGACACTGTATTCATTGTTATATTTACTTATCCTAATGCAATGAAGTTTAAAGAACTTACAAAATTAAATAAAATAATAATAATAAAAAAAAAAAAACAATACAGAAAATACTTCTATAGTCTGTTTTTTTCTTCTTCTTTTTTTTCTCCAGTCAAGGATAAATGCAATGCCTTAGAAGCTAGCCAAAGGATGTCCACCCTCTGCTGCCAATCTTTGTTGGTAAGCAACTCATGAAGCCTGAAAATACTAGCTGTTGACAGCTCGCTAGGTTCTGGAACACTGCCCTTTCTTGTTATTTTGGACTATGACAAGTGTTCTGAAACACAAGTGCGTGCTATGCTTAAGAAAGCGAATCGAGTCCAAATAACTTAAACTTTTATATTGGGACACTTTTATTTACAGAAGAAAAATTACACTGGATTACAAGAATTCCACAAGTACAGTTGGGCTTATGGAGAGCTCCCTTTAGACTGTTGAAAAGAAATGGGCAACATTCCACAATGTTCTATTGCGCTGAATGTGGAGAGCCAGGTGTATATGGAATACAATGCAGAAATGATGCAAAAAACTTTTTTTTTGTTTTTGAGAATTTGTTTGGCCCAAACTAAAGTGAACGTGACCATGGATCTTAAGACTTAAGACTTAATACTCAAACTCGGACTGGTAAAATGAGCATGCGTCTAAGCAGTATGCCATTCCCATCCATGTTATTGCAACATTAAGATTCTGATCACCGGCAAACCCCTCATCTCTCATACAACCAAAGTGCCTTCTCTTAAAAGATCCCAAAATGGCATAGACTTGATTTCCAAGAAAGCTAATTTTATAGCGATACCTCTGTGATGCATCTGAACACAGTTTCCAGGGCATCTGTCCTTCTTTACCTCTTGAAATCTTTCAGTATGTTGGACAATGTATCTTTTTTAAAAGGCAGCCAATTTTTCATAAACATAATCCATAATCAGTTATGTGTGACACTAAGACAGAATCTGGAATGAATCTCTTTTTTTTCACTTTTGAAACATTCCAAAGAAATACAAGTATATTTACATTGGTGTATTTGAATAGATATTTAGAATGTTTTCCTTATATTCATGTAAAACTTGGCAACCTCTACTTTCTTTACATGTCGCTCTCTTTTTACACTCCATGCTCGCTAGTACACGCATCCAAACACCCCAAAGACAACACTTCCATGCTCAGATGCACCCACTTTCACACGCTTCTAAAAGAAATGCACTTTTTTTGTTTCCGAAATATCTTGACATGAAAGTATGACTCGTACTATGCTCCTCTGACTCTGATGAAACAATATCTTTTAAAACGAGGACATATTTTCATCCACAAAAACACTTGTAATCTATGAGAAATTCATCGTTCAAGCCGAAGAGTTGGGCATGTGTCAGTGCTCAAAACCGGGACCACCCATATGCCATTTACTCAGTTTGAGGTCAAGTGTGGTTGATCCTCGCTTTAATACTGAGCATTCGGTAATTTCTTTGCAATTTGGGCGAGACATATAGTGGGAAAAAGGCTAGAAAATAAACACGTTACCCAAACAGTGACCCAAAACTACAACACAGACCGCAAAAAGAGGTGGGGGATTTCCACGCCTACTGCATTAAAAAGCAATGTTTGCGCAACCACACTGGAAAAGTGCAACAGCCGGATCCCAAACAAAGAGAGGATGAGAGAGCAAGAGAAAACATGAAGCTTACGGCGTAAACCCAACCTTCAAGTAACAAAGAATCAGACTCAAAGCAACAGTAAAGCCTTGAAAAAACAAAAACAAAATCCCCCCCGAAAAAAAGGCCCAAAACAAGCAAGAACAAGCACAAATAAACAGGAGCCTGCAACCTCCGAAAAATGTTTCACAAAGCTGTTATCGTGTGGCCTCTTCTGATACCGCGACGACGAGTCTCTAACAAAGGATCTTACAATTGGTTGGCGTGTTCTTGCTTGTATTCTCATTAGTTTGCTTGCTGTTGGTCTCCGGGTGGCTCACTTTGCATGTTCTTTTAGAGGATAGCAGGGCCTCCGTTACGCTTTACTGTCCTCCTGTGTCATGTGTAGGCTGTTGTCACCATGAACTTTGATTTCGATCGTGTCTGGTTTCAGCGTCTCTTTGCCGTTTTCCTCCTTTAGTGGCAATTTCCTGTGAAAAACAGAGAAGGAAAGGCAGGTGCACAGTGGTCAGCTTGACAGGGTTGATAAAAAACACATTTTCAATTAACAACTGGATACTGTGGGTCCCCTGAGGCTAAAATTGAGACTTGAGGTGCTTTTTGTAGACCAGAGTCCATTTGTCACCACAGGTTGATTCGTTTGGTTGGTTTTATGAACTCTTTATACTACCGAGATGTCTGAAAAAGATGCTTGGGTTCAGGTTTGCAACAAAAACAGTTTGAATGTTTGGAATCTTATGCTGAACAAGTACAGTATATCAAAAGTTAGAGTAAAACTGTTATATGCTGAAATATTATTACAATTTAAATATATATATATTCTAAAATGTATTTGATAGCAAATCAAGTTTTATTCTAGCTGCTATTGCCTCAGTCTTCAAGGTCACATGCATCTTCAGAAATCATTTTTATATGCTTTTGTCACTTTTGATCAATTTAATGCATCCTTGATGAATACAAATTTCAAGAAAACACTCTATTTCAACTGTTTTTATCCAGTTAAATTCAGTGGGGTACAGAACAATACTGAAACCCATCTAGCTTTCAAAGTATAATTCAAAGAATATTGTTCAAATATATATACAAAAAACCCTAAATCAAAATAATAGGGGTTGGGAACAACATGAGGATGACAAAATTGTGACAATTTTCATATGGTGAACTAACCCTTTAGGGAATGAATGATCAGCACGTTATTTCTAAACAACAACAAAAAAAAAAACAGTTGCAATCTGATAACTTTTATGCATTCATATTCAGCTCACCTCACCAGTTCTTTCAATTCTTACCAATCAAAACTGGGTAAAAACAACAAAACTGTTTCCCACAATCCAGCCTATTTATAAAAGAAAAACCCCTCAAACCCCTTTACTCTGTTTCACTTAGGGATCACATTATAAAAGTAAAAAGTATATTTTAAGTAAACTCTAACGTCACTCTAAATTTATGATTTTCATGGGTTATTTGTGGATCCTCTCGAGCCATGTAGTGATCACTGTGATGCTCAAAGATCCCTGTGTGGCTCCTCATCCCATAAGATGATACTAGAAAGGAACCAGCTTCTGTCAACTGGGATCACAATCCCTCTAATAACATTATTAAAGTCTAGGCCGGTGCCTTTGGGTTAGTATAGAGTGCATATCAGATGAACGCGATATGCAGGAATATCAAAGCCGAGCTGCTTGTAATCAGAGCCGCAGACAATCACAGGCCTTAATCTCTTTGAACTTTTAGCCAAGTAAACCTGACAGGAGAGTTTTCCAGCTGTGAAAGACCCAGACTGGTGCTACATAACTACAGATCAGTCAACCTGCAAAACATGAAATGTTTCAGATGCCGTGAAAAACATTAGCCAGAGAAAACTACAATACATAGTATACTCATCAAGCAAAAATTAATAAATTGCATAAATCAAATGATTCATATTTAACACACTGATAAGACTGTACACTAAGTACTTGTTTGACGCACATGCTGTAGAGATAAAGACTCATTAAACGCTACTGTACAACCGTCGCTCTGTCACACCTGCCTCTGTCTGGCTAACTTGTGAACTTTGTCATCGGTTTCCAACAAGACATGCTGCAATACAAACAGTGTAAGGTTTAAAGGAGTGCTAATTATGTACACACATAAATACACATGCATGTACTGTATGTATTAAACAGGTAACACCTTATAATAACTACACACTATGAATCATTAGTTAAGCATTAGTAAATAGTTAGTTCATCCTTTATAAAGCATTGTTCTAACATTAATAAGTAAGCAATAAGGCTTGAGAAGCTGTGCTGTATCGTGAATTAATCACAGCTGAAGGCATGACGAGAAGCAGTTGTTTTTATTAACCGCTAGTGCACCAAAAGTTACGGCCATTGATATGTAAGGAATAATTGACGACGGGCCGTTGAATTATTAGAAAAATAATGCACACCCGAGGTGGTGATGCGGCCACGATGCGAAGCGGAGTAGCTATTAGTACCTCGCTAGTGAGAAATGTCATGTGTAGCCTTTAAGTTGCTACACAAGGCTAACTGATAAAATCGTCAGGGCAGCGCTGACAACACGTTTTTGTGTGAATGTGTAACCGTAGTGTGCGTGTGCAAGGACGTGTGATTGCAGTAATGAGACAGTTAACTATGCGAAGTGATAAGAACTGTAATGCGGTCAAGAGAGCTGCCTGGAACTACGTTCGCTGTGTGTTTCCCTGAAAATAATTGCACACCTCAGAACGTTCGTCAGCCAATCAGATTCAAGCATTCAACGGCCCCGTAGTATAAAACATTTTAATACTTATTGTACATTTACATGGGAATTTTTTTTTTCTTTGTAATTTCAAGGCAAAATATTTTAACTTAATTAGTGAAAAAAAGTACAATAAAAAAAAGATAACAGTTCAATAATTGAAATTATTCTGATAAAATTTTTTTCTATGTATAAAAGTGATACTCACAGGTAGGCAGCCTTGCCCTCCTCTAACTCTTTGCTCTTGCCGCTTGTAGCTGTCTTTTTGCTGCAGAGCTTGCGGGTGATGCACATGAGCAGGCCGCACTGGCGCAGGAAGAAGCAGCTGACGTCCACTAGCACCAGCAGCAGCAGCAGGCCAGCTAACCCCAGCCCAACCACTGCACCCAGGCCTAGGCCGCTGAACAGCGAATCTGCTGAGACAGGAAGCACACATCACCATCAATGATGCACCTCAACAACACAACACTCTCTCTATGCTTATTTTCTAATCTCAAAGATAAAAATTCAGGTTTCATTAGCACAAAAAAAACAAAAAAAAAAAAAACTAACAAAACCCCCAAAACAGTCATTGCCCAAACCAATGGCTGGAACTTGGAAGGGATGTAAAGATAAGTCAATTTAAACATTCATTAAACATAATATAACAACAATCTTCTACTAACATTGTATTAAATGTAGATACCTAATTTAAGTTTGCACTGAGTTAATTTTTTTAAATGATGCAACTTTGGGAACATTTTTAAACTTTAGGCTGTCTGAGAAGATATTCAAAAGAAAACATCTATTTTGAAGGAACATTCTGGGCAATGCTGCTGATCTAAAGACATCAAATCACTAGGGGTGTAACGGTTCGGTTCGATACGACACAGTTGTGTCACGGTTCGGTATTTTATCTATACAGCAAAAAAAGAGAATTTGATCATCTTTTTTTTTTTTACTTTGAGCAACAATGGAGCCATTCTTCACATAGCTTCTGGGGTTTCTTCTTAGCAGCAAATAAAACAAAACCTTCTTCAAAACCAAAACCAAATGCTCCTTATAAAAAATGAAATGCAATATTTCATTTTAATAAAAGTATAATGTAAAATCAAAGTAAAAATGAAGTAAATTGTCATGTTGTTTCCTTAACACATCTACTACGTACACACATGCTGATCACACTACAAGCAATACAATACTTTAATGCTATAAGAAATAAAAAAACATTAATTAATTGTTTACCTGGGTCTTCAGCCTATGATTAGCTCACCTCACCTCTTATCTGAAAAGTCTTTTTGAGTCGTTCATTCATAACGTGACAGCCCCATAAGCCAGTGCAGTCGGAGCCCGAAAGAGAATTGATTAGGTCATCTATCGAGTCTTTCATTCTTTTGGCTTATGGGGCTATCACGTGATGAACAAAGGACTCAAACCCAAAGAACTCGATACAGGTCAACTAATTCCAGTAAGAACTTTGCACAATGCGCATGCAAAACTGAACGAATGACTCTTCGAGATGACTCGTTCTTCCCAAGTCACATTTATGATTCGGTCAAAATCAACGACCCATCACTATCAGACAGCACAGATTGTGTCTTCAACACATGGGCCGCTGTTGTGCTTCAGCTAATGAAGGTCACAATCTTTCTGTTCTATGCTAGGAGGGCTCAATAACATTTACACTTTCCTTAAAACCTGCATTAAAATCTGCGGCTATAAATGTGATGATCGATTGTTTAGCCCTTTTCGAATATGTTGGAAATGCCTGCCTGAATGCCGCAGGGATAGTTTGTAATGTGCGTGTTTCTAGTTGTCGTCTGTTTGGGGGTGGGAGGGGCAGTCAGCACGTTGTTTGGGCTGTAGAGCGTAGCTCTGAAAACATTATATTTTACACACTCTATTCTCTCTTTTGTTTTTCCAAATAGAAAAGTATTAGTCTGAATCGTTCCGTTTTTTTAATGCGTACCGAACCGAAAATCTCATACCGAACGGTTCAATACGAATACGCGTATTGTTACACCCCAACAAATCACACATGCTATTAAAAGTAGCATTGTAATTAGCACAAGCATCCCAGAAGTCTGTGGTTTGATGTGGACAAAGTGACAAGGTATCCGAATATCCGAGTTAGATGGGAGGACGATAGGCATACTGTACTACACAGAAGAGGCCACCAAGCAATTCAGCAGCTGTCTGGTTTTAATTAAAAGCAGAAACAGTATTTAACATCAGTGAACTAACCAAAAGACATACATTTATATCAACAAAGCTACTTTTCATGTATTAAATCAGGTAGAAGTAGTTCTGTGAGGGATCAATTGCAGGTTACTACTCTGAGTTAGTAGACAGGTAGTTGTAAATGAATGAGAATTAGTTAAGATTACAGTTAGCAGAATGTTTGAAGTTGACTATCAGAATAAAGTGTAACTGAAAAGATTAACAAAAGCTATAAAATGTACTTTTCAAATCCTATGAACAACAAAACCAACATTATAAAAGCAAATGTAATGTTTTTTGTTGTCCTTGTTTAACCCATAAGATTATGACCTCAAAACTTTATATTAGGAAGATCGTTTTTTCATTGACCATTTTCAAACGTCTCCATGCTAAAGCACATCACTTCATGAACAAGCTGCTCTCAAAGAGCATTTATTGACCCTGGTATGATTTTACTTTTGATGCATGACAACCTCCACTGTGACTTATCTGCCAACACATCTGTTTTTCACCATCTTGTGCCTTGCTCTCCCTGAGAAATGTGTCCCCGCTCCTATAGCTGATTTGTTGTTGATTTATAACGTCATTAGAAGCTCAATTTAGCATCTCGTTAATATCACTTATCCTGAAGTTCCACAAATGGGCGTGATCCATCCGCATCTGAGTTCAACGCACTCAATTAATTAAGTACGAACGGTGATTGAGACTCAGCAATGAGAAGCAATAACTCAAGCTCGATTGATTGTGTCTGGACTGAAGGGAGGTCTGTGGGTGGGATCCCAGCAGATGATTGACAGGGTAATGAAGCTTGTAATCATGTGTGGGACTTAATGGCTGTGTCACGCTGATACATGACTAAGTAGGGCTTAAACAGAATCACGGTTTTCAGTTTGAAACACTTTTACATTGAAAAACTTCCAGCATGAAGTATAGGCAGCGGGAGCATGTAAGACCCCGTTAATGCACTCTCTTCAAGGTTGAAGTACTGTATATACCTCAGCCTTTGGGCTGCACGGCTTAATCATTCAAACACTTACCTCTGCACTTACGACACCAATAAATGCTGAAACAGGAAGGGGTTTTGAAAATACTGTAGACTTCAGTCAAACCAGAGTAAATCTGTTATGAGGGGGTTTCAGATTATAGTAAAATACCATGGAAATTACACCCTAACATTGTGAATAGCCCCGTAAATGTTTGGCAAATGCATTTGATGCGCTGTGACAGGAATAAGTAATGCCTATTATTCAATGTGCTACAGTCATTACCCTTATAGTTTGATTATTTTACATTACATTATATTACATTTTCTCAAAAGTGCAATCAATCTGAAATACACACACACACATTTTATATACAGTGTATTTATATATATACTGGCAAAAAAGGATTTAGTGAGCCACCAATTGCGCAAGTTCTCTCACTTAAAAAATTAATTTTGGGGTGGAAAAAAATCAACTGTGGGAGCAATTATTAGAAAATGAAAGACATTCAAGTCCACTGATAATCTACCTCGATCTGGGGCTCCGTGCAATATCTCACCCCGTAGGGCAAAAATGATCATAAGACTGAGAGAAACAATCCCAGAACCACATGGGAGGGCATCATACTTTGGGGTTGCAAAGGGACCAGGATGACTGATCCGTGTAAACAAAAGAATGAATGGTGCCATGTATTGTAAGATTTTAAGTGAAAACCTCCTTCCATCAGCAAGGGCATTGAAGATGAAACGTGGCTGGGTCTTTCAGCATGACAATGATCACAAACACAACTCCCGGGCAGTGAAGGAGTGGCTTTGTAAGAAGCATTTCAAGGTCCTGGAGTGGCCTAGCCAGTCTCTCAACCCTGTTGAAAATCCTTGGAGGGAGTTGAAAGTCGACAACCTGCCCAGCAACAGCCCCAAAAGATTACTGCTCTAGAGGAGATCAGGCTGGAGGACTGAGCCCAAATTTCCTGCAACAGTGTGTGAAAACCTTGTGAAGACTTACAAAAAACGTCATTGTCATTGCCAACAAAGGGTATATACGTATATGGATGACGTGATTCCTGAAGTTTTCCTGATAACCTGTTGAAATAATGAAAAATGTGTTTTGCGGTCTTTATGTCACTTTAAGTTAAAATGTATTCTAGAAGGAAAATATTGCCTGTTCTTGTTTTTTTTGTTGTAGCTTATTACAGCAAAAAATTGCATTGTAATCTTTCATCACAATATAAGAACTTTTTCCAATTCTGAAATGACAATTCACCTCTGGGCTGACATTATCAGTCCCAACTTTTTCAACACTTTGATATAGAAATGATTTTTCATGATTGAATCAACTTCTGATGGACAAAATACATTTCCAACCTTTTTTTTTTTTTTTTCATTTAAAATTTGGCTTGACTCAAAAATGCAATCATTTAAATAAGAAACTGGGGCTGCAAATGCAATTTCACGATAACTTAAATGTCACATGGGGACAGGGAGAAGTCTTGAGAATGCAAATCAGTCAAACCAAAGTAGACATCTTTTAAGGAAGCTTTAAGGCCAACTGACGCAGATCAATGCCGACAATCATCAGAGGACAGTGTGTTCTTTCATTGACATTCCAAGACTACAGAAATCATCTCGCGAAAACCAAGCATCGACCAACGGCAACAAACAGGGACTCATCTTACCAAACCTGACAAACATGTCTTTTGCCATTAGTCAGTGCCATGTGACTTTAGGTAGTAAAATACAGTGGAAATGATGCCCTTATAAACAGCAAAGCAAATGTTTTGCCAACTGTATTACATAGATGTGCCATGAAATTTCTTTTTTTTTGTTACAAGCTATTAAATGGCCAAAGTACCCACCTAGCTCACCTAAAATGGCACTTTTATAGCTTTCTGGGTTGTATTAAGTGAAAACATATAGCTGACCAGCGACAGTTTGGACCTTTTTTACCAATCAACCCATAAAACTCAAGGAGCACTTCATAAAATGAGACAGTTTTCTTATCTTCAGGCTGAAAGGCTTCCTTCTGGAGTCCTGAAGTAATTTAAAGCTTTAGCCATTATGGAAAAGGTCTCGAGTCTAAGACTCCCCCTCCTCTCCTCACCCTATGCTGGCCCAGCAACCCCTGCACTACCTACACAGAGGACACAAGCCAAGCATGACTCCATAATGATGGTTTAAAGACTCTGACGCTCATTAAGACGCTATGCTTGATGAGCAGAAGGGACCCTCTTGCCGTTAAACGATTAATAGACCGACTGCCGTCAGGATAGCCATTATCAGTGGCAAAGATGTCTTTGCGCAGCATGGGGTTAGACTGATGGGTCAGAACGAATGAAATGGGTGTCAAGTGGCACCAATTAGACGTCACTTTTCGATACTTTTAATAGAATTCTCTAAGATGCTTGTAGTGCATCAATGAAAATTAACATTACAGTAACCATTTCATTAGTTTGTTATGTACGAACAAAGTCATTTCAAATGAATCTCATGAATTTAACATGCAAGTGGAGGCTCTGAAATCCTTTTGAAATCATTGTTTCAAAGAACATCTTTAATTTTATTTTAACATAATCTTTATGCAATAATTTGGAGACACATTGTTACTTGTGTTATTTAAGGATATGTCTGACACCTTTTGATTTATAATGTCACACACCTGGCTTTAGAATAAATGGTTTTACTCTGGCTAGCTAGAAGGACTTCGCTTATTTCTACTTGAAGCCAAAAAAGTTTATTTATGGTCGGTGTGTAATGGACAGCAGTAAAACAACAGGTCCATTTTCATTTGCTGGAATCTTTTCCAGCTGGAACCGTCAACAAAGTGCCATTCTAATCTTATAAGAAGTCAAGCCACATTAAGAAATAAGGGCTTTAATGGACTTGGTTTGAGACCTTTTCTTTTAACGAGAGCAATATTGAGGTTTTTGACATGTCCATAAATGAAACGCAATGTTCTATTGCTGTGTAATGAGAGAATAGAGAGGGCAGCACGTAGAGATGATCAAGATTAATAGCCTCCATTGACCTGACTTCAATTGATTTACGATTGTCTTAATTAGGTCAGGTATGCCATGAGGATATAAAAGCCTCTCACCTTTTTTACAATGTACAATGATAAAAATTTACAACTCCCAACCGCAAAACATTATAGAATCCTAATTGTGATTCCATGCTTTGAACTTCAAAACGTATTGACCGGCTGCAACTAAACACATTACACCAAGGAATGTTTGTAACATTTTTTTTCCACCCCTAGAAATGTAATACCTTTTTTTCCAAAGAAGAGAATAAAAACCCCCAACTGACAGAGATGATAAGGATCAGAGTCTGACATTGTACCTTTTACAAACTTAAGATCAATCATTATTACCTGTTTTTACAGCTTCAGTTCAGAAATAAGGCCTTGTCATTAGTAAATCTGCTAAATAGCCCGACAAAGACTCATTCAATATGTTTATCTTTCCTTTATTGCTTTACTAGTCAATATTTCGAGCAATTATGCAAGATAAGGATTCAGATAATTCAATGCTTTTGCATTTGATGCTGTGTGTGGCAAACCACATTATGAACACAACTGCTTCATGTGTCAGTGTTTTACATTAACTGGTTCAGTGGTACAAGGATAAACCATGATTTTAAGAGGCTGTAATTATTGCATCAGAGTAAGCTGGTTTATTTGAGAAATGCCGAAAGATTTCTATGCTACTTTTGACATGAATTCAAACAGTTTCTTCAAACATGTTGCATGAGAAAAGTTCTATTTTTATGCACTTCACATTTAATGGATCTTAGAATGTATACTTCTGATAACAGAAAATAAATTAACTTCAAAAGGTAAACCTACAGCAAACCACTTCATCAAATCAAGATTGCAATACTGCATTCAGAAAGCCAAGAAAAGTGAAGCATGTTCGTCCTACCATTTAAAAGTTTAAGGTCAGTACGATTTAAAAAAAAAAAAAAAAACTGATACTTTCATGCAGCTAAGGTGAACAAAAAGACATCTACATTGTTTTATATATATATATATATATATATATATATATATATATATTAAAGTGAATATTTTAATTATTTCTGAGGGATCGTGTGACACGGCAGACTAAAGTAGTGGAAGCTGAAATTTCAGCCTTAATTAAATGTCTTACTGACCCAAAACTCTTAAAAGGTAGTGTAGACTTTAGGCATGATTTTAGGCATGTACAATTACATATAACAATGACTGTTAGCTTAATTCACTGTATTCATATACTACATCTTCACCGCAGCAACATTCTATGCAAATTTTCACATTCACAGCCTGCACTTGATTCCAGTTACTCATGTTGTTCCTCATCAATACTGAGAATATACAATAAAGTAGCATGACAACACCTCTGCCAGAGGTGTACCCAGAGAATGAAAATTAATGTGCATTATATTTTGACTCACTGGGAGAGAGAAGCCTTGTTTTATGTTTCTCATATTACTGGTAACAGAAAGTCGGCCTGTTTGATTTATGATACCAGTGTTTAAAAGTCATATCAATTTGAAATCCTACTTGACTCCATTTAATGAGTGCTGTGTTGTATATCTCTGTGTGCGCGTATCAGCAACATCATTAAATGCATTCTCTCAAGCGATGCAACTGCTGACATTTCCCATAGTCATAATAAACCAAAACAAAAGAGCCTGTAGAAGCAGAGAAGATGGAAAAGCCCTCACGCTGGTGGCTTATATTGCTCTTTGTAAACAGCAGCAAAAAGGAGCTCATTAAACATAAAACTCAGGATCGGATTGCTACTGTTACAGGTAGAGAACAAATTAGCCATTCGGTTTTTCCTCTTCCTTTGTTGGTAAGAATGTGCAAGACCTTTAAGAACAAAGAGGCCGGTTTTGGCATGGAGGGTGGCCAGGATAGTGAGATCATCTTACATGCATGGACAATGACTCCACCAGAAGGGGCAATGAACATGGCTAGCCATTGGTGGGGGGCAAAAAAAAAAGATAAAATAAAGGTCCCTGGCTTAGTCTTTTGGGCTCATTCCAGGCATGGTAAAGATGAGGCAATGTCAACACAGACACAAGCACAGCAACAGTGACAGAGAAGCTCCGAAGACGTTCACCGCATGGATGGGTTGCACAGGGGGGTGTCCACGTCCGGTTGGAGGGGGTTCGCAACACTGATCTGCAATGAGATGGAGGGGAGAGGGAACGGGAAAGAAGGGGGAAAGACATACAGTAGGTGTGTGGAGCCAGCACAGGATGGTTACGCACACAGGAGGTCACGGCAGAGAATGAAAAGCGGTTTATTCACAACACCACAGCGGCAGGTTAATAGAAAAGATGATTACAAGAGTGCAAATGACATAAACAGATTATTGGGGAGCAGATCAGGAAATAAACAGGGGTGAATGCCACAATAATGTTCGCATATGAGCAGAGAGCGAGTGAGCAGTCCAAACCAGTGTCCGTTTGTAAAGGTTTGTTTGATTGAAAAGATCGCAGGGTGTTTATAGGCACACAGAAAAGGGAAGTTTAGTGGCAGTTCATTGCAAAACAAAAAACCCAGCGATTTGCGATGTGGCCCAGAATGCGTTGCATAATTCATTAGGTGGGAATTGGAGAGCAGGATTGTTTAGAGTGAAACAACGAGACGAAGCACAATAGAATTATAAATAAGAGCGTGGGCCAGTGGGGATGAAGGGGTGCAGGCGGAGAGGGAGAGAAAAAGGAGAGGATGAGGAGGAGTTGGGAGAGAATATACAAATGACATCGAATTAACAAGGTAAATCCAAGCTGCTGAGAGGCAGTGCTGTCAACACACACACACACACACACACACTCACACTGTCTCTAGGAATACTTTATATATAATTGGACGAGTCCAGACAAAATTTAAATATCATCTGTCAATAGCATAGCATTATTCAGGACAGGCATTTCAACCCAACAAGGCACATTTTGTTTATCTTATCGTATCTTATCTTATCTTTTCTTTTCTTATCTTATCTATCTATTGTATCTTCCAGCAGTATGGTGGTATTGTGAGGACATTGTCCCCACCGCTTTATGAAATAGCTTACAGAGATCAGTTGCATTTCCTATTATAAATCCACTCACATACAGCTGCAATTTTGCTTGCTTCATTAAAATAAGCATTGCTATTAGAGCAGATATGAACCTGGGACCCCCATACACTCAAAGCAAAATGCTTACATCGACACCATTACACATCCTCTATTCCACACATCTTTCAAATAAATGAAACAATCCAGGAATCAACAGTGGCAGGAAGTTAGACAATTACAACATACATAAAAGAAAAACCCACAAAATACAACCCAATAAAACATTAATGATGTTTTTTCCAGCATATTTGCATATATTTAAACCACCATTAAACCACAAGATCAATACCTTGACTCTTAAAATGGTCTTTTTCACGTTTTCCCAAATAAACTTTCCTACCACGTGCTCTTCTGTTTATGTCAGATCATGTGACTCACATGGTTATAATTTAGGTCGCTTTTTTTATGACACTATATAATATCATGCTTTTTCTGAAAAGTTATCTCCTTCCTGAGATCCCACTCACAAAGGTTCATTGGTATTGAAAGTTGACAAATGATCAACAGACATGTTTAAAATGTTTTACCCAATAGAAAACAGTAGTATTGTATTACCGATAGGGGAACTGGAATTATTTCCGTTGACCTGTTCTGCCTGTTTCTTTTGGCTGGTTGATCACCTCCATCAGATATTGGCACTATTTTGCCTCCAAAATTACCCTTCATCCATGTACCATTCAGAGTCCCCCACTGGCTACATATTGGTTCAGAATCATTCCTGAATATTTGTGATTTCATTGTGACAATAGGTCCATTGGGACCAAGTAACCCAAATATTTAAAAGCTTTTTCATAAAAGCATGACTTCAAACGCAATCCAACTGCAAAATGCATTTGGTCAATCAGCCAATCACAATGACACGGAGGTACTAACTGCTAGACAGTTAGACATATAAGCATAATTGGTTTATTTTTGTAGTGGCAATTTCATTCTCGTCCATTTTTTTCCCTTAGGGAGATAGCACTTCCTCTGACAAATGGCTGCTGATTAAGACAGAGAAACAGTTACAGTGGGTTACTCTGCACGTTTGATTGTAAATGTGGGATACACAAGTTCTATCAAGCGTGGGTGGGTGGCAAGTGTGCTGAACTGTAGCATGGCATATAATTATAATAGGAGACATAATTTCAGCTATAGATATTGTGAGTGGGTGATGAAGTGCTGTAGGTAATCGGACTCAATTTGTCATATGGAAAAGGGACCGAGTACTCTGAGTGTTTTGTGGAAGTGCGTGTACCTGTGATATCAGGTTTCTGAGGCATGGAGAACTTCACAAAGGTGGGTTCAGACAGGCCTTTGACGTTACGTGCAGTGATTTCCACCTCATACTGTGTATTCCACTGGAGCGGTTGCAGCAAGACGAAATCATTCACACCTGGAACCAGTTTTGTCATCCACTGCTCTTCTTTATCCTGCAAAAGCCACAAGTCTTTATTAATTTTGCACAAGCGTATGAATACATGATATTAACGTTTGCTTTAGGGCACTTTTGTTCTCACTGTACTTATAAATAAATAAGACAACTTGCTATGCGAACCTGCAGGTGCTTGAATAGTTGCTTAATTCTTTTCTGTGTGACAATTTGAATTATTTGGCAGAGAAAATAAGTATTGGCTTTATACTTTGGGTATAACCTATACCACATAAAGCTGCAGTTTTGCTTGCTTCATTAAAATAAACATTGTTATATGAAACTGGGACCCCATACACTCGAAGGGAAATGCTTATATATATTTTTATAAAATGGTTAACTCAATTCCTTGATTCTGATTGGTCGGCAGCTGTGTTTTATTCACAATATAGCATGGCCACTCGTATATATATATAAGCAATAAAATACAAGAGGCCAAGGGTTCACATGTAATAACATTTACACATATATATATATATATATATACACACACACACACACACACACATACACATACACGCATATAATGTTTTTTATTTTCATTTCATTTGAACTCAGTCAAAATGCAGTTGGGTTAATCCCGACCCCATTCCTCTTTCTCTCTTTCTCTCCCAATTCACTTCCTGTCAAGATTGATCTGTCCTTTAATAATTAAAGGCAAAAACACCAAAAATAAATCTTAAAAAAAAAACATAAACATCTTTAATTACAGTTTTTTTCAATTGTTTACACACAATTTTGAAAAGCGGGTTCTTTTTTTCAAAATATAATCACAATTATCC
>JAUMHQ010000063.1:13976179-13990865 GCA_032361165.1 Enteromius paludinosus
AAATCTTCGTTTGTGTTCTGCTGAGGAAACAAAGTCACCTACATCTTGGATGCCATGGGGGTACGTAAATAAACATCAAATTTTCATTTTTGGGTGAACTATCCCTTTAAATATTAATAAAAAACTGCAATAATTTTTTTTTTTAATTAGCAAATTAGTTTTTGCATACTGTAACTGTTACTGTTTTAAACTTTTTCTGTATGTGACTTCAGGCTTTTATAATAGTTTTTATTAGCATTAAAAAAAGGCTTCTCACATTCAACTCTAAGCAAAAATGCAATGGTACAATGCTATATTTATTTTAGTGTGGCATAACTGTTACATGTATTTATGCATTTATCAATTAACTTCAGCATGTACAGCAGTTAATTAATATCGCTCATAATATTACTTATTACTTATTTGAGTGATTAAAAACACAGCAAAATAAAGTGCAATAATAATCATCATAATCATCATCACCATCATTATAATTATCAATTTATCAATTACATCAACTATAATAATATTTAGTATTATATTTAATTATAATCACCACCCATCCATCCATCCATCCATCCAGGTATTATATCCTGCATGAATTGTTCATGTTATCCTCAATGCATATGGAGCTACTGCACACAGAAAAAAGTGGGTATGCCGAATAACAAATGAGTATAAAAAGTGGAAGAGAGACAGCATCAGCCCCACCAAGAGCACTAAGATACCGTGACAGTTTCATTTCTCTGTTTTATTAACCGTTCCAGCCACCCTCCCTGAGACGGATATTAGCAGTAAAACCTACGTTATCTCCGATACGACACCTCCTTTTTATTTACCATCTCTCAGTCCGCAGTGTCTCAGGGGACGAGGCTGAGCGGAGGGCCCATGCTGCACTGAATCATGCAGCAGACAGGCAGATCTCACTTCTGTCACTTGTATCAACCCATCAGTCGGCCCAGAAGCATGGGAAGGCAATGCATGCAGTGAAACAAAGCAAGAGTGAGTCACTGAGAGCTTCTTTAGCTCTTCACACCATCAGCTACAGCGTTCTGAAAGAAAAGCTATTTATAAAACGGCCCATGGGAAATCGGATCGCACTCCGAACCTCTCTGGAACAGGTGTGGCGGTTTAATAAAGCGAGTGGGCACAGGAGAAATCGGAAGTCATGGATCAAACAGATCCAGTATTCCAGATGCATGAAAGACTAGAGTAACGCAGTGGCAACAGACCATATGTCAGCGGAAGTAAGGAGAGCGGGAAAAACCTCTTCAACAGCATCCAAAATGCCAAGAATGCCAAATGCCAAAAACTTGAATAGAGGTCAATATGTCAGTTTTACAGATACACTGCCAGTGATGTTGAAAAGAGTTGTGCTTCTTAACATCATAAGAGAGACAGCTAAAATAGTTTTTGCTTCTTAATATTTGAGAGGGAATTGGAATATATAATCAAATTAATTACATGGCGTGGCGATTAATTAATATAATTAAATCACATTTTATTTGCAAATTAATTAAAAGTCAGTGTTGCATAAAGCATCAAACGGACTTAGTAAAAAGCAGCTTCAGGAAGAAATATTTAGTTTGATAAAATTTATTACACTTTTGGACCATGATGACAAAAGTTTCATTTTCGGGTGGGTGAACTATGAATTTAATTATTGTATTTATTTTTTTATATTTATTATAGTTATTATTATTACTATGGAAATATGAAATTATTTATTTAATGAAGTGGTACCCTAAATAATAAAGTAAAACTGCAAGTAGGTGGTGGTAAATGTCATAATGATTAAGTCACTGAGTCATTTATTCATTGGTTTGAATCGTTCTAGTGACTGATGCATGCAAGTAAATGGTTCTTTATGAATGGTCATTTGAATCATTAGGCTTGTTCGACTTGATGCGGATCATCATCATCAGACCGATCGGTTTGCGACATCAAAGTACAGCAAGAGCAGACGACTCCTTAAACGTGCTTTTAAATCGGTTTTGCGACACTTTTATGTCATGCACCAATCATAAACTTTAAAACCAACACACCTATTGGCAATGGTTCAAAGCTAAACGATTCACCCAATACGTTCAAAACGTTAAATGCCGCTGTGTGTCATAGAAGAAAAGTTCTGCACTGACAACATATTTTTTGCTACTCATGCGAGTATAATGCTTTCACAGCCACAGACACACTAACATAAACACACACACCCCTGTGGTTCTGCCACAACATTCCCTAAACGTTACGCAAACATGTAGGTAAGCTACACAAATAAGCCAGCTGTGACAGAACATTAATACAATGCCTGGCAGGGGAATATAAAGCACCGAGAGAGAGAGTAATGTTGATAAGACCTCATGTTTATGGCATAATTACACCCCATAGTGTCCCTGGTTAATAATTATGAGCTGTGAAACCAACTATTCTCACCAATGTGTAATTAATAATGACAACAGACTCATTCCCTGTGGCAACCTATGTCCCTCTTCATCACTCTGAATTATGTGTCACGGCTTGTGGGAGATTGTTTATGGAAAGCAAAAGTCTAAAACATACATGAATCAAACAGAGGGGACAGCGAGGGAAAAGTAAGCAAACTGCGAATGCACAAATAGGGAGAAGTAGTGTTTTAAACAAGCCAAGAAAACAGGTCTGACTTGACGAGGAGATGAAAAGTTTCTCTTCTTTGTGGATCAGAGAATCTCTAAAATGCCAAGTTTCATGCTCAATAATGGAGAAAGTTTCAGGCGTTCACCTTACAGAAATTGTACCCACTCTGCAAAAGTGCATGTATTTTTGATAAAACCCAAATATAAGCCTCTTGTGATAGCCCACAACACATCATGTTTAATAAGCGAAACACCCCAAGGCATATAACAGCACAGGCGTCAATTATTCATTCTAAACCACCTACTTTGAGATCTCCATGTGAATTTCTGAGCATCTCTGGATCAATGACATTCTCTGCGAGTCGCTTATACTTACGAACAAAAACCATCACCTTATTACACCCAGACACTTACAACGAATAGGCAATTGGCAACTCAAACTACAGTGACTTAAAATGCCAGCATTTACTTGCTGAAATTCAAGCCGTTAACCTGTGCTGGCCTTCTGAGGCTATACACTCTACCCAAAACGCATTGATCTCTGCTGGGATGGGATGTACACTTGCCAGTATTGAGAAACGGAAGAGAATAATGAAAAGAGGTTTAATAATAACTGAATCGATTCTGAATTTAATGAAAATGTGCCTTATCAGCAGTGGCGTGCCAAGTCTGGGCTGTTACAATAAGCCCGGAGTTCCCTGTGGCTGTAATGTAGAGCTCGCTAAAGAATGGCTGGTCATCTTAAAGGTGCACTCAGTCATTTTTGGCTAATTAAAAAAGTTTTACACGTAGAGAAATTAATAGAGCTTAGGTGCTGAATAGCAATCAGGAATATGATTAAAATGAAATCACGAGATGAAGACTCAAGTTGCATCAGTCTTCTGGAAAAAGCTGTGTTATTCTTATGAGTAAATGTGCCGAATAGCCCACCATGTCATGCAACTGACAGTTAAGTCCCGTTCACATTACTATAATGATAAGGTTATTTATTATGTTTATTATAGTCTGTTTATTCTAAGTGAAACTTGTCTGTCGCTTTTAATTCTTGAGCTTGTTATAGCAGTATGGAGTCTGATTGGGTGTCAAAGTTTGTATTGTTCATCAGCTGGAAGAAAACCCCAACAGGTGTCAGTATAAAAACCAAACAACCCTGCGTGTGACCATCAAGTAGGGCTTTTTTTTCTTTTTTTTTCACAAAAATACATTTTGTGATTTCGATTAATAATAAAGGATTTTGAAATATAGACGTGCCATACAGTTATAAATGTATTCAGTGTGAATTTTAAATGACAATGAAAATCAATTAAAATCAAAATGCTGTAACAAGTGTCTAGAACAGACATAAGACAAAAAACTAAATAAAAGAAAGCCTGTGTATGTTTTATTTCTTTGTGGCACTGCCTAAGGTATTAAAATAGATTTGTTGCACCAGGTTCACACATAATTCGTCTGCAGTGGGTATACAGTTTGTGTATGCAGTGCAGAAGCAGCACAGACTTATATCAGCATTGTGATTCTCTTTTATTACAGTACAGTAATACAATCTTACATATTTATGTTTAAACTCACTAAATCTAACTTTGTTTCCCTATCTCCACAAATCTAAAAAGTGCACTTTTCCTTGTTTTAAATCTAGTCAAAAAGTCATGCGTTGACTGTGAAACAGCAGACTTCAATTAGGCCTACATACATCTATTACGTCACACTACATTTCCGAGTCAATCCATGTACATTTTTTACAATGAACATTGCTAATTTAGTGTCAGCAGACTCCATGCAGAAATGACCACTGCATGACTGAGTAACCACGTACAGCGTGTAAGTTCTGATCTGTTAACCCGAGCATGGAAAAAACTATGCACCGTATACAAAGTATTTGTGAACCTGCCATTTGGTCTACATGCCCAGTCTGTTCTGTTCTTGCTATTTATTTATTTACGCACACTCAAATTGTGATTTTATGACCATTTTGATGAATCACACAGCCCTACCGTCAAGTCCACGAGACTGTAGGGCAGGGGTCACCAAGATCGGTCCTAGAGGGCCGGTGTCCTGCAGAGTTTAGCTCCAACCCTAATCAAACACACCTGAAGTCGCTGATCAAGGTCTTACTAGACATACTTGAAACTTCCAGGCAAATGTGTTGCGACAAGTTGGAGCTAAACTCTGCAGGACAGAGTTTGATGAAGGGTGTCCCATTCGCCCTTTGCGGCTGTTGTGTGCCCAGACATACTGTATACCCAACAATCAAAGTGGTATTGTGTCACAAAAGTGCTGAAGAGCATGAGGCTTTACGCTGCCAATTGGGACAGGGCCTAAGAGTCAGAAAACACTTCAACTAAAAGTTGCAGGTGAGCTATAGTGTGACTGTACTGATTTTGTATGTGAGGCGCGAGGATGTGATTTATGGTTTTGAGCTAAGCAACAAACAGTGATGGTTCTGGTATGAGTCACAGTTGCCGTGAGGCACAAGAGTCAAACTTCCTCTGAAATGCAGTGCATTGGAACAGCTGCTGCTACAGGGCACAGAACGAGAGTGAGAGTAAACTATGAAAAAGGGAGGGGTGCAAAACGTCCTCCGAAGACACTTGTCAAAAGAGTTGTCAGTTTAAAAAACAGTGAGTTTGTGTTGTATTTTGACTGCTCTTTGTAAGAATCTTTACAAATGAAGAACATTGTGTATCGTAAAACATTCCTGGCTATTACCTACAATACAAATTCACTGACATTGGCTAGGAAGTCATTAACAAGGAAAGCTGACAGTGGTCCCTGTCCCTCTAAATGTAACTGTTTAAATTACACATGCTCACATTGCTGACTGGAATGATGTTTCTCTTTATCTACAAAGCACTGTCTGTCTAAGCATTTCCTCACAATCTCCTGGAGATCTTTACACCCTGCAGGGCTTTATGCAAATGAAGGGTGTTGATTACAATACACAAAAGCATTGCAAATTAACCTCCCGCTCTTTCTGTGGATTAAAGGAATCATTTCACCAAAAGAATGTGAAATTTCTGAGAAAAAAAGGAATTCCTTTGAGCACTCGACAGAAATTCCTGCCACTAAGATCTGGTCAGATGAAAATATCAAGTGCTTTTGAAGCCAACAGTGTCAGCTTCATGGGCTGCAATTCCTCTGCTGTTTTAATTTGACTTTGAATGCTTATTTTGATAATCTTAACTTCTTGCTTTCCCTTGCTCGCTTTCTCAATTAGGGCTTGGATTATTGGCAGAGTAATAGATCTTACTGCATACTTAAGGCCAGCAAAAGGGTAAGAAGGTGAATGCAACCCTTGCGCTGACCTAGCCACATCTTAATCTGGCCGGTTGCACTCTTGTAACCTCATCAAACCGCTCAGCCTTCCCACACTCTCAGAATTGCAGGTTTACTTGCACTGTTATCGAGTAGTAATTGAAGGGTTTGACCCTGTGGTGAAGGAGACTGTGCAACTTTGTAGTGACAGTTGCTGGGCACTCATTTATCATGGCTCCATTTAAACAAGTTTCCAAGCACTGAAGTCTGAATGGCCAAGAAATGAACATTTACAGCATTAATAAATAGGGTGTAAGAGTTGTAGGGTGTGTTTACTTAAAGGAATGTACTGGGTTCAATACAAGTTAAGCTCTATTGACAACCGTTTTGGCACAATGTCGATAACCACAGAAAAACATTTACGCAGGATAGATTGGAAATTTTTACAAGGGTCACGTTCCACTCAAAGTAATTACACTGGAAAAACAGGTTCATCCACATAGAAAAACAGTCCTACTTAAAAAAATAATAAATTTAAATATATATACACACACACACACAAACTCACACATATACATTATATTTTATAGAATAATTAATGTTCATACTTTAGTCAGGTCACCTTTATTTCTATACTTTATACAAATACAGATTGCATTAAATGCAAAAAGTATCAAATCAATGATGCAAACTTAATCAAATATGATACAAAAAATACTGTAAAGCAGCTCTGACAAGACAATAGTGCCATTACTAAGCTTTTAGTCTTCAATGTTGATTTAATTTGGTTTAATAATAGCATTGACGTCTTACAAAATGTATAAATTATAAAACATGTAATCAAATTAAGCTAAACCACCTCTGTAGAAGACAAATATAACAGTCAGTAGAAAATGTCAGTAGAGCTTAATTAAGTAGAACCAGAACTTTACCTCTTTGGAGGGAAAAAAAATTATTAAATAACTAACTAAGTAAATTAATTAATAACATATTTGCTTAATTATATTTTAATTGTTTTCATTATATATATGCCTGATAAAAAGTTTGCATTTTATCAGGCTCCTTTGTGTAGGCTCAGTAATTTCATATTATTGACATCAAATGTCTTTTCATTGCCATTAAAGTGAAATAACTGACTTAGAAAAAAAAATTCTGAAGGCACTTCATGAACTCTTCATATATATATAGGCTAATATAAAATAACATCAAATGAGGGTTTTCTTTTCCAGTTCCTTTCTCAACATTCCTTATCCATGACCAGCCATTCTAAAATATCATAGCAATTATCCTATTACACATAAAAGGACAGTAATGAAGCATGTTCCTGCACTAATTACTTTCTAGCATTCTTCACTGGTTCTGCTCAAACTGAGTCTCAAAATGTCAGAGATTTTGCGAGGCCACCATGAGAGCAGTCATGGGCAGTAGATGTCATAACATGTGCCTATCTATCTGAAAGGTCTGTGCCAGTGATTCGCTGCACGGCCGCATGCTTGACTGCATCAGCAGCAGTGCCAGTGTCAGGCCCGGTTGGTTGAGAGGACACTAAGAGGTTTAGTTGTCTGTGTGCTTGACTGGGCCCTCTGTGAAGTTTGACTATAAAGAAGGATAAACTTGTTATCTGTCCAGTAGTGT
This sequence comes from Enteromius paludinosus, assembly GCA_032361165.1. Classification (NCBI taxonomy): domain Eukaryota; kingdom Metazoa; phylum Chordata; class Actinopteri; order Cypriniformes; family Cyprinidae; genus Enteromius; species Enteromius paludinosus. Next base: position 13,983,655 of record JAUMHQ010000063.1, read on the forward strand.
GGCAGTGCACTGAGAGGGCACACAAGGCTGAGCCTCAGAAAAATATATGACTGGTTACGGCAACATATCCGAGGATTCTTGATGAGAATTTCCAACCAGTGATGGCAGACTTGGTGTGTGACATGTCTTGAATTTTTTTTAAACGCAAAGCCTGGCTTATCCTGTTGGCTGCTAACTCTTTAAACATGATGTTCAAGTCAAGGCACAAGACTTTAAAGACATCAGAGGTTGCCATAAATAATGCAATTCTAAAATCCTAGAATGATTTCACAAAGGAGTTCTCTTTAATATATCAGTGTTTTTATTTTTTTCTAAACAGCTATGGCATTTAATTAAAAAAATGTATAATATAATCTTGAGTTTGTCTAATAAAAAAGGATATTAATACAAATTGTCCCCTTTCCTGTAATACTGAGCTATTAAGGTATTAAGGTATTCTCAATAGCTTTACAGCTGTTTATTCACATCGAATGCCAAAGATTTCCTCATTTGTTTCTATTAACTTAATTTACAAAGTTATACTTCACTGTAAAACAAGTGAGAAGTCCACTTAATTCTGAGCTGCACATGAGCAATAAAACTACTTTACTCTGCAGAAAATGTCAGTGAAACAATGCGAAAGTTATTTGATCCAGACTAAGACAGAGCTACAGGAACGTCCACAGTCTATAACAATTCAGCTTGGGCACATGTTTTGTAGCAACCCACTCAACTTCTGAAAGAAATAGCTTTGAAGGACAGATGGACTTCCAGTGAGCTTTACTAATCAGAGGCCAAGAGAAAGTGAAGCAGAGCTAGATTGGAGAGCGAGGCCTAGCAGCAGATGGGTAATCTGCATACTCATCATCATGGCAGCCAGAGCTGGAGAAACATGCTATCTTTGCTAATAGACAGGTTAATAAGAGTGTGTTTACTTGAATATGTCGATGAGTGTGAGAAATGGACAGAGATGAAAGAAGTACTAAAAAAGACATACACTGAGAGAGAAGGGTGAGTATTTGCTCAAAACAGAGGCTAAGAACCTCTGACATGGATCTATAAATGACTGCGGTTGTGTGTGGTAGGCGTCACCGTAATGAATGTGTAGTTGTATTGCGCTCAACTGCCTGCATTTGTTATTCAGACAGCTACTGTAGTTATAGAACAATAAGCAGGATAAACAGAGGCATGCATTACTTTCTCATTCTGTTAAAGGTAATTTCAAGGCATGTGCCCGCACACACAGAGAGGGCCACTGCTTAACCTTCCTAGAAGCACACACACACACTCATACTGAAGTACAAAGAAAGACCTTGAGTGTATGAGGAAAAATAATCTTCTGGTTCGGTTCTATACAGCTCCAGAGCTTCACCTGACACCCATGATGAAAAGACTAATTTTAAACAGGTCATGTGTTTTTGGGTTTGAATCAAGGCAGCTGATGCGACCAAGGACCGATATTTGAACTCGATTCTAAAATTACATTCAGTGCTATCCTGTAGACCTTCTGTAGCTCATCCAGTTTACACATTTTCAGAAATCTGTAAAAATGCTCTTTTGGAATACTTGATCTTACAATCGGTTAATTACAGTATTTAGTAGGTCACGTAATTATTCTGAACAATGGGTGCCTATTCAAGTCATTCTGCATAACTGACCTAAGGAACACATCTCCCAAACGACTCCTTTCAAGCTTCTCTGTGTCGTCATAAAAACGCAAGTCGGAACAGCTAATTGGCACAGTAAATGATCACAGTAGCAATCTTGCCCTGTGAGACTTTGGTATTACTTTTATGCAGAAGATAAACTTTTTGAAAGATGGCTAGAGGCGAAGAGTCTCCAGTCACAGCAAGAAAATGAAAACATCACTCAGAAGAACAAGAAACCGCAAGAGCCAAAGAGAGGGATGCTAGAGAACTTAAAAGATATTCTTTTTTACATAATGACTAGCTAACAGTCTATTATATTTCCCATATTTTCCCCAGACTTATTTTAGTCTTCCGTGTTGTGAAACATTCATTCTGTCACCAAACAACCCCGGTGACATAAATAAGCTAGTTAATGGGCTAACGCTAGGCCTCACAGAAAAGGCGGGACAGCTATCATTTCATTAGCTCGTGCAATTGTTTTCCTCACACTGAGATTGGGTTATTATGGGCTTCCTTTTAGCATGCTGGCTATTCAGTGTCAAGAACAGATTCAGATGCAAATATCAATACGGGATATTCTACCTCCGCCTTGCCTCCATTATCTCCCTTCACATTCATTTCTGTCCAAAAAGAAGGATTATTAATATACAGCTAATCTGAGTCTCCCAGTGTGAAATAAGCCTAGTCGTGCTTTTGCCAAGTTTACATGCCGATTGTGCTCCCCCGCCCCCGTGTCAAGATGCATTTGCATAAAATCCAATTTTTTCTGATGCGCCCTAAACACGCCAAAACCATTCATTGCCACTATTGCGATACCACAGCCTGTCAGATGAATGTGAAAGGAAGGAGGGGAAAGCAGGAGAATGGAACCAGCTTGTCTCTTTCCTCCCCATTTCACACCTTTCCCACACCAGCATGTTCTGTAAGCACAAACAATACTCTTTGGGGAAAAAATACATTGCATGCAACTAAGAATAAGGTATGTGGGACGAGACGGAGCTTGTTTCTGTAAATTAAACAGTATAGCAAGGTTCCAACATTGCAAAAGTAATGGGTTTGATTCCCAGGGATGGATGAACTGATAAAACACAGTATGTCTAAAAGTATCTGTCAAATGTCCAGAGAGTGGTGCTAAAAGCATGTTTAGTGTCATTGAAAATAAATGAATCAGGAAATTTTTTATTACTGTATGTTCCACATTCCACACTGAGTACAAATATGTGAAACGAATATTAGAGGCAATGACGAGCTGGAATAAATCAATTGATTTCTATGGATGCTTCCGCATAAACCGTACACATTTGTGCACCAACATTCTTTTATTACTACCAGTCCGACAAATTGTTTCAGTTTAGCAAACATTAGCAAAACATGCTCTGACCAATAGGATTTGAGCTAGGATCACGAGACCGAAGCAGATGCTGTTGGAGAAACGGGTGAAAATGGTGACACGGGAAGAAGAGTATCCCAGATAGCCTAGATCTTCTGTCAAAAAAAATAAATAAAAAGTACAAATGAAATATGAAAGCAAATAGACTATGACAATGTATTTTCTATGTGTTTTGTATGCAGCTCATGGTTTTGTTTTTTTTAACATGAATAAAGAATGTTTGACAGATATTAGCAGTGTAGCAGCATTAAAGTGCATGTGTCAGCTTATTACAGAATCAAAATCACAGTCTTAAGTTTTTACAAGCACTTGATGATGGTTTGAAGTGGGTAAGCAAATGAACAAATGCATGTTCAATTGCGATCACGTTCCTCCACCGTCAGGCCCTTAAAATCGTCCTAGCCTTGGTGTCACCTCGCATGCAGACATGAATTAGCATAGCAGAAGGCGAACAATCGTTTTGTGCTTGGTATGAAAGAACCGTTTGTCTGCAATTCACCTTGCGTTTTCGCATCACGCTCATGAAGGCCTTTAGTTCTTGTATATGTATAACAGCAGTGAAATATCTAGTAGTTGCTGCTTTATCTTTTTTTAAAATAACATACAACCTAGGGTTGGGTCGATAGACGATGCCATCGTACATCGTCGATGGCCGATAGACATCACGATGCTGAGCCGGCATCACTATGCTCCGCCCCGCCGCCGCAGCAGCAACCAGCTCGCGAAAAACACACGTAATCTATAGTGGCAAATCTATGCCATTAACAAGTGAGCGCACCACTGACGCTGGCGAGCGTGGTAAATCATTTCTGAGAGAGGAAAACAGATATACATGAGAAGAAATAGGGCCGCAACCCTCGCGCACGCTTGATGTGTCATCCTGCGCTTAATCCTCTCTCACCTGCTCGCGCGAACACTGTTTTATCAGTCCTGGGGCATCGTACGATGCCAAATTGGTCGACATCGCCCAACCCTAATACAACCTACACTAAACCCTTATCTAAACCTAACCAAACAAAAACAGGTTGACAAAACCGAACATATTTGTTTTCTTCTACAAGCCCATTTCAAGCTCTTTGATAATTTCTCAACCTCTCATTTGCAAATAAGAGCTATGAAATTGTTCATTGTTCCATGTTCTCTATCATTACATGGTAAGAAGATGCTTTAAAATTCTCCTTTTCTGTGGCACTGAAATTGAACAGCATATAAAACCGGAACAAAATAATACAAATAAATAAATAATGACAGAATTCTTTATTATTCCTGTGTGAGTGTGTAATCCTTGAGTCTCAAACTCGTCTGTGTGTCAGGTCTGGGCGCTTCGATCATGGCCGTATCTCTGATCACCAATCAGAAATCTCTGCTGCCAGTCTCACTAAGCAAAAGCCTGAGAAGAATACGCAATCATTCTTCTCACAGCATTTGATATTCTACTCTATGCAGGGGTGCCTTGTCTCTTGGCGTCTTTCTCGTCATGTCTATATCTATCCTGTTCTCGTTCCCTGCTTTATAAATAACACAACTAGTAAACTATAACTGATCCTGTAAATCTGTCATTACACCTAAGCCATTTCTCTGGTTCTTGTGTGAGCTTTATTTGTAAACAACAGTTACAAAGAATTGAACAATCTAGTTATTGTCACTATAATGCAAAGTGCCTTGCACAAGGTTGCAATTAGGATATCACATAATTGCCACCAATCTTTATTTTTTTAACGTCTTTAATATTATAGATTAAAGGGTACATATATTTGGATATCTTAACCAAATGTATAAAAAAAAGTGAAAAATTCTCATTTTCATCTTCATTTTCTCTGAGCACAATATCTCAAAAATAGAGAACAATGTGTGGAGTATTTATTAATTTTTGGCATTTTTGCCACTGCTTTCTTCTAAAACTTCTACAATTAAAATGATAATTTTATTCTAAGTGTTTTCCCATATCTCTATTCACAATGTTTCAAACTAAATATTTCTTGGTATTATTATTATTTTAAATAATAATGTATGGTTTATAATTTGCATTTAAATAACTCAAAAACACATTTTGTTCATCTGTCAAATAATAAACTTTTAGAAAGTCGTACTTTTTCATCATTTCTAGCATGAACAAATTGTTTCGCCATGGATTTGTTTAATTCTCTCTTGTTCTGTGGCATCAGTTTTTTGTCTCCTCTAAAACTTGTTCCACCCTATTTGAACAATTTTCTATTTTGTTTTATTATAATTTATTTATTACAATATTAGTCCTGCAGGGAATTCTGTCAATTTCATTTCCACTGCGTAAATGATCAAGTTATAATTACATATAATTAGTTATAATTATTAGTATTTCTTTAAATCTGCAAACTTTTTTTAATTGAGGATTTACTTATTCATATTTGAAAGGTAACAGAGTTACCTTTTTTGTTGACAGGAACTATCCACAAGCCAAGTACGACATAAAAATGGCCACATGACAAAGTGTTTGAAATAAACATTGTGATAAACAGACTTGACTTAAAGTGACAAAAATTAGATCAACGTTACCATATTTCATCATGTGTGGCTAGTTTCTACTTTTTATAACTGCCCTATTTCTCGACTGATGGAGATTTGTTGAGTGTGCATACAGATTAATCACATTGAAGGAAAGCTCTCATTTGTCCTTCTGGCAGTGGCCTCATTGCATTTCTTTCTCTGGAGCATTTTTCTAAGCCTATTCATCAGATAAATCACTGTAAATGTACAGAGATGTGCCGTTACAGCTGTTTCGTTATCTCTCTAAACAACAATTATTGCTTAAATCCCTGAACAAAACCTCTATCCAGAGGAAACACCTTAATTAAGTTTGTTCCATTCTTTAGGAAATCATGTCTGCTCCTGCTGTAAATCCACTTGATATATTGAATACAGTTTCAAGTAATCTATCAGTGAGAGATGTGTGTCAGCATTCTTCAGTGCTAGTTTTGTCTACATAATAGCACTATTGTTTTGTTAATGTTTACTGTCCTAAGGGACGCCTTTATTTTTTACGCTATGTGCTTCATCTGCTCTCAGCTAAAGATATACAGAAACATGTATTTTACAATTAAAATAATACATCATTATTATTTTGGCTTATTACCGTACAGTGGGGGTTCTTAAAAATTAGTCTGTTTTTCCTTCAGTTTAATCTCTGCTTGTGTTTAAAGATTTTAATTAAACAATCTACAAGGATTTAAACAAAACACTTCTCAAAAATACAGTTTATCTTTTTCTTTTGGTTTAGTTAATGTGACAAATTTGTCTAGTTCATACAAAATTGTCAACACTATTAAAATACATATAAACTTCTCACAAAATAATCACAAAATTACAAACCAAACGATGCTAAAACTGAATTTTTGCACAACAGAAAAATGGACGTCCAGAAAGAAGGAAACCATTTTTTTCTCTTTTTCTTCTCACAGCCACATCTAATGGCCTCTCAAGAGAAAGCAGTAAGCCTTTCTCCAGAATGTATCTTAAACAAGAAGACAAAAATGTGTGTTTGTTAGCCACCCTCTTAACCCTCATCTCAGCAGCAGAGAGCAGATAAGATGCAGGGTCACGGCAAACTCTCTCCTCAGCTTTATCAATGTTCTGCTGTGCTACTAATATAGTACTTAACAAGAACATGTACCAAAGTTTACAAATAATAAAGGATGGTTGACACTTTATGCCTTATACAGTGGGTACGGAAAGTATTCAGACCCCCTTACATTTTTCACTCTGTTATATTGCAGCCACTTGCTAAAATCATTCATGTTATGTTTGTTCCTCATTAATGTACACACAGCACCCCATATTGACAGAAAAACACAGAATTGTTGAAATGTTTGCAGATTTATTAAAAAAAGTAAAACTGAAATATCACGTGGTCCTAAGTATTCAGACTCTTTGCTCAGTATTTAGTAGAAGCACCCTTTTGATCGAATACAGCCATGAGTCTTTTTGGGACAGATGCAACAAATTTTTAACACAGCTGAAAAACACCCCCACAGCATGATGCTGCCACCACCATGCTTCACTGTTGGGGATGTATTGGACAGGTAATGAGCAGTGCCTGGTTGTCTCCACACATACCGTTTAGAATTAAGGCCAAAAAGTTCCATCTTGGTCTCATCAGACCAGAGAATCTTATTTCTCACCATCTTGGAGTCCTTCAGGTGTTTTTTTTAGCAAACTCC
>JAUMHQ010000063.1:13990965-14007240 GCA_032361165.1 Enteromius paludinosus
ATCTCAAGGATGATCAGAAGAAATGGACAGCACCTGAGTTAAATATATGAGTGTCACAGCAAAGGGTCTGAATACTTCGGACCATGTGATATTTCAGCTTTTCTTTTTTAATAAACCTGTCAAATTTCTGTCAATATAGGATGCTGTGTGTACATTAATGAGAAAAAAAATTACTTAAAAATTATTTTAGCAAATGGCTGCAATATAACAAAGAATAACAAATATTTTCTGTACCCACTGTTTTTCACAAAAAAACTATCTCTTTGTGTTTTAATTAAAAGCTGTGAAGTCTATGATGTCCTCTAAATGCAGTTTGCCTTCATGAAGTGATTATGTGCCTCTTAAATAAATTGAAGCATTGCTTCCTTGGAGGAACTGCTTTACCAGTGACATCTTGGTGGCCTTGCTGGTCCACTGCCTAGATCAACACAAAAACTAAAAAACGAAATCAAAAAATTTAGGCAACAATGTAAGTTGCAGTTTTTTAAATGTTAAACCTAACTGTGAAAAAGGTAAAATAAGCAAGCACAATTGAATATATCACCAAAACACTGAAAACAACCAATAGATAAAAATGTCTGATACTAGTAAATAGAATTTTTAAAGATTAAGTAAGACTTATATGACACCAAAATAACCTAACTGTAAAAGAATAACTTAGGCTCATTGGAAATATATGTACCTATACACACGTACCTATACACGTATTGACTCCTGTGTAAAACGGTTATGCTCAAATCAGCACAAGGAAATAAAAATAGAATGGCTGCATCAACGAATATGGTTTTAAATTATTTTTGCATTTGTCAACACTATCAGGTAGGTTTAGGTTTGGTGTAGGGGATATTTACAACATGATACAGCATTAATCTTTAGCATCACTCACTGGATATATTCTGAACGGCCACAAAATGTACCTCAAGCAGCATTATAATAACTTACCTGCACCAACCTAATACAAACGTGCCACGGTCACGTATTAAATGTATTTTAGCACCACTCTCTGGGCATTTCACTTTGAAACTGCGGTGAAACGTGCAGTTAGGTACATAATTGCCGGGTTGCAGAAATATACATAGAGGCACGCATTTCCAATGAGCCTGGGTTGGTAAAAAAGGAGAAATAAACATGCAGGATTACATGCTGTTGTATATCATCTGATACTATATACCTAACAAATTACCAGTAAATAAAACTTGTGCCACACACACAAGTACGCTTGACAACAGGTATCTAGGGTACTGTTTTTGTGGAGTCTATGGTTTGAAATTTGTATGAAAGTAATTTGGCATCATCTTGTTGATGCAGGCCTTTAATTTGCCTGTAGTATATTGCATTTCATATTGTTGCTGTCTCTTCTGAAATGACTATTCGCAGGCAGCACAGCTCCCATTCTTTGTCCATTAGTGACATAAATGTCATGGTGTTACATTCTGGTAGTTCAACCAAAGGAACAGAAACAGCTGAAGAAACAGAATAACAACAATTGCAAAAAAGCAATGCTTCCTGTTTTTGCTGCCTTTTTCTTTGTTACTTAGATACAGTCAGTATAAGAAAAATTCTGCTGCTAATGCTCGGTGTCTTATATTGATGATGCAAATGTGCTATGCCAAATAATAATGTGAAATGAGACCTGCGGGGGCAGAGGGAGGGCACTGGAATCAAACGCGGGTTCTAACCGAGCAATCGAGCCAAGACTGAAAACGCCAACAAGATTTCACATCCTCTGAAGATCCTGCGGCCCATCTGGATCACATTCACTCACTCTGGCTCTTCCATATCACCTGCAAAGCACTCCGGCTCATTCTGGATAGGGTTAGGAGTTCAACACTCAAAGGATTTTGAGAAAGCGGAGCACACTGGGAGTTTTGACCAGAGAATCCACTCCAAAAATCTCCCTGATTAGACAGCAGCTCAGTGACCCTGCTGCTCCTCTCAGAAATATGATTATTAGCGCACACTGCTCTTGCTTCATGACCTCTCCTCAATCCTTTTCAATCCCGGGGTCACGGCGACATCGAGCACAGGGAGCGTCCTGATGGGAAACATGACCTCTGTGATGCAGTAGCCCGGTCGAATCGACTCAACATGTGTATGATGAGAGCTCCAATTGTTCATGGAGTGTAAAATGGCCCAGGCCCTCTCAGGGCTAGAGGAAATGGTACTCATGCTGGCATTTAGATGGAACTGTTCAAATGGTAAGTGGGACAAAGCAGTTACTGCAGAGTCCATACACCTTATAAAAATCATCTCACTCACTCAGACGTATGTTTTAGAAAGTCAACTGTGGTATTCACATGAGTGACTTCAGACAGGAATTTAGTAGATTTTGAGGCGTTTAAACCAACCATTTGTTGAAAAAAGCTAAAGCTCTTTGTTGCCTGTCAAAATATTAATTCTAAGCAGAGTTGAGCAAATTCAGAATCAAAGAACTGGCCTTCCACACAAAGTTTAATTGGAATTTGAATCAGGAAGAGGAACTTAAAGAATCAAATATGTGCCATTCAAATGTCTGGGGTTGGTAAAATTTTGATAAACATTTTTGAAAGAAGCCTCTTATGCTCACCAAGACTGAATTTATTTGTTAAAAATACAGTAAAAACAGTAATATTTTTATTTTGGTGGAAACAGATATATTTTTCAGGATTATTCTTTAGATAAACAGTAGAAAGTTTAAGGAGCATTCATTGTTTCATTCATTCATTTATTCATTCTTATGCATTTATGCACTGTAGAATTAAGTCAAGTTTATTTATATAGCACTTTTAACAATACAGATTGTAGCAAAGCACTGAACATTATCAAGTATGAGAACAGAGTGATGTAATGTATAATGAAGAGAATTAAACTATTTGTTTATCAAATGCAGAGACAGTCTCTGTAGCCAAAACGATGATAATCACTAGAAAATTAGAAATAAGAATGGTAAGGTCAACAATTCAGCCTGAACTTCTTGGAATTTCACTTCATTTTTATTATATTTTCTTAAATTCAAATTGCAATTCTGCATCCTGTGTACTACTGCATCTCAATTCAAACTGTAGGATTTAATTTACAGTAATTGGATTCAGCGCTGGTGTTAAAAGACAATCTTGCACAATGAAAGCAAAAACAACTCAAAATGCATATGCATATGAACATCAAGGTGTCTTTTCTATTACTTATTACAAAAACAACAATTATTTATGCATCATTAATTTAAACAGTAAACCTTAACCAAACCCTAATCCATACCCAATTCATACAGTAAGTACTTGTAAATAAATAATATTACTCAGAACTTAAATGTGCAATTACATTGTAACAAGGACACCTTAAAAATAAATTACAACCCAAACTTGCTGCAAACAACCTGTAAGGCCTGCCACAACTGCATTCCTGGAGCACCATCAACACTGCGCATTTTGCATGTCTGCTTTTTCCGACACAGCCATTTCAGACCTTAAAATCTGTAGCAGTGAGCTGATGATCTGGCTCAGGTGTGTTTAACTAACGAGACATGCAAAATGTTCAGAACTGGCATCATATCGTACTGCAAAAACCTATCCTATGCTTATATTCATAGCGTTGGTCTTCAGCTTAACTCTCTAGCAAGTGAAGTGTAGCCGCCTGGCAATACAATGAATATTAACCAATGAATGTCTTTACATGTGATATAGCATTTGGCTCAGACTGCGACGGGTCATTAAACACATGATTGGTTATAGCTTGAAGTTTATTTAATTTGCTGGCTTTAGTGAGATTAATATAAATATAATGCTCGAATCAGTGAAGCAACAGGCGAGATAAATCTTAGCACCTTTGAATTAAAAAAGAGATAATTCAATTAGCTTATTAAGCCAATTTAGAAAAAAAAAGACAAGAAAATCTTGGAACACTTAAATAAAATCTCCTTTATTTCTTAAAAAAGCACTGCATTTTGCATGGATTTCTCCTGAACTGCAAAATGATGAGCATTTAGGATATGCTTAATTAAAAACATAACTTAACTTGTACAGCAGGATGCATAATTATGGTCTGATTGTCATGTTGGCTTGCTATTCTTGCCCTCCAGGGGGGTTATTTATTGCTCCAGCAGACTATTTATCATAGCGATAAGGCAGCATGCATACACGTTATCCATGTACAATAAAGCATGACAAGACGTGACTGGAAAATGAGAGTTTGTTTGCAATTTTGCAGGTGGTTATGCCTATATAAACCCTTTGTCCAACCTGAAAGCTATAATTTGAACTATAAAACATCAGCAATTTTGAACTACCTCTTTGTCACCAAGGGGCAAATGAAATGTTTTGGAAAAATCAGCGCTTTTCACACATCTACTAGAAGCTTGAGAAAAAGACAGGTGGTTTAATGTGCTTTCTAAAAAAACATTAATACTCAGAGTTATCACGCCTATAACGCCAAAATGCAAAACAACAATTTTCTCATTAAACGGTACCCTGTCTTTGGCCAGCTTTTCCTAAGATTTTATGTACTTAGACAAATTAAAGCCCCTAGATATGAATTAAAGCATTTCATTTTCCCCTCGTTGAAGCCACTGCCTTAATGGAGAAAATAAATTGAAAAAGCGATAAATTGAAACTTATCCTAAATGGTATAAAGTAGCCCATCATGCAGTGTGCAAATGTATTTTGCATAAACAAAGGTTTTTACCATCACAATGAGAATCGTTGATCAAGTCATGAATATTTCCTCTTAAACTAGTTCATATTCTACACAAACCATGTTTATCTGGCAGTAAAGCATGGAGTACAGCGGGTATACACAAAACAGAATCGTTTGTACCATGCAAATCAATATTTAATTTCAGTGGAAGACCGAACGCTTTGTCTTGATAGGGGAATCGGGACTAAAATATCCTATTCCAACATATCCCAAGTGATATTTGTTTATTTGGGCTCGAGACTGAAAGAAAGTGTACATCAGCAGTATTTCGAAACTCAAACTTCTTATTAGGTTACACAAAAAAAAGGCCAATAAGCAAAAAAACGAAAAGTGTGATGTGGTGGAAAAGGTGGGAAAGAAGTGTGTGAGAGAAAGAGCGAGAGCTCCAGTGGAGGTGTGACAGCAGACAGACAGGTTGATGGAGATTAGGCTGTCAGAGAGGCAGTCCGTCAGTGTAGCGTCACACACACCTCACTGCTTCCTGACAGCTACACGTCTGTCCGTATGGGCCGCAATAACGGAACACTGTAATTTCCCTCTGCTTTCCCTTTTCCTCCAGGCAATTAAGCACCAAGGGCTTCCCATTTCTGCTGGGTGTCCTATTTCTTGCTCTCTGCGCCCGCATCAAGACCGTTTTCATTCCGACCGGTCTGCTTTGATGATATTAGCATTAGCATAGAAAATGAAATGTTGACCTGTAGGGGTAAACTCTGTTATTTTTCTTAGGTGACACACAAGATCCACGGTGAAATGGATGCTCTAGTATTTGCTCAAATTATGGGATTCAGTATTTGCCATTTTAGAATTGTGATATGAATTACACATGAGGTGGCACAAATCAAATTCTTGCAATTCTTTATTTGACACATTTCTTTTACGAAAGTTTATTCTTGCACAAAGCTTGCATCTCCAGTCTAAGTCAAATTAACAACCTCTTCACACATTTCTACAAAACTGAAAAAACGTACCCTTTTAAATCACTTTGCATCGTGTGGGTTTAGGTTTGGGTTTGGCGTAGGGGATATTTCCAGCATGATAGAGTGTTAATCGTTAGCGACACTCACTGGATATTTGAATTTCGAACGGCCACTAAACGTACCTCAAGCAGCATTTTAAAAACGTACCTGTACCAACCTAATACAAACATGCCACGGTCACATATTAAACGTGTGTTCTCTCTGGACATTTCACTTTAAAACTGCGGCGAAACATGCAGTAACGTACTTAATTACGAGGTTGCAGAAATGTATGTAGAGGCACGTATTTCTAATTAGCCTGAGTTGCAAATTAATGGCATCACTGGCATTACACAGCTTATACTGTATGTAACAATTATAATTACAAAATTAATCAAATATCTAAACATAGTAAAATAAATAATATACTGTATACAGTATGTATGAGACTTGCTACTTCCAGTAAATCCACAACATTCTGCTGTAAGCATGTAAGAAATACTCCTACTGAACATATAGCATGTATGAAATAGCGCTCATATACAGTAGGATACATGAATCACCCCGTAGCAGATCTACAGGTAGAGCTGGGGAAGATGGAGGGTCTTTAAAGCACACTGCAAAAGCTACAAGTACTAGCCAAGAATTTGAATGCTGAGCAGCGAGCTCACTGACTGCTGACACAGAAAAAAAATAATAATTCAGCCGTGCCATGTGATTATTTACTGTATATGTCATATTGAATTTGGACTACCAGAATCTACTGTTTCATGACAAAACTTAGGATATACATTTGCTCTTCTTTCAGTAATAACTAATTATGGCCACTACATTTTTTTATCACCCAAATTCAGTAAAGGTTATGTAAATCTGCCAATGTGATGATGAATACATCCAAAGCCATTTTCCATTTTGCAGGGTGTTTAGGAAAGGTTCTGTAGGTATCTCAAATGACTTATTAAAATGTAAAAAAAAAAAAAAAAACGTGGCTACACTGCTCATTTATAACATTTTTCATGTCATGAATCCCTGCAGCCATGATCACTATAAAATGTACAAGAACATCACTTTGAAACTTCTGTTTACCGCCTGCTTTCCGTGGGCAGTAATAGTGTAACTTTAATTGTACCAGGCCTATAGTAAATAAGGCACTATATTGTCTGAGTGGGCGTTCTTGGCCAGAATAATATGGAATTTGAACCAGACCATATGCCAGTAGTCTAAAGTTTGCTTCTGTAAGAGTACACATTTCTAAACTAACAACCTAACTTGTTACAGACCAAAGCAGGATAGGTTTTCCCTTGAGCATTAATTCCTTCAAAGTTTTCTTTCTTAACAGTGTTTTTCCATGCCAATGTCATATTGTACTTGTTCGCTGGAAGTTTAGATCTAACATTCTGTAAAATCTCAATTTATTTCCTGAAGGCTAGAGCAGGCAGTTTTTGTACTACTAGCATCACCTAGCGGAACCTATCCCCCCATAGTGATCCACTTCAAATGTTGACTAGTATATATATATATATATATATTATAAAAAAATGCCTAGACTACCTTTAGTTAAAACTAAAATATATGTAACTGTTACAAAACCATTCATTAAAATACATTATGTATGTTTGAGTAACCAATTTATTGGATTATGGACTTGAAAATTCAATTCAATTCAATTTCAATTCAAAATGCAGATTAGATTGTTTTAGGGTATTGGGCGATATTGATCCTTCACGTCATGGACAGAGATGAGATTGATCACTCGCTGGAGTTAGTGCTGTTTAGTGTTTTATGGTGTGTATGGGGCCACGCCGGGCGTATGTACTGTATGTGCAGTAGTGCTGTAGTATTGATCTAGTAGTGGTTGATGTACGGTAGTTATCACATCCTATCAGAACACAGGCTCTCCTCTCATCCCTCAGGCCCACAGAATCTTGCCTGCCGGACAGTTTATATCCCTCACCACACGCAGAGTTATGCCCAACCTGTCTTCTGACATTCTACCTCCACTCATTCTCCCTCACCACAGATGTTTCTCTCTGTCATTCTGTCTCCTAATCTTCCTATTTCTTTTCCCCTTCTGGCCGGTAAGACTCTTGGCACTAGATCTTCTAAAGTCCAGGAACCCAATTCTAAAGAAAGCCATTTCACACATGGCCGGTGTGACGGGGGAACTTCACACCCTCCAGTCATTGCATGAAACTCAATTTGCATGCACCGAAAGTATTTTGCTAGCAACAGTACATATTTTTTAGTGTGTAGTAAAAGAAAAATATAAATGTCTGCATACACCACAGACTCCTTTATTGCAAACAGTTTGTATTTGTAACACGGAAACATGTTTTTAGCCATTTTTAGGAGCCCTCCAAAAAGAATGAGGTTCTGGTAAAACAACTACAAAGTTAGTAGAAATGAAATATTGGCAGTACTACGTCACATACAGTAACACTGACACTTTTTAAAAAGTTGGACTGTACTTATCCAACCCTTTTATACTAAATAGAAGGGATTATATGCAAATTGGGATTTAGCCACCCCGGGCCTTCTATCACTGGCCCACATTCAGCTTCACAACAGCAATGTGTGCCTGAGAGGATGGAAGCGGAAATGCAATAATACTGGCTCTAGTGGTGATGAGCTGCACCTGGTGCTTACTTCGCCACCGTTGCCATGAATCCATTACTGTGTCACTCGTTCAGGCCACCTGGTGCTGCACCCTTGGACCTTCTCCACCTATGAGAACCACAGCCAGGTGCATACTTGATAATACAGTACACCTGAAACATTCTCTTCTTCACTGAATATTTTAAGAACTACATTTACATGGCTGAGGCAGAAAACGAACAACGGTGAATAAAATCAAGGATTTTTAGGAACTGAAAGGCAGTTTTGGGGAAAGCCACTTTTAAAAATGTAATTAATTTCAACATGTCTATACATTTGGCTAAGGAACCGTGCACATCATAATTTAATCTTTATTTTGTTCTCATTTAGCCAAATGGAAAAAAAAGTGAATAAAGGTAAGTACAGTGAAGATAATGGGGCCATCACTACATCACATTTTTTGTTATATACAGTACATACCAATGGTTTTAAAAAACGTTCTCTAAAAAACGAAGCAGCATTATTTCATCCCTTCAAATATCAAAAAAAGTTCATTCAAAATAATTTTCATGGTAGTAAACTCTGATTATGCAATGCACTGGAAGTAGTGTCAAATTCTTTTTTTCTGCTGGACAGACGCTATCCATCAGTAATTGGTTGGATGGAGATTGGTCTATGTTTTTCAAGTCACCTGTAGGAATGAGATGGAGTTTATGCAGGCTACATATTGTAGCTGAAGACGTCCAGCATGTGTCACCACAAAGAGGCTAATTGTTTCACCAGACAGAGAAAGAGCCATTTTGACACAAATTACTGAAAAAAAAGAAAATTGAAATTGTTCAATAAGATTTAGAGAACAGTGCATCTAGAGAACAGACAGCATGAGTCTGCATGAAACGAAAATTCACCCTGAGCTAGGCTGGCCTCCCTTGGCCTTCTTTTAATACCTCAACCCCCACTTTGTGAAGCACAGCTGTAGGCGAATTAAAAACCTGTCTAAATTCCCCCCAAATTCACTTTTTTTTTTTATCTTTAATCATTTTTACAGCTTCATCTCAGCTGCAAATTATTTTCATGAGAATCATTAACAGGCTGTGAGTCTGTTCAGCAGGGTGTAATCCTATTGTCTTGCGTGGTTGATAAAATAGACGAATTGAGCCGGTGTGATGCGTGTGGAGATCAGACCTGGTTTAAAAGGGCAGAGCCACAGGTGTAATTGTATTTCAGAGAACAGGAAATGAGCGTGATTATGGACCCCCAATTAAGCTACTGGGTCAGCAATGGAGGGGATTCCAGTCTACGTGAAGGTTTAATTGCCTTGCGAGCTGATTTGGCAGCGCAGTCATTTAGCGGTAAATAATACAGGAGGTAAGTCAGCTATTAGACACTTTCACGTGGGAAGGTCAAAGAGCTGAATACCGCAGGGCACCTGTCTGCAAACAGAATCTCCAGCCTCACACGCCCACTGACTTGCAACCACAGCCCACCCAACCACCATCATCTTATCCATTATTTACCTTCTCCGCAGGAGCCGAAGAAAGCTGTAAATCCTGCTTGCGTCCTGTAATATAACTAATGAGCTTGAACGAAAGGACCCTGTTGTCCTTTAAATGGAACTCGAACAGCTCAGAGTGTTTAATCATTCGTTTGCACAGTAGCAGGATTTTAATCTGCATCACTTTGACTAATGATACACAAAACGAAATGAGATTGGCTGTGTGGTACAAAGATGCATCTCTATAATATGCAGATACATCTCTATAATGTGCCTTCATCTAAACACGTAGATGGCGACGATGCCACTTGCCCACCTGCTATAATCAGTCAGCTCGAAAACACAACTAGGAGAATTCTGGGAATTCTGCATATAGTCAGGAACAAGCTCAGAGAGAGAAAATTGCCAGCTCAGCAATTGCATAGAGAGAGAGAGAGAGAGAGAGAGAGAGAGAGAGAAATAGCAAGAAAGAGAAAAATCAAAAGACAGACAGAAATAGTAAGAGCTTTGGAGACTTTCTGTAAATTGCTTTTGCAAGAAATATTCTCATTTGAATGGAAATTCAACATAAAAATGGCATTCACAACCGTTTTACATTGTAAATATGATATTTCTAAATGAAAATATTATTTAAATATTTATGAAGAATACATGCATTTCATTATACATATATATATATATATATCAACTTTAGTAACACTTTATAATAACTACACACTATGAATGATTATTTAAGCATTAGTAAGTATTTATTACATTTTTTATAAACCATTGTTCCAACATTATTATGCAATTACTGTATTATTACCATTTAAGAAATTATTTAAATGTACATTAATAAATCTTATTATTTAGACACATGATAATAGCTTTATTTACACATGCTCCTGCTGTAATTATGTGTAGTTATAAAGCATTTAGTCATCTAAAGTGAGGACTATTTACAATATACCTTGTAAAGCATTTATAAAGCAGATGTAAAAGTTAAAACAGAAAAGTTAAACAAAGTCAACACAGAGGGATACAGAACAAAAGAAATTTAATCGTACAACTGTACACTTGATAAAAAAAAAAAAAAAAAAAAATGAAAGTGCACAGTTTAACATTTTTTATGCATACGGAAATGAATAGTACTGTATCCCTCTGTGTTGTTTGTTTATTTTTTCTGTTAGGAAGATAACTGAGCCTTTAAATCTTTTGTACATTTAGATATGCTTATAATATAATATTTTGTACATATAGATATGCTTTATAGCTGTATTTATAAACTGCTTACTAATGACTATTAATGTTGGAACAATGCTTTATAAAGGATGAACTGACTATTTACTAATGCTTAACTAATGATTCATAGTGTGTAGTTATTACACAAGTGTTACCAAAATGTTTTCTATTTTGTTAAATAACACATTTAGATTTATTTTATGCACCAATGAATCGAACAACACAAAATTTGTTTATTGCAAAAATACGACAGCTCATGTTGATTTTAAACTGCCCCTATTATTATGAAATTTTTAAAAATGACGATTCATGTGAATGAAAAAAAAAAAAAATTAAATCTGAAAGTGCAGTGTATATAAAGTTGTCTTTTAAAAGAAAGAGTCGAATCTGAATCATTAAAACGAGTCATTTTTAAAACGAATCCCAAGCTGTTTCGTGTTCATGTCAAGATAAAGCATTAGCTTACAGTCCACCCACTTGTTGGTCTTGTCGCATTGGTCTGAAAATGCTGTTTCCTTGATTACACTGTACACAAACACTGGCTCACAAACAGTACTTTATCAGTCATTGCCGGCATGATGAAATGAAAATGGGAGCAATGGTACCAATCATCACAGATTAATTGCATAAGAAAGAAAGGTACAATTTTTTTTTATAGTTAAACGAATCGTTTGGGAGTCATTAAGCAAATAAGGAACGAATAAATGCATATATTAAGACAATCAAAGTGTTTTTAACCTTGCATGTATGCACTGCAAAAAATGCTTTCTAAGAAAAGATTATTTGTCTTATTTCCAGCCAAAATATCTAAAAATTCTCAAATCAAGAAGGACTTTTACTTTTAAACAAGATAAATAATCTGCCAATGGGGTAAGCAAAACAATATTGTTTTCTGTTTTAAATAAGAATATGTTGCTAACCCCATTGGAAGATTTTTTGCTTGTTCTAAGCAAAAAGTTACATAAAAAAAAATTTTTTCTTCTTCATTTCAGAATTTTTTGATATTTTGGACTTAGAACAAGACTTTTTTTTTGCAGACCAAAATATGAACCTTTAATAACCGGACACAACAGGGACACAATTGTAAATAGAAAGTAGTTGCGACTTTAAGGGCATCAAAGGTCATGAAACAACAATGCAGCTAAAAATGCTTACATTGGCAGAGGTTTGATTTCACAGTCTCCGGCTAATGGAAGATAAATATGCTTTTTCTTTTATATATTAACGCAACAAGCCCTCCAGAGACAGAATTTTCCCCTCAGTTCAAACAAACATGCAAATTCTGCCGGCTTTTAAATTGAGGGAATAAGATGCAAATAACCTCACAATCACTGCATCAAGGTCTTTCTTTAATAGCTTAGCACTTAAATCCAAAGTCCATTTGAAAGTTTACTCATTCTGCATCTAGAGAACCTTCCTCTCTCACTACTGTCAGAGCAGCAGAATCAATATGAAGACAATGTTGAGCTCAAATATCGACCGTACACGTTCTCGCATCAGCCAATGGTTGAAGGTTGTTCTCAAATGTTAGTTGTATACTACGAGACTAAATCAATTCATTGGTGAATTCATAAGTAAAAAAATATTTAGAAATAAGAAAAGCATTAGGATATTTTGACAGTGTTTTCCACTAATATGCAAGGTTATATCTATTCAGCCATAAATCCTGTCACAGAAAACTAATTCCATACATTTTATAACATATTAATTAGAGTATCTTACATAATTTTAGATGTAATACCATGCATTCTAAATAGTTTATCATCCAAAATATTAGATTCTTTCTAGCAAAATATCACTCAATAGAAATGTTCTCCACAGAATAAAAATACATTTGACAAATACGGGTTTGTTTTTGGATTTGTTATCATAAAATGTATTACCTCACTACCTGCTGTGAGCCACAAACGATTGTATAATCTTACCAGCGTCAGAGAGTGCATGAGAAATCCTCCAAGTCGGTACAGTGTTGTAATATTCCCTGAGTCCAAGTTGAACCTCAAGTCAATTTTTTTAAGCTTGGTGCCACATCCTAATAGTAGCAAGTGTGGGGTTTTTGTACTTTTAGACGGCTCCAAATAATTCATTCAACCACAAGCCAAATAGATCAATATTGTTGCTTTTGGTTTCTACTCAGATCCGTTCTCTTCACTGAGCCTGAACATCGCCATCCGCAACTCTGAACGTCAGTCTCTCTCGGTTAGACTTCAGAGAATACAACGGAACACTGCACCAAACACATTAAATAAGAAAAGAAGAAAAGAGAGATGCACTAAAAATGAGACCAACCAACACGAGTTATTACAGAGTGATGGACAAGATTAAAAATGGGGACATTTTTTAAAAGTATGACGCACCTAATGAGTTTTCTTTTTCTGTAAGTAAGCTCACAATAAAGCTAACAAACTTTTAAAAGTCTGACAACCACTTTCTAAGTTTCTATACCCTGCCATTTTGATGCTGTATGTTCCTAAAAACTTCAGTTGACAACAAGCATGGCAACACCTGTCACATCACTGACATGTATGACTCAATTGTGCACTTCAGTGAGTTTTCTGTGCGGTCAGTGGCTAATATTAGGGCTGCCAGTCTTTCCCGAGCTATGAAAAATGGCAGAATACAGGAGTATTGTGCGATCAGAGAGCAAGACAAAACTCCTGTCAAAATCTTGGTCTTTGTAATCGCTTATCAAAATATAATAACATTCCTTAACTCTGGAATGACTTTTCTTTACATCCTGACATCACCAAAACCATCTTATTTTTCAAGACTACCCCACCTGTCATAAAACCAGTCCAGTTCAAAAGTGACCATCATCAAGAGGACTTCAATGGTACTCTGTAGTCTGAATGGCCCCTTAAGACTTATGACACTGACACTTATTTTCAATCAAAATATTACCTTCATAATGTGGCAGCAAAATGTATATTTATAGCTATTAATATACAACCATAGACAGATAGATGGATGGACAGACAGACTGATAGACAGATAGACGGATAGATGGATAGACAGACAGACGGATAGATGGATAGACAGACAGACAGATAGACGGATAGATGGATAGACAGATAGATGGAGAGACAGACAGATAGATGGATAGATAGATGGATAGACAGATCCGATTCGGTTCGAATCACGATTTTTTTTCGTGGGGGTGGTGGGAGAAAAAAACGATTTTTAAAACAATATTTTTTATAAAAAAGAACTGAACACCAAAGAACTGCTGGGTTGTTTTCTGTGCTGCAGCTAAATTGATTTCTGGATGGTGCCATAGGATATGCATCTGCATGTTGGTTGTGTTGCCTGTCACTTGTAGTGATGGGATTTATGGCTCTTTGAGGGGATCCGAATCTTGGCGATCCATTCCTTTCAAAGAGCCGTTCAAATGAACTCCCTCTATAACTACTCTGTCTCGCGGAGGAGCTAATGTGTGTGCATCTGTGTGAAACACGCATAGGAAAAAAAGAACGACAGAAAGAACGACTCCCCTCCAGCCGCATATTTATTACGTCAGTGCCTCATATTATCTTGCTTCTCTGTAGTCACATAATGTAATTTAATTCACCCAAATTCTCAATATAACCGTTTTAACTGATGTATTTAATGGTTTCTGTTGTCAGAAAAACGGTGTGACTGAAATTCACCCCATTGTTAGGTTAAACTAGCTCTACCTTACAAGATATTAAACTGGATTAATATCCTGATTTATTATCAAGCCGTTTTCTGATTAAATCAAATACACATAAGATATAGACAATGGCTATGCTGTGATTTGGGCTATATTTACATGTAAAATAGAGTTAGCAGCAACATAATATCTATTATCACTGAAAGCTCTGCTCCTCACAGCCGCGCCCTGAACAGAACAGACATAGAGAGGGGTGCGCGCGCGCTATGAAAACAAGAACTCGTGCGCGCGCGCGGCACTACCAGAGACTCGCGGAGGTTTGTCCAAGAAGTCGCGAGATTTGTCACTTGTCGCTTTTTTGGAAAAATGTCGCCAAAGGGGTCTGAAAAGTCGCTATGTTGGCAACACTGGCAGGCAGGCGTCACATGATTGGAAAGGTAGTCACGGGGTGTGTCGCGATTCTCCCTCATCACACCCTCATTCGGTTTCATATCGCGAATCGTTAAAGCCCTTATAGACAGACAGATAGATAGACAGGTAGAAAGACAGACGGATAGACAGACAGATGGATAGATGGATAGACAGATAGAGACAGATGGATAGATGGATAGACAGACAGACAGATAGATGGATAGACAGACAGACCGATAGATGGATAGACAGACAGACAGATAGACAGATAGATGGATGGACAGATAGATGGATAGACAGACGGATAGATGGATAGACAGACAGACCGATAGATGGATAGACAGACAGACAGACAGATAGACAGACAGACGGATAGACAGACAGAAGGAAAGATGGATAGACAGACAGACAGATAGAGGGATAGACAGACAGACAGATAGACGGATAAACAGACAGACAGATAGACGGACAGATGGATAGACTGACAGATAGATGGATAGACAGACAGACAGACGGATAGACAGACAGATAGACGTATAGACAGACAGACAGATAGATGGATAGACAGACAGACAGATAGACAGACAGACAGATAGACAGACAGACGGATAGACAGACAGAAGGAAAGATGGATAGACAGACAGACAGATAGATGGATAGACAGACAGACAGACAGATAGACGGATGGATGGATAAACAGACAGACAGATAGACGGAGAGATGGATAGACTTACAGATAGATGGATAGACAGACAGACAGACGGATAGACGGATAGACAGACAGATAGACGTACAGACAGATAGACGTATAGATGGATAGACAGGCAGATGGATAGATGGACAGACAGACGGATAGATGTATAGACAGACAGACGGATAGATGTATAGACAGACAGACGGATAGATGGATAGACAGACAGACAGATAGATGGATAGATGTATAGATAGACAGACAGATGGATAGATGGATAGACAGACAGACGGATAGATGAATAGACAGACAGACAGATAGATGGATAGATGGATAGACAGACAGACAGATAGATGGATAGATGGATGGATAGACAGACAGATAGATGGATAGATGTATAGACAGACAGATGGATAGATGGATAGACAGACAGACGGATAGATGGATAGACAGACAGACAGATAGATGGATAGATGGATAGACAGACAGACAGATAGATGGATAGATGGATAGACAGACAGATGGATAGATGGATAGACAGACAGACGGATAGATGAATAGACAGACAGATAGATGGATAGACAGACAGACAGATAGATGGATA
>JAUMHQ010000063.1:14017452-14030566 GCA_032361165.1 Enteromius paludinosus
AACAGCTGAGGAGAGCCGACAAGGTAATAAAGAAAAGACAATAGAAAAAGACCAGAGTCAAACCCGACCCGTGACAATGCTGGTCAAGAAAAAAAGAAAACATTTATTAATTTACAGTAGAGCAAGCTGAAGGAAAAATATAACTCATATATTTACCACTGGAAATTTTTCTCTACATTTTTTTAATCAGCCAGTTCATTCACGTTCATTTACATAAAAAATGTATTGATCAGATAAATAATTTACTGATTCAGCTTCACCCAGCATTTTTTTAAAGCAATATGCGTATTTAAATGCTGCTGTTCAGTACTATGTAAATGAGTGTTTTCAAGTATTTTTTGAAACATCAAATTAAATTTAATACTGTCTTTCAAATAGGTGTTTCTTGACAGGCAGATGTTCTAACTGAAGAATTGAACTGTATGACCAGATGATTATACATTTAAAACCGCAGATAACATCAGGTATTTAGACACTTTTTTGTTATCAGCGTGTAGCATAACTATTTTTAAAAAGTGAATTAAGGAAAATATAAATAAAAGTAGTCTGTGAAGTCATTTAACTAACAGTTCAAGATGCAGAATTGCTTATTTTTTTAAAGCATTGTTGGTATACAGTGATATTTTCCTGGATTTTACACTCTTAAAAATAGAGGTACTTCAAATGGTTCTTCAGAGCGATGCCATAGAAGAACCATTCAGTCAAAATTTCTTTAAAGAACCATATCTTTTGTACCTTTTTATAATCTAAAGAATCTAAGAATTTCCCACAAAGAACCTTTTGTGAAACAGAAAGGTTCTTCAGATGTTAAAGGTTCTTTATGGAACCATTTAGATAAAAATGTTATTTTAATGCATCGTGAAGCACCTTTTTTTTTAAGAGTGTACACAGCTATTACAAAGCCTACAACCAGGTACAGGCAACTTATGCTGTCAATAATCAGGATAATCACAAAGGTATAATACATATCTGTATTCCTCAATTAGTATTTAGTAATGCTTATGAACCTTAAAAAGGTCCTACATCATGTCCCGTTCTCTGCCTCTATCAATAAAAATGCCACAAATAACATTTATAAATGCAGCCCAGTTCAGTCAAAATAATACCATCCACAAATCAATTTAAGTTAAGTACAGTATCTGGACTGCAGTAGTAACAAAAATGTAAAATGATTCATATTTAGAACTTTACATTTCGAATTGTAATAATGTTTTAGAGGTATAATATTGTGAATATTACTAGCCACAAAAAGTTCCACAAAGAAAATGTCAGATGGAAAATAAGGACCTAGTTGAAAAAGCAGTCTTACACAAAGCATGCACTAGCAAGCACATCACTTCAGAGGCTAACATATAGCAAGAAGGTGTCTGCAACCCTCCTGGGGCTTTTTTCCCTATTTCCCGACACCGTGTAATAGAAAGCAAAGAAAAAAAAAAAAAAAAAACTCAACAACACACGGTTACTATGTTAGCTTTCACATTTCTCAAGTGTAACGCACATATATTCCCAGAGGGCATGTGGTTTATTTATTTATTTATTTATGTGTTTTTTCAGCATGGCTTCCACTGTTCAGTTCACCAACATTTATACTACACACAAAAATCCAGCAAATCAATATGTAAGCCTTATAGAATTATGTTAAGAAATGATGCATTTGTTTCATACAAGCTAAAAAGTGCTATTTAAACATTGAACCAACTTCAATAGTATTAAGTAAATAAATAAAGCAATGAAGCACAGTATTATTATTCGGGTCAACTTGTGTTACTTTCTGAGGAGATTATTGATGCTCAGTCTAAAACAAAAGAGGCAGAAATCTCTGAGGATGATGAGAACTGATGGGTGTTTGTGTCAAAGGAGTTCAGGAGTGGAATAAAAAGTGCAGCAGCCAATTGCAACTGTTAATGGCTTAACACGAAACAAAACAGATGTACATAACCTGGAAAGATCAATTTTCCTATAGATAAATCAGTTTATAGATCATTCCTGTTTTTAATGATGATGATATGATGAATCTAATCTACCTTTTAAATGTTTGCCATCAGTAATAATTTACTGCCGTTTCAAAAATACATCTGTACCATCATAAGAAACCTTTTTCGAAAACGTGGAGAAAAAATAAAACAAACAAAACCAAAAAAAAGTACTGACCCCAAACTTCACATACACATAAAGCCAAATATTTATTCAATATTTATCTCCATCTACTCCATCTACACCTGCACTTTAGCCTGCATCCCTACTGAACCACACCAGCTCCCTTTCAAGAAGATCTCTCTTATAGAAAACATTGGAACAGTTGTTTTGTCCTTCATGTACATCATAAATCAAAGCCATCAATTTCTGTGTCGAAGTCAATGTCACACAGCTCCTTTTGAACAGGGCCCAGTCAGCCATGAGCTTCATTTTGGAAGCCTCGATCAGTAAACGAGTAAAACCTCAAGGGCAAAGCCATTATTAAAGTGTGCCGGCCTCATAGCTGTGCAAGTCAACTGCCCCCTGGCCCACGTCATCGCTTAAACTTAACAGTATCTTTCCAGCCTTGCGGACACATGTTACAATATTTCCTTTCTGTCAGGTTACAAGCGATCAAGACAGGGTCGTAATCCCTTTGCTGCTCGCGAACGGGGCAACGCGACACAAAAGGAACATGAAGAGAGGGAGGAAAAAATGAAACGACAAAGACAGATGAATATAGAGGCAGAAGCACAGAACAAAAGCGAGAAGGCACTTCAAATGCCAAGAAGGAAGTTATCGGGACAAAGCAGACAGGGAGAAAAAAGTGGCGTTTGACATCGCTCATCACTCTACCAGTGATTGGGCATAATTATGGCTGGCAGAGTGAGCTTCCACTGCAAAGGCTGTCAACCGCCAGACAAATGATGGCAGAAGTTAAAAAACAATGAAAGCCATTCACGGCCATTACCAGCCAAGAGATGGCTCCTCAATAGCCCCATGTATTGCTCTATCAAACGCAGCACTGGACTTCAGTCGAAAACACATCAGTCAGTCCAGAAAAATAAGGCAATTGGATTGAGAAATATATTCATTTGCATTCTCGCAATAAAGACTTTGCTGTTGTATTTTAATGAGCCAGATATATTGAGATGTGAGCATCGGGCAAGGAGTAAAACATTATGGGATTGTCTGATCTTCCCAAACACTTTGAGAAAGTGAGCTGAATACAGATCCCTTTGCGTCTGTGGTCGCCATTATTCCCCAGAGTATGCGAGGGGAAGCAGAGTTGTGCGATTTTGCCTGGAACGATTGGCGGTTTTGTGAAAGTCAGATTGTTGTGTTTATTCTCACTTCAAGATTGCTTCGATCCTGCTCCATCACGAGCATAACAGGTTAACAGCCCAATTAAGCAAGAATTTAGCTTGTGTTAAATACACAGTGAACAGACTCGTTTGCAGACAGAATGAAAGAAATGATTAAACTGTGAAACATTACTGGCAAGACAGCCATCAAAATACAAAATATTCTACAAAGTAAATAATGGAGAGCTTGACTTGATTCACAACAGCTTTATGACAAAACATTACTGTAACATACGGCTATAATATTTGCATTATTGCTACTGAACTACTGTTGAGCTACTGCATGCATTCCTTCCTTTAACATTATATAATTCAACCCAACAGATTCTTGTTTTCAAAAAGAGTGTAATTTTATTTAGATGTAGTCTGTAACATTTTCTCAGAGACGTTCAGATCCATTTGCAAGGCTTTAATCAGAATCTCTAACAGGCGGGAGGTACAGTCAACGGCAGACAGACATATCACAGATAATCCAGTAGAATAGTCACAAGGCAGGCAATAGTCAACAGGGCAGGCGGCAGGAATCATACACGGGATAAACAGTCCGGGATCATACACAGGTAAACAAACACGGGAGAAAACGCTCAGTAACATCACCATTGGCAGATAAGACTTTGCGATGGTATGAACAAAGTCTGCGCCTTATAAAGGATGATAATCAGAGTGAAATTGTTAAACACTTGAGGAGGAACTCGCAGAGGTACGTGGGCATAAAGAGTCTGGGTGGAAACTAGAACGCGGGCGAAGGTTCTCGCTGCGGCATCATTTCTAACATGCAAAAATAAATATTAAATGACTGGGAATTGTAATGTGCACATTTACAGACGTTGAATGGCTGTACGGTTGGACAGAGAGGAAAACAGCGCAAGTGGATGTAAAAATGAAAAAATATTTGCAACAAGCATCCGGCACAAATGAGACTTTTGCAATAGGCTGATGTTCTACGATGGCAAGAGCCTGAGAGAAATTCAATGCTGATGACTCCTAAGATGAAGCATGCTGAACCACACACAGCCGCTGGTTAGCCACAGGCTGCCCTGGAGATTGTCTCATCAGACTCCCAGCACCGCATGATGAGCTGACCCAGACAGTGCACAACAGCTGTATTAAGATCCATCTCTGGTGATCCGATCGCAAGTGGTCAGCCGAGACAAATTGCTGTTTACACTTGGTAGTAACAAGCATATCTAATGTGTCTCTCCTGACCGCTTGAAAACTGATACCAAAGGGAAAGTCTCTAATTTTCAGACCTGATGTCACACGTAAAAAAAGAATGAGCAACTGCATTGCATTGTGCTCTTTTCTTGGGCTTCCTTCACTCTGCGTCTGCTATCCTCAGTTTGACACTTTACTGTGCTTAAATACACAAAATGTATCCAATCAGCCAAAACATGTTTATTTCCATTCATCTTACATTATCTTTGGATTACTAAACAGTTTAGAGAGGCCTTTTTCTGTGTGTTGAGTGCTTAATTTGTCACATCCAAAGTTTTATAACCGCTTGTAATCTTACCAGATGAACAGGTAAGGGGCAGGAAACAATTAACTCTTCATACAGGAGATAACCATGATGGGAAAAACTGAAGGTTGGAAGAACTGCACTTGCAACACTTATCACAAATAGAACAACACACAAGAGCTCACATCTGGTTCTGTAAGCGAGGTCAGAATTCTCATTAGTGCTAAATGAAGTCCAACTAATCTGCTGCTCGTCTCTCTAATTGAAGTCTCACAGCCACAATAAAATAGTTAGCTTGTTATTTAATGGTGCACTACGTAACTTGTTTTCGTTCAAAATTTATATCATGAGTAATAGTACTCTCATAAATGCGCAGCAGAGACCACAAAGAGAAGAAATTGTTGAAAAATGTAATTATTTTAGTTTTCTTCACGCACAAAAAGTATTTTTGTAGCTTCATAACACTATGGTTGAACCACTGATGTGACACAGATTATTTTAACAATATCCTTACTAATTTTTAGGGCCTTGAATATGTCAGTTGCATACAATTTTTCTTAATTTTAAAGAATATTTTCACTGGATATGCCCAAAAATAACCTTTACCATATAGACTATATTGGGATATACATGGGATTATTATGATACAGAATTGCATAATCTGTGAGAAGATTTTTGTCATACCACCCACATCTAATACAAACTAGAATAATAGCAAATGTTCTGTGTAGTTCTGCAAATAAATATTAATATTTTGTTACGCATTTGGTAAAGGTCATCTGTCAAAAGGTCTGCTTAGACTGGAAAAGTTGTTTTCAAAAGTTACAGTATGCTTTTATAGTACATGAAAGTTTTATTTGTAAACGGTTTCATGATATAATCCCTTTGAAAACAGTTTTAATTTATTCATGTGATCTTGTTTAATATCAAAAGCACAGCCATCTGCAAAAGCGGTTTTGGTAAGTGACATAAATTATTGGTTAATTCAGGATAAGCAATGACATTTTTGTACGGCACACTCTGCTTTAATGCCTGCTAAGTGCAACATTAACAATTCAGGCTATACCTTCCTCTGGAGTGACATCTAAGCATATGCTTCCTGACAACATTCACAGAAACATTCTTTCATGCCGGGAGGTATGATCATAGCCTTTCATCCTTCATTTTCACCAGTCCCAGAAAACAGAGCGGCATTTAATTCCTCCGCAGTGAAATAGGAACCTGGCTCCTATTAACTGAGTCCAAGAAGCATTATGGTTTTTACTGCAAGCTGCCTTGGAGATGAAAAAGAAGAGGCTGGGTCTGTTGGGTTTAAAATATGAATTGGAGTTCTGGGTGGCATTTATTGCACTTTATAATTCTCTGATGGCAGTAAAACTCATCTTTTGCTGGGTGCAGTGTGGTTTGGAGGAGCAGGGCTTTAAATTAACAGGCACAGGCTGGTTCTAAGAATCACTGAGCCCAGTAATTAAACAGACCGCTGCATCCCTCTATCCTAATGAGAATGGCAGTATTGGAGATGCTTAGAAGGACTCGGCTTCCAAAGGCAATCCCAATACCATACACATTATTGTGCTGGCAGCAGTGTTCATTTAGTTGACAAACAGTGTTGGGGGTAACGTATTTCAAAGTAACGCGAGTTACGTAATAATATTACTTTTTCCAAGTAACTAGTAAAGCAACTCATTACTTTTTAATTTTGGAGTAATATAACTTTTTCAAAAAAGTAACGTCATTTACAAGTCTCCTGACCACATGTAGGGAGAAATCAGAAATACAGAGCATTGTGTGCGGTGTGTGAATACAGTGTATTTCTAGACTAAATATGAATGTGCATTAATTCATCTCACTCTCATGAATTAATTAAATGAGTTAAAATAAACTATGGTGCAAACCTGCAAAACATAAAATTACATAAATGTATCGAATTCCATTTTATTAATCAATGTCTTTGCTGCTGACCTTTGATGATCCAGTTCAACCATACTTACAAGCAAAAATAGCCCTATTCGGACAGGACTAGTTTTATAGGGGGTCGTTAGAGAAATTTAAGTTTCACAGACGTACTTTGTGATTTACTGAATCTGCCATGTCCATCTTTCTCTCACGCGACCTCTGTAAAAATTCTAGAGCAAATTACCTACTGTATTTCAGCGAACTCTGCGGTCCTCTGAGAAATCTAATCCCGTCCAAATGCGAATGTCTGTGATTGCTGAAAATGTTTTTTCCAAAACGTGTTTTCTTTTGTGTTTGCTACCCTGCGAAGAAATTTAATACATGAAATCAAGAAGAGCCAAATCACGTAAATTGTTAAGACTGGCTAACGTTACTGTAATGTCAGTATCAGAGTTTTTTCATTTCTCCAGTCATTTACATAACATGTAAATAATATAATAAATGAAAACATATTTATTCCAGTGGGTTTATAAGAAGTTCCATGTCGAAACATATGTAATTTTTTTTTTTATTATTATTATAACTTGTAAAAAATATTTAAACACTTAACAAGTTAGGGTTGTCCATGCATCCTGGACATGGGGTCTTGTGCAACACCCACATGTAAAACACAGACACTCTTACCCCCGTAATAAACACAGAGAAGTTAGTCCCGTCCGAATGCATACATGGAATGACAGACGTCATCTGAAAAAAATTCTAACTCAAACTAATCCTGTCCGAAAAGGGCTAATGACTTCAAAAGCTAACTATTGTTGTTGTTGTTTTTTATTGCTGAAGAGTATTGAACTTTCTTCTCCGGTATTCTACTTTACAGATGTGAATTTACTTTTTCTTTAGCCTGAGGTTTATTCATTACACTTGTGTGAAAAGGCTTTTACATTTGCTATGAAACTTCTTATATTAAAAACAAAAGTCAAGCTCTGCCCATATTTGAAAAGTAACGTGAACGTAACGCAAAAGTAATATATGAATTACTAAAAAGTAACTAAGTAACGTAATTAGTTACTTTTTTTAGGGAGTAACATAATATTGTAATGCATTACTATTAAAAGTAACTTTCCCCAACACTGTTGAGGAATAATGTTCATCAACAACATTTTTTCACCTAAGAAAAAGACACAATAACAAAATAAAACTTGTTTTGAATGACAAAAACTATGATGAAAATCGACTGACAATTTTGTTAACGGATAAAAACAAGAAGGAGATGGTAGGGAGAGATTAATTCATAAAGGATCTTCTGCATGTTTAGGAGGTTAGGATACTTTTTGTACACAAACAAAATTGAATAACGATTATATTTGTCACGATGCAAGCTGGAAGTGCCATCATGCCCCGCTTGAGGGCATTCCAGCCCGGACTATGTTTACTGTTTGTCTGTCCCTTCGCTCTGAATTCAGAACTCTTATTATGAACTTTTGTCTCCCCCCACCTTGTTTGTTGCCATGGCTGCCCAGCAGTTCCTCCGCCCCCTTGTCTGGTATTTTAGTATATTTAAGGACCTGTGTATGTGTATACGTTCACTGATCATTGTGGATTTACCATGTGTTTCTCCCCTTGTAAGCCACTCTGCCCCTTTGGATACCGTTTACCCGACCTCGCTACGCTACTGGATTATTCTCTCACCTTTGCCTTTGATGTGTCTGTTCGCCGTTATTGACCCTGCCTGATTCCAATCTGTGTTTGCTTGTGTTAATAAAGTAGTCTGCACATGGATCCGCACACTTCCGTCTCCTATTGTTACAATATTCAACAATTTGTCTCTTCTGTGTCTCTCAGTGTCACCATTTTGGAGAGTATCGGCTGGACGCAAACTGCATACACTTCCACAACACAGATTGATCAAACAGCTGGACTATTCTGATGATGTCTTTCATACTTTTCTACGATAGCGTTCATTACATGGCAGTCAATGGAACAACCAAAAGACTCCCGGTTTTCATCCAAAATATCTTAAACTGTGTTCAGAGGAAGAAGAAATAAATGCAATTTTTGTTTTCATTTTGGGGTGGAGGAACCCTTTTAAGCGAATGTAAAGTAATAGGGAGAATGTCACAGGTGCATTTATGCATTGCATCCATTATGATGATGTTGTATTATCATTATTTTAATTTTTTTTTTTTAAGTAGTACAAAGCACCATCCATTTTCACTGCATTAAAAAATCCTTCTGTTTCACCGCAGACAGAAAACAACACAGCACTGGAGTACATGAGGGAAAGTAAATGACAAGAAAATGCTCATTTTGGGGTGAAGTATTAAACAACATCCTGTGAATCATTCGATCCACTCTTATCTAATGGTTTTTATCTACCAGATCTCCTTGTGTCAAGCCTGCTCTTAACTTGCACCCAATGAAGTGGTCCTCTCTTTCTCTCTCTCTCTCTCGTTCTCTCTCTTTCCTCCGGTACTGCCCTCTAAATCAGATTTGTAAAGGTTGTTAGCAGGCCTGCTGTGGCAGACAGACAGAGGAAAAGAATCCATGCTACCCTACATTATTAATCCTGTTTGTTCATGTAGCTTCTCCTTTCACTAAGTAGCTCTCTGAAATGAATGAACCAGGCGAGGGGGAAACCTCCAGCCGCTGTGTTTTCCTTCCCTCATCCCTCCATCTCGTGCGCTGTCTAATTAGGCAGCGGTACGGACAGCACCTGTCTGAGCGGTGCAGATGAGGGCACGGGTTTATGAGCTCAGGTAATGGACATATGGAGGGTGGGAGAACGGATGAGTTGAACACAGGGAGAACATCTGTGCATGCAAGACCAGTCAGTAAATGTATGTAAGTGTATGCAAGCGAGTGAGTACAAGTACCTTTACAATTACAACTGATGAATCTATTAACTGGGCCGATAAATTAATTACCAGAAACCGTCATTTAAACATCTCTGAATAAAACTGGTGTCTATTAACATTAAAAACAGTGCAGTATATTAACAGACATGATTGGGGTTCTTCACCTTTCAGCGTCCATCGAAAAACAATGACAATACATACTGTACTGTAGGTTTACATGTTGCCCACACAAAGAATTCTGGGAGATTAATAATTCTGTGGCAAACTAGGTACCTGTATCTGAAAAGCTTCTTATTCAGCTGATGTGATTATTTAGGGTGCATTTGTACAACAAAAAAGGTTTAAATATTTTAATATTACAGTTACATAACTGTGCTACTTTAACTAATTATTTCTCCCAGACAGAAAGTAATGAATACAGAGATACACTTTTCTAGTTTTTGTCTTTTGTTTGGGTGCAGAACGTAAAAGATTTCCGACACTGCATTCTAACTTCCTGTAAGTATTCTCTTTGTTACCTTTGGAATCCTCCGTGACCCACAGATTTGTCTTAGTCTAATAGAGGGAGCCTTTGAAGCTGATTTAATCATTTGATCAGATTGTCATGGCAACATGGTGAGATGACATGTTGACGGTAATCGCGCTGACATGTGTGCTGATCATGGGTGTTAACAGAACAGAACAATTTCCCACTCATCAGTCACATCAATCACGGACTACACTTCTGCCTTTGATGTCCCATAAAGAAACCTTTTACATGGGACTTTTATGGAGCGAAACAAAGATCTAGGTGCAAACCTCTATTGCTTTTCCTTAAAGAGATCTCAAAATATCACAAACAGTCAAAGACTGAACTGTCACAAGGCCTTACTGTCATCGGGGCTAGCAAACTCAAAGAAACTCATTGCTAAAGGGCACTGTGATTTACCATGCTCAGCTTAGTGTCAGTCTCAGAAGTTCATATTCATATTCAGTGCATCTTTCTCCTCACTGCTTCTTATATCTCCACAGTCACAAAGACTCTCAACTGTCCTTTTTCAGGAGTCTCTTCTGAGAATTCTCGTGACTGAAGAATAATTTAAAAGGGGGATTTGCCTTCTGTTGAACACCACAGGAACTACAGTATGTAGTTCAGAAGGTAGTTCAAAAGCCCATGTAAATTCTGATATAATAAATAATATAGCAAAGGATTTTAAATACCGAATTACCGATAATTATTTATTATTATAAAATTATACCAACATCAATCACATGTTCCGACAACAACTGATAAATGTGTATCTTGAATCCAATTCAAATCTCTTAGAAGTGTCTGCAATTATATTTATTAATGTTGTTGTTATTTTTATGATTAATATTATTTTAAAACCACGAATAAAACACTAATAATGCATTAAACTATAAGTGGTTTAAAAGATAATCTAAATGCAAAAATAAGAGCGAAGGAGTATGGGCAATTACTTCTCTACTACTGGCCAATAACCATTATGGTACCAATATACCATGAAATATAAACATAAGATGCTAAATAAATGTTCCTGGTAAGATATGAATGTGTATTCTGCACCTGTAATGCACAGACTCTCATTTGCGTTAATATAATTGAGACCGCAGCAATATGATACAAGACGCCAAGGGTCAATGACAATGTCAGTGCATTAATAGTAATAATAGAGAAACACAGTTTTTCCAAAAGCAATATAGTCCATTATCCCCAAATTTCAATAATCTGACTGACTGTTTGCGGTTACTTGGCACACTTATTTCGATGATTTACTGTAGAGCCGGAAATATATTTTCATCTTTTCTTTCAATAGTTCAGTAAAAAAAAAATATGCCTAGGACTCTGATCTCATGGATTTCTTTTACACTGCCTCTCAATTTCTCAGCAAATTATCACTTCCCATCACCCTGACACATCCACCCTCACCTTTACTCAAAGTGATTTCACCATACTGCTTTGCAAACTCACAACCGTTTAATATCATTTAACAAGTACAGTATATCAGAGTTCCTAGGTGAAAGGAGAACTATTATGTTAAGAGTTTAAATGTCATTCATCCAAACCCTGTTGTGCTCCAGTATTCATTTGATGGAGAAAACCTTAGCAAGGATAAAAAAAACAACAACAACAAAACAACAAGGTGTGAGAGGGAGAAATTTTCTGTGTACAAGCTACAGTCAAAAAATTATGACTGTACTTTAAGCACATCAGTTTCTGATAATAACCCATAATAATGTGTAGTGAACTTTAACAGAGAAAATCAACTAGCGGAAAGAAACAAGATTCTGCACACAAACCCGATAGATGGAGCACCTCATTTACAGCCAAGTCCCCTGCAGCGAAAGCTTGAGAAGCCCCCCTACAGCGAGAACATGACAATGAGCACTTGGAGAATAACAGTGTTTGAAATGTGCTCTCATTTGTAGGCCTTTAGCATTAATACACACACCTGGGAGCTAAAGCCTGGCTGGGCGCAGTGTGTATAATTCATTACAAAATCGGAAGAATGCCTAATAACTCTTTTACTTCTGCTACCGGAGTGCAATCATGTCCTCCCACAGCTGACGGCCTCTTATCTAGGCATCCCATGGCCATTCTGAAGACCAGCCAGTTAATCCAATACATTACAAATGCGGAACTCATCCGAGACGAGGCTGTTTGCACCTGGATTCACCAGAACAAGTATGGGCTGAGTTGTATTTTGCTAAAATACTCACCGTGTATAATATATTCTTCATTTAATATTCTAGGATAGTGTCAGAGGAATTCTTTCCATCTGAAAGTGTGCAAATAAAGGAGGAGATGGTGTGCACGGCTCTGAACTAAAAGGCAAAAATCCTTATGCATGCAATAACATCATGAGATTAAATTTAGAGGGACATTTTTTAATAATATTCGGTAACACTTTATAACGTTCATTAGTTAATATTAACTAACAACATCAAGGTAACATTAACTAGAAAAAAAACAATACTTCTACAGCATTTATTAATCTTAGATAATCCTAATCTTAACATTTACTAATGCACTATTAAAATCGAAAGTTGTGTTTATTAACATTAGTTCATATGCTGTGAGCTAACATGAACTGATGAATGAATACCGTAATAAATGTATTGTTTGCCCCAAACACTGTCATATTTTGTCATATACACAAAGAAAAAAGGCAGAACTATTATTCTCACAGTAGTGTTGCTGCGGGTGCCATGTTCTGGAGATGCTGTGTTTTGTTGTGAAAGTGAAACTACTTTGTGCTTCCAAAAGAGGACACAACTAGAAATCAGTGGTAAAGTTGTTTCTACAACACTGTTCCAGAACAGTTCAACCCAAATATTAGAGGTAGGGATGCTCATTTAACCGTTTAATCGTTAACCAGCCGATTTGAAGTTTAACCGATTAATACAATCAGTTAAACGGTTTAAAAGGCCATTTTATTTATTTATTTATTTCAGTATTTTACCTACTCATAGCCTATATAAAATTGTGTTGACAAAATTTTTTTTTCGCATTTTATTGGCCACATTCACACAGCAGCAGAATACAGTTGTTGAGTACAGGGAGTGACAACCGCGTTCTGTAA
>JAUMHQ010000063.1:14030666-14049882 GCA_032361165.1 Enteromius paludinosus
TCAGTTAACCGGTTAATAATCGGTTAACGAGCGTCGGTTGTCGGTTATGAGAAATAACCAAAATGAGCATCCCTAATTAGAGGAGTAGAGGATTAGAGAATTAACGGAGAACTGAAGTTTTGAGCAAGGAAGGGTAACATTAGTGTTTGTTGTTTGCATTACTACCATCAACTTATGGTAGTAATGCACCAAAATGAAAATTCTTGGCCGAAGCGGAAGAAGAACAAAACGAAACATTGCACCGAAGGCCGGATACCGAATAGAGGTTTTAACATTTTTTTCCATATATTTTGCAGCCTTGTTGAGCAGAAGAAAATTCTTTGAAAACATTGAAAAGTATTACAGATCCCAATCTGAACACTACGTGTTACTGTTATAATGTATTAATAGAGCTGTTGTAATTATTATGATCAATATTATGGTCTTACTTCTCTTTTAAAAATGCTTGAAAATGTTAGCTAGCAGCTGACTAGTAACAATCTTTTAGCGCAAATTTGGACTTCGGCTAGCAAGCAGATACAACACAAGCTTGTGCAGCACTGTTTGAATAGGCTACATTCATGCGTGTATCACAAAACAGTCTGCAGTTACATCGGACATAAGTAACTGCAGCAAACATAAGAGTCTGCAGTTACATAACCAATGCTCTCTCCACCTCCAATACCACGACTGAGGTGAGACTCTTGAGCAAGGCACTGTTCCCCCAACTGCTCCCCCAGTGCCGCAGCAATAGCTGCCCACTGCTCCAGGTGTGTGTTCATGGTTTGTGTGTGGTTATTCACTTCTCACTGGATGGGTTAAACGCAGAGCACAAATTCCTAGTATGGGAAACCATACCTGGCCACATATCACGTCCTTTCCTTTTTAATGAAAAAAAAAAAAAAAATGTAGAAAAATTCATTCAATATTTTTATTTGTCAAAATATTATTGCAGATTTAATACTGTACATAAATATTTATACACAAATAGCTCTATACAGTAGTTAGAATACGACTATAAGATTATAAGTGAAATCCATTTTAATTTGAGTTCAAAACTACTGTACAAGTTTAGAGAAACCTGAAATAAAGTCATACGGAAAAAGCTGCATGGATTATTTTTGTGAAATCTTTATAGTGTTTTTTTTGGTCTATTGGAGATAAACAGCCCAGATCCCATTAACTTTTATAATATTAAAAACGGCCAGGTCATTAATTGCTTTTTCGTGTATGTGTGTGTTGCATAGAAGAATGAATGTTAGACAGCTTTGAATGTTATTTCAGTTTGCAAGGTGTTTGCTTTAACCTGGGAAAACCATCATGCAGTCCAACCATCAATGATCTCATTTTATAATTTTACTGCAACGGTTGACCTGACATTATGCATAAAATAAAATACCTCTGCGACTCACACAAAAATGTGCTTTTGATTTACAGGAAGCCGCCTACATTTAACCCACTTTCAGAGACTGTGCAACCTCAACCTTAAAAACCACAGGATGATAAGCACATAAATATCTAAACAAATAAATACAGAGCGTAATGTGTCGACAGGCAGGTGAATTCCCAGTAAAAACAAATACAGTTCATGTGCAATGATCAGCCGCACTTCCGCAGTAGACTCATACGTTCAAGAGCTCACAAGCCACGTTTTCCACACAATGTTATCGCCTCCGGTGAACATTTCCACTATATCTCTGATCTATAGGTCTTAAAGAGAGTCTTGTGTTTCACGCCTTTGATGTATAGATTGATTGTGTCATCAAAGTAGAAGCACATATAGAGCCTAGATTAGAAAATAATTAACAGTGAGGAAGAAACAGACCCAGGAGATCCAATCTAAGAAGCATCAATCCACATTGATGTAGATATTCATAAACCACAAAGAGATAAAAGGCTCTAGCAGAGTAGCATGAAGTAAGTAAATCAGGAGCTAGTAATAATCACTGGTGATCAATACTCTTGCATGCTGTGTTATCAAAATCCATTACTGTTATCAAAAATGAACAGACATGGTAGCTGCGAAGTTCAGATTCCTCTTAACTATCAAGGTTGCATTAAAGGGGTCATGTACTTTTTCAAGCTGTTTGGACTGAAATGTGTATTGGAAGTGTGTGTACACAACATCCCTACAATGATAAAGATCCACCAGTAGTTTTCTTTTAATTTAATAAAAATAAGTTGCCCCTTCTGAAATCAAGCCATTCTCAAATGCATGTCGGTGTGAGGCCACTCCCACAATAGTTGATTGACAGCAGCGTGTCACACAGACTGAACTGGTGTCTTACCTCAGACCCGCCCTGAGTGAGCCATCATCAGACCGAGACGCAGAGACAAGCAAGACTCCTAAGAGATTGAGGTGTTTTGTTGTTGAATGTAGTAATGAACATAGCATTAGTCATTTACTCCTGACATCTGAGTGACATTTGGTTCTGAAGGGAAACCCGCCCTTGATCAACCAAAATGCGTTTATGTTCACGCGAATCATTCATGATCCAGCCTCACCTACAGAAGCATTGATTATAATGTCTTTCAATGAATCTTTGCAAATTGCCTTTCCTAATAATGTGCTAATTAGCAAGTTTCACTAAAAAGAGGTGCGGGGTCAGCGGAGCTCGTGAAGATTTAAAGGGGAAGTACACAGAATAGACTGATTTGAAATGAGTGTTTTTTTTACACTATCTTTGAGAAATTTTAAAACAAGCTATACTACAAACATTCCTTTAAGACCCTAAAGAATCATATTAGCTTGTGGAAAAGTGGCTTTGGATGACTCCTTTAACAATGTCATTAGAAATAAAATAGGAAAAAATGCAGTTCACCAGTTATGCCTTTAATAAAATTGCAAAAGGTAATTGGGTTAAGCACTGCAAATGAATCACCCGTGAAACTGAACGCGGTATTGGTTAGCTTGACAGTGATCTACGGCTCTGTGTATTAACTGCCGCTCCATTTGAAAACAGGTGATGGAGATATGACTGGATCATAAGATAACGGAAGTATCTGTTATTTATGTACAAGTGGTGTGTGTGTACACATTCATCAATTAAACCAGCGCAGTAATATAGAATGTAATTAAATTAAATGTTTCAATTATAACACACAATTTGCCTTCTTACAAACATGTAGTGTTCAGTAGGGTCACACTTTAAATCTGTTATTCAAAGTCTAACATAAACATTAAAATAAAGAAACCTTTGCATTACAAATCTTAGTAAAAAAAAAAAGTGACTTTACGCCCCAAAAGTTTCCTGACCTCTGCACTAGCATTTGTGTGTCCTAATATTGCTATTGCACATCTGTCATTGCATCGAGACTAAATGGCACGAGAATTGAATATGGATGCATTCGCACTTATCAGCCAGTGAGATGTTTATTGACAGGTGTGAACATCTCTGATGTGCAGATGCAATCCCACCTGTCTTTGCAGTTTTATGCCCGCAGCAGCACAAACCTATTTGCACACGCGGTGCCTAATAACGACCCAATAGAGCAGTGATGGCAGCCAGTGACACTATCACACAGAGTGCATGGAAAGAACTCTGATGAAATCAGAGGAGCATCACATTTGTTTTCATGCTGGCAATAATGAAAGAACCTCAACAACCCCTCCTCTCACATACATTGCCATCTAATCCCACCACGCAAAGCCCGGGCGAAATTTTATTTAACAACAAACAGGACTGAGTCATCTGAACCCCTGGTACCAACCAGGTTTTATTATTTAAAGCTTTTGCCATCATCATCAAATGTTCCAATACCGCTGTTTAAAGTATGACACAAACAATAAAGATAATTTACAGCTTGCCAACAAATAAAAAAAACAATAATTCCATATTAGCATGAAAAGTATTCCAATCGGACCATGCATGCAGGGAATGTTGTTTTGTTGTAGGTACCCGGCTCTAAACAGCCTCTTCGTTGGATTCTAACTGAAGCGCTTTTAAACAACCAGAAATCTTTCTGCATTTAGTTTTAACAAACAAGCCCTGAATTCTCATTTGGGTGGTAATTAATTACATTAAGGCTTTAATTAATGAACAGAAATCTCAGTTGGAGGCCAGAGCCCTGAGATTTTGAGTGAATGCTTTAATCAGAGGCAAAGTGGATCATAAGGAGAGAGAGCAGTGTATACTAATGGAGACTCACTTCACAAGCGTTCTGCACCAACTCCATCCTGAATACTTTCATACACATTACAAACTAGAACAATAATGACACATCTATATTTCCAAAACAAAAACAAGCACAACGAGTGGTTAGTGCATTAAACATTAAAGTACACCAGGTTTACTTAACATGGGTAAATGTAAGAGAACTGCAGTGGGTCTGTGAGATGATAAAAATATAATTCAGCCATAAAAATGTAAAATAAAAATTATTTTGAACTATTCTTTAAACTTGAAATATATTTTTATTAAAAAAAATATATCTGCAATATGGGCGCAACCTGACAAGCACAAACCCACACACAAATCCACGCTCAAATGCAGCTCCACACAGTCTGACTCTAATGTGTGAATGTGAGAAGTGATGCCATTACATTCTCATCACGTTTGATACAAATGAGAAAGCCATGAAAAATGCACAGAGAAAATAAATTAGCAAGAGTGGTACTTGAGATTCACAGGTGTGTTCGGCATTGTTTCCAACACAAAAGCATGAGTAAGGTACGCACTTCTGATAAGAAATAACTACAGCTAAGCCATCCTTAAAACTCCCATTACATTGCTGTACGAAACTACTTGCTCAACTGTTTCAGGAGTGGAGAGACTGCATCTCTGAAAACAAGCAAACAAGGGGAAGCAGAGGAAAGCAAGAAAAATCCATCAGCTATTCCAACAGCAGGGGAGATTCAT
The DNA here is from genome assembly GCA_032361165.1 of Enteromius paludinosus. Lineage (NCBI taxonomy): Eukaryota > Metazoa > Chordata > Actinopteri > Cypriniformes > Cyprinidae > Enteromius > Enteromius paludinosus. Next base: position 14,035,505 of record JAUMHQ010000063.1, read on the forward strand.
CTCCGTTGTGCGGTAAAGAAACACACGTGCGTACGCAAACACACACTCACTGAGGAAAAGCATATGGGAGCAGGCTCAGGCTCTGCGACTGAGCAGATGTGGATTTGATGGCGTTCGGTTGCTCAGTCTGGTGAAACCCAGAGGCTGTGTGGTGGTGTTGTGTCGGTGTCAGCAAGATGAGCTGCTGCAATATGCCCCAAGTCAAACACGAACTCTGGACATATTGAGTGAAAATACGCTCATGTCTTCAGGCTCCTGCTCAATTTGATTACAACAATGTGCAAACCTAGCTCTTATTAGTGCTAACTTTGAACATTAAGCATTTTGCTGGAGTCTCTATCTGTCCATCCATCCATCCATCCATCCATCCATCCATCAATCAAAAGTGATGTGAAGTACTGTCCAAAAATACAATACAGTGTCTTTTTAAGAAAAGAAACACAGAAATCGATTTAATTAATGACATCACATTATAAATACATTGCAAGTTTAATTTCAATAGTTTGCGCTTCTCAACATGGTAATAAAGCGAGTTTGGCGATTTGTCGGGGGCGAGCCGTGGGTTCAGAGAACCTCGAGCCCTAGGAAAGATAGCCCTAGCTTGGGCCATGCTCGAGGCCGGCTCGAACCCTGCGTGCCCCCCTAAAGAGTGAATCGGAGGAGAAGGGGAGGCGGCGGGAATGCAAAAGCGAGATACTGAAGGGAAGGACATTGGTTTATTTATAGTGAATTAATTAATCTGGTTGGCTAACGATGTAGGCGGTGATGCTTAGCTGATTGCTAACAGCTGAGTTGTGTTTCGGCCGCGCTTCCTCTCGAAATTGGTTTGCAACTACATTTATTCCAAGGCAGTTGCAATTTAAATTTATATATTATTTGTGAACTAATGTTCAGCTGTTCTTTTTTAAGAGTCAACTTATTTTCAGAGTATCATTTATCAAAGGTTGGTAAACACTGGCTATAGACAACTTCAGTTTTACCAAGCTGACTGTTGATTAGAAAAAGCCACCAATTATCATCATATGCAATCACAGCAGGATTCTCATGAGACTTTCCACCAGTTATTCTCAATAATCCCCCACAGCACACGTTAGGGGATCTGTTAAACCTCAATGGGCTCAGGGGAGGCAAGAGAGAAATGGCCTCCTGTATCTTTACCCATTGGTGTCACTGTTGGACAGTGATTCTGAGATTTTGTGATTATACACTTTTTAATGCAGTGTTTTGTAATATTAGAGTTCTATCTATCTATGGTAAGAAGTTTAACTGTAATTTAAATTGAAATATTATGAAAAATGTATTATGATTAATAGACATTTCCATAGGTGGCATTTCAAGCATCTGTCTAGATCACAGTCAACCCAAATTGTGACCTCGGTGTTCAAGTCAGCTCATTAGTGCACTCCCATTAGTACCTCCTGAATATTTAATATCAGACCCACTTTAACTAGAGGCAGAAGAAACTAACGAAGTGGGTTCTTCTCTGAGCTGAGACCTATAACACGCAACTAAATGAGTAGTGGTCTAACCCTTTCATCTGGCATCGATCTGACAAGCATACCCACCTGTGGCTTTCTCTGGTATTTCTATTTCATCCTTCCTATCTTGATTCTCCTCTTACCCATTGTGAGTGAATGACAGTTTAAAAGCATGATATTATCAGTGTGAGAAAAATAGGCTCTGTTACATATGCTGGTAATTTACAGTCTCAATAGACACACATTACTAAGGAAAATACACCTGAACCCTGAAACACCTGAAAGTGAGCTGAAGCATTCTTCTGTCTTTAATGTATTTATTGAGCTAAAAGGAAAAATAAAGATTGGTAGGTTGAGTTTAACACATGATCGGCAAAGAAAGCACACACAAGACTACAATTGATTGATTACGTTAGAGGCAAAGACAACAGGTTGTGCACATAGTTGGGATAACAAAATAAATATGCTATTCAAAAATAAATGCATTTAATTGTAACATTCCTGTTGAAACATTGCCTTACTTTACCTTGGTAACAACACATTTCCTGGATCAGCCTGACATCATACACATCTCATTTACACTTCATCCTCCTAACTAGCTCATATTCACCTTACCATTGACAACCTTCCAATTTCCACCAGACTTTCTCTCACACATTTGACACCTACTAATCTCACCATATCACTGCTCCCGCCCTTTCTGTGCTGTTTTGATCCATTCTAAAAGCAAAGCCTCCTGTGGCTCGCTAACAAGCACCCTCCTGCTCTTAAAGATCACGAGTTCTCCAATTTATTTCTGCCAATGCACATCTTCCATCGCTGATATCTCAAGCAAAGATCCTACCGGTGGCCTTTCTCTCTCTGCATCGACCACTTTATTCCAGAGCTGTCGCCTTTTCCTCGGACCAGCCTAGCTCACTAACAAGTGCCTTACCCTTGCCACACTCTTGCACCCTTGGGTAACCACTTCCCTCATTCCCTGTGGCCGCGTGACCCTTCTCTTCTTCTCTGCGTTGGCCAGCACAGAGCACTAACAGGTGCCCTACCCTGCTAATTAACAGCGTGCGTCCTCGAGTGGCTTTGGGACGGCTCATTTGCACACAGTGGGAACCCTTTCTAATTGCATTTTCAGTAGGCTGATTAAAACCAAGCCATAAATCACTTACTGCAGCTGACTTTGAATTGAGCCATCAGGCTTGGCAATATGAAAACAACGCTAGTTTTCCAACCAGTGTGGCATCTGTCGCAGCCATATAGACACAAAGCCAGAGCTCAGCCTCTGTTGTGGAGTTTTGAAGAGCTGGGTCTTTGAGATACTGCTACATTTTAGAAAGCAAATATCATCTTGTTGCTCACTTTGATTTAATTAAAAAGGGATCTACCGGCATTGATTCAGTTGAGGCATTTGCACTTGAGGAGATAAAGAGAAGGAAAAAAAACGGATAGGAGGGAGAAAAAAAATAAACCTGCCATCAGATAACTCTTACTCTTTACACAGCCTGTGTAATGAACCAGGTCTGTCCAGATCCATTGTTAATGAGGAGAAATCCCTGGTGCCAAACGTTCAGTCTGTATGGACACACACACACACACACAGCACAAGAATATAAAGGCTGTCCACACTTATTAATTTAAAAGCATGGGTGTCTCCTCCTATGAAATGTAATTTATTGGCAAGTCATATAAATATCAGACAGATCAGCTCTGAATTTGCTTAAATCTTCTAATAATAAATACATCTAAAACTGGAACGACTGCAATTAATCAATACAATTAAGATAAGAGTGAAAAAGAACCCAATCTTGTAGCTGAACGTTCTCTTCCATAACTTGTGGCCACAATTGGAGCCGGGTAAAAATACCTATTGTACAAATAATTGTCATTACAGCTAAAAGCACAGCAATTCCTAAAATAAAAAAAAAACAAAAACATGTCGATATCAAACAACAGCCTAATTCTCAAAACATGTGACCCTTAATAGGTAGAGTTATCATTCTGAATTAGTTTGAAATGCTGTCCTGCCTTGTATGAGCACTGGTAAAAGAGATCATTTCTTTCACATTTAAGAAAAAAATAAATATACCTAAAATATATAAATCGAATTAAGAGCTTGTGACTCGCTAACAGTTCAGTAAGTGTCAATAACCAGCCCTATACATGCACAAAAAAATATTTCCAATTAGGCTAAATAAAGTCTGTGGATTAAATTCTGTTTAGGTTTGTTGGTCATGCTCTTTGATTTCAAATTCTAACGAACTTCCAGAAACGTAAAGGATTGGTTCGAGGAACATAATGGTAAATTTTTGTTAGTGTCTTGGCTTCTAAATTCACCTGACATGAACCCAGTCAAAAACAGGGTTTACGCTACATCAACACCACCCCCAGTGTACAGGAACTGGAGGATCTGCTGTTGACATTATGGTACTAGATACACCAGGAGACCAATATCCACCTCGCTGAATCAATGCGTGGTTACTGTTTTCTGGGTTAAAGGACTGGTTATTAGGCAGGTGGTCATAATATAATGGCTTGTTTATGTTCTCAAAAATGAAAATTCTGTCATAAATTACTCACCCCCTAGTCATCCCAAACATGTAAGATCAGAATTCTAAAACCTTTCTGACCCTCCATAAACAGCAAGGCTCCTACCATGTTCTACGCAAAGAAAGGTACTGAGAACATGGACTAGTTTGTCAACCTTGGTTCAAACGTAATTTCATGAAGCCATGAGAATACTTTCTGTGCCCAAAAAAACCCCTAAAATAATTCTTCTCCCTCTAGGTGTCCATTATGGAGAGTACCACAACACAGGAGTCTGCTTTTGATCTGCTGCACGTAAATAACGCAAGTGTGTGTGGAGCCAGATACCTGTAAGATCTTTCTTGTGGAATGACATGAGGGTGAGTAATTAATGAAAGAATTTTCATTTTTTAGTGAACTAACCCTAGTGTGAACAGGAAAGGTGCTGTGAAAAGCATTTTGTGAAAAGTGCTAAACGTATTGTAAATTATACTTGACCTCTATTGAATCATTGCTTTGGCATAAACAATGGAAACAAAATTCCAAACCTGTGCACCAAACCTGCCAAGGAACCATGCTTATCTACAAAAAACAACACCGTAGGCAAAGATTTATCAATATAATGATTCCATATCTCAAGTTTAGCATTTCCACACTTCACACCGTAACTAATAGTGTGAAAACTATTACTAAAAGCCGTTAAGTAACACATAATGCAACAGTGAAAAAACCGTGAGAATCAAAGCCACTGCCAAAAAACACCCATGAGATAAACATCGTCAAGCTCTACATAGCGCACTCAGAAACACATTTAACATTACGAAAAGCAGCCCTATCCCCACAGACACACTGATCTGTGGCTACATTAATCATTAAAGCAACAACTGTCACATGATACGACTTATCTGTGCTTTAAATAATGATCCTCCGTGTGCGGCACTGCACAGACAGTGGCTGGCCATGAAAGCTTTCATCACAGTGATGAAATGTTCTTCGGTTGTACTGTGGCAGCAGGGCCAAACAGAGCTTTAATCATTCATTTACTTCACCCTGGAAATACATATCATATTTACTCCTTAAAAGCAGCTATCGATGTTCGTCTCGCATGTCGCTAAAGCAGTTCTTAAATTCAGGGCCACGCAAATATGTTTAGAGGTCACTTTCCAATGTCAAACTGCATTATCACTGAAGACACACACAGACCTGACTCTGGTTATAATTACACGGAGAGTTTGAGAGCGCATAGGGATAAAATAGCCCCGATAATGTCCTCTGCATATCTCAAACCTAAAGATATTCCATTTCACAATGACTTCAGGGGAGAATTTATTTTTATATGAAGTAACCTATAGAGTGTGACAGAATCTGAGTCAAGCTTTTCCAACGATACATATGCATCCTTCACAGCAACCTGAGCTGTATTATGCTTAGCAGTAATTGTTGGTTTCTGGTTGATATGGGAGCAGTTAAAAATCCTCCCAATGGTCCTCATTATTGCCACTGTTTGGAGCCATAAGGCATAGCAGCCCAGAACAGTGTCCCAAGCTCATTGTGTAACATTTCAGAAGACGTATTTTCATAACTCACACATTCTTTTCATTCAGTTCTGCTGGTCTCCCTCTATCACTCGCTGTTCCAGGAGATAGACTGGCACCTCTTAAAAAGGTTAAGCAGTGCTTTTGAGTTTCAGGGGGATAATGCAAGCTGATTGCTGAACACACTTACCACAAAGCCATTCTATTGCAGAAAATGAATCCTAACACGGCATGTTCAAAGCAGACATGTGGTTGGAGGCCAGATTTATTTAATTTTTTTTTTTTTTTACAAATGTGCATAAATATCTGCACAAAATGCCACAGAAGAAAAATATAGCACACTGACTCACCACTTCTTTTGAATTTGTACCATATTTTTTGCCCTCACTAGTTATTTTAAATGACCCTGCAGTTTGACAAATTGCTCATTAAAAGTACAAAATGTTCCATGTGTTTTTTTTGTTGTTTTGTTTTTGTTTTTATAAAGAACTTATAAAAGCTTTGAATTGGCATTAAAATAATTAACATAGCACATTACATGCCACATCTTAGGTTTTCTTAACTTGCCAAAATTTATTTCAATTTTCATTTGCATCACAGAACGTGTAGAAAACAAAGTCAGATAAAGGGCAATATCCCCTGGAGAATACAGTCAGTAAAAATATTTGTTGTCTTATGACACATATTTTCTTCTGTATTGCCATATTGCAAAAAAAGAAAAAGAAAAAAGCAAGAGTGACCTATTTTGCAACTAAATTTCAATAGTATGGTATTACCATTTACCGTGATAAAAGCCTGGACTGGATAGTGGACAAAAAAAAACTCAATGCGACATAAAAAAAAGCATGGATGGATAAATTCTTCACAATAAATCCAATTATATGCATTTAGAAAAATTTTAAAACCAAAAATATCCTCCTTTTGCTTGTATTTAGTTATAATCCTGTTAAACACAGGATGCAGTCTGCTGGTTGTTTGAATTGGTATAACTGTCACATAGCATAACACTCTTATAGTAGTTAAGGATATGGATATACGAGACCTCAGCCTAACAGCCTTGCACGGCCTATGCTCATTTTTTATTCTCTAACTTTTTATGATCTCAATTCATCACTGTCCTCTAATCTAAATGTGGTGTACATTTGTGAAGAGTGTGTTTGCTGCCAGCACTGCACCGCTGAGGAAAAAAAACGGCAGCCGGCTCTCCAGAGTCTCTTTACTCTCGTATCTGACCACTAGAACCAATTATCTCCAAAATGTCCAAGTCTGAGAACCAAGCCATTTCTTAAATGCACTGGTGGTCTTAGACTCAGACTCACTCAATGTTACAGATGTAAAAAAACATTGATCAAAGCACAATAGTTTTAATTATTTATTTATTTTATAGAATATTTTAGCACATGTCCATGAAGCTAGATCATTAAACGATCCCTGACTTACCAGATCGATATCTTGCACCTGCAAAAACTGTCTGAAATGCCATATTTCATAACTTTAAACAAGCAAACTTCTTTGTAAGAGGTTTTAGTGTGGGCAGCTCAAATAAAACAACATTCATAAAGTAAACAATAACATTGGTATAAATAATGAAGAGAGCAAAAGTTGAACCATGCTGTATGTTTAAGCCATCCTAATCCTAGTTGAAAGTGTCACAAGATGAAAGCACAACTAGTTTTAATAGAATGGAGTACTGGTGGGTATCTATAGAACAATCCAGAGCGAACATTAAAATTAACATCATTTCGCTAACAGTGAAATTGCACTCTATTCTATGGAGCAGCATGCTGACTCTTAATACTTTTTAAATTGATTTTCATATAGAACTCCCGCGGGGGGCAATTCCATTTCCATACGAGCTTGTGTGGCACTCTATTCACTCAATTAATCGCATAATACGATCAATTTCTGCACCAAGAGAAGTCACACGCCAGCGTGTTCTTATAAGAACAGCTTAGTGTTTTAGCCTTTTTATAGCATGCTCCAAGCTCTGTTACATGGTATAAAAACACAGAAAACATGGTTGTAAGAATGTAAAGAGAAATGGCAGCATTTTAGATATGTCATCCCCTGAACCACAGGAGGGCTAAGAGCAACACTGTAATTTCACCAGAGCTGATGTTATACAATACTGCAGAACCCTGTTATTGTCTTTGAGAGTCAATGCAAAAAAAAGAGGATTCCTATAATCTGAATGATCAGCAGGAATGTCTTAAGATCCCCAATAGTCATTCTGTTATTGACAATGCAAAAATATCACAAGCTCTAAAGGTTTACTGGTCTTCCAGTAAAATCAATAACAAAATCGTAAAAGTTCATTAAAAAATAAAAAATGTCCACAGTATGATTTGAGACATTGAAACATCATGAGACCCAGAAAAGCTGTTAATATTTTAAAGCAGTGAACACTGGCACACCTTCTGGAGAAAAGGTAACATTAACTTGCTGACAACTCAAAAGCACAATGATTCAGTACAGCTAAATCACTGAAAGGCTCTTTTTTACTTCCATTGACTTTGACTGTGTTTGTATTTATCTAATATTATATTTTATCCCTTATAATAATGCTATCTGCATTTTTAATCTTTCATCATTAATTCCATTGTCCTAATGAAGGAGGCCATGCTGAATTCATGTTTTACTACCAGCGAGTACTTTTGGTCCCCACAGTGTAGGCAAATCCTGACCCAAAAACACACACGCTTTCCTTTCATTTACAACCACATCCCACAGAAATACCCTGTTCTAATCAAACCACTACCCATTCACACACACACACACACACACACACACACACACACACGCCATACAATTCCAGGACATAAATCTATTAATGCTCCACTGTTAGCATTCATTGGGAGATTTGGAGGAATCCCTTCATTATAGCACTTAACACCTCGAAGGACTATGTCCACTGAGACCAGCACTGCACACAATTTATCACCGGGAGCTTCAATGAAGCTACACACACACACACACACACACACACACACACACACACACACACACACACACACACACAGCGATAAACCAACCAACAAAAACACACACCTGAGAGCCAAGAGCTAGAGTACTAATGGATATCAGCACAGCAAATTGCTCTCCCTCTCTGAAGACAATCCAACAATCCTGCAAACAAAAAAAAAGTAAGTCAAAGACAGTGCAGCCTTTTTTGAAGGTTTTTTTTTTTTTAAATAAAAATTCCCAAGCCACGCAGGCTTTAGCAACAGCCCTGGAGGTGCACCATCCAAGCGGCAGGTGTTGCGCTGTGATGAAATTCATGAGAGAACACCAAGCTAAATTACAGTTTAACTGACATCACACGCTCATTCTAACAAGCCTATATCATCAAGAGATTTCACTGATGATAAGCTGATGAACAAGCCAAGGTTCACTGCAACTGTCAGTCACAAAAAACTTCCTAAGACAACAAGAGAGGCACTAATTAACAAAGGCTTCTCAGTGGGATGTGGTTATGCTGGAGGAGTGACATCATAATGTGAGGTACAAATTAAAAGCAGTAGGGGCACAGATTATTAATGTAATCTTAATAAAGTTCTTAATAAATAAACTATATGTATCCAACACAACCTTGCTCTGGGCAAAAAAAAAAAAACAACATTACATTAAAACTAGCAGTGGGGATTTTAATTAACATCATTAATTTGAATCTTTTGACCGAATAACAGATTGATTCAGTTGCTGTTTCTGCAGGTTGGTGGAGACAAGTTAAGTGTCTTTTGTGTAATGAAAGAGCCATTGAATCATTCAAGGGCTCACAATGACAGCGAGTAGCGACACAGCATCCGGATTTTTTTAATTTTCAAAAAGAGAACATGAGTCAATTAATGCAAAAGAGCAGCAACAGATCCGGCGACTAATGTTGGGGGCCCATCAAGTGATCCAGCACCTTATAAAGAGTAAAATAGGAACAAATGCTACCAATACACTGTGAAAATCTGTAAATTCTGGTGATATAATCACCGTCAGTGTAAAAGGCACTTTGTTAACAGTTGTTTTTAGCAAGCGAATCAAGTCTCTTTATCCTTGTATCAAGACAACATAATAATAGCCCAGAGTTTCAATTATACATTGTCATAAGCCATAACAAGCGTTCTTAATGCTACTGAAGGAACAATATGCCTTGAGTCTGTAAGCAAATTTTCAACTGAGATGATTGGTTCATTCATTGCACTCAAGAACAATGAATTCCAGTTCATTCATGAACAAGATGTTCCTTCCCCAAGTCAAACCGCTTTACTGTAGCTGCAAGACATGCTACTTAACAGGATGCACTGAAAGCTATTTGGTTACTGACAGTTTAAGGAAGGTAAGCAGTCAAGATTTTCAAATGGGATATGGGAAAGGTTTGTGAAACAAACCACCGCTTATAACAAAAACAAATAAATTTCAGTTTTGTATCATTTTAGTCAGACTATTTAACGTATGCCTTCCATTTTAATCACTTTAAATTGCATTTGGTCAAGTTCCTTCATAAATGGAGCTCTGGTGTTATCGTTCACCATTATAATAAAAAGTATATATTTTTTTTTTTCAACAGTAGTCTAAAAAAAAAATTACTTGAGGCCCCCTTAAAGGCCCCGAGTGTGTTCATTTTAGTTTATGTTGGACCTGCATTCCAATATCCCCCAAACATATCAATAAACATAAACAAACAGGCTTACTGGGATGACTCCTCTAAACAGTACAAGACACTTTATGTAAGGCTACTGGCTCAGACCAAGTACTATACGAAAATGCACTCATATATTGTACTTTAGTAGCCCGGGGCAGCCTGGAATTTACAGTAGTTTCATCGTTTACGAGTTGACTAGCATGCCAGCCAGCCAGCCTCGCTCTGACTCAAACCTGCATTGTGTAAACAAAAGGGAGGTCTCTGAAGTTGGATGAAGACTAACCGGCATTTAGATCCGAAGAACGTTCTGCCATCCAACGATTTCCCACTAGGTTCATTCCATTTCAGTCTTGGCACACATCGACATAGTGCATGTTGATGGTGGTCGCGCTTTTTAAATGGGTTAATATGTAGCGCTCTACCCCCACCTGCCGTCGCGTGGTAAGTACCAGCCTCTAAAATACACACGCTTCATAAGACTTTGGCAGCAGATGTTCAAGTTCAAAGACGCACTGGAGTCACCGGACCCGTGTGTTTTAAACTGCGTGCATCCACTGACCTGTGTTTATGACTAACATCTGCACACATCTCCCATAAACGCAACCTTCATTTTGTTTGAGCTAAGAAAATAACTCTGCTTCATGTACTATAAATGATTTAATTAAACGACGAATGTAAAAAACAAACAAACAACAACAATAATAATATAGGTAAAACTATAAAAAATGTATCAATACGAAATTACATGTGTGCATCCATATCATGTACTTATATCGTTCATGTACCTATATCCCATCTATATTATAGACACACACAAAAAAGCAGTCATTTTTTATTTTTACGACACGCAAATTGCGATACAAAGCCTGCCGTATATGTAAATGCAAAAAAAGTTGCCTTTTGCCCCGCATTACGATCAAATGCAATCCATATCTTAATCTAGCAAACGCTACATCTCCTCCAGACCACCTCGAGATCCGTCTGCAAGAATTCTAACGAGTCTACAATAACAAGTGCAAACACAGAGGCTTTGCGCTGTTAATAAAAGGTAAGCTTAATCTATCAAAAGAAATGTTTTCTCCAAAGGGACGTGCCCAAACTGCAAAGCAGCACACAACAAATCCACCCCACTCCTCGTACGTCCCCCTCATTCAGATAGACCCCTTCAGTGCAATGCTGGCTTAGAGCAAGTCTTTTTTTTGTTTCTCACACTTCTCACAATCACGCGTCCATACCTTGACTGCCACCGACGAGCAATCCGAGGAAACAGAGGACGGTCCGGATCATTTTGAGCAGGTCCTGATGGACAGCGGCCAGTGCTCGAAGTGAGTTGAACGGACGCTGGACGCTGGTTCTCCCTCTCCGCGCGTGTCAGTCGCTGGCGCGCACGAGCTCGCTCGCTACTCACTCACTCGCTCACTGTCTGCCACAGACGGGATCTGTTGAGGAGCTGGAAGCAGCTGCCTCAATGCAGCACTCTTTCAAATGCGCCCAACCAGCCCAACCTACTAGCAGCAGTGCATCGCGGCAGGTAGAAACCAATGCCTATCATCAGTTCAGTCATAGAGTATCGATTATTGAACAGCCGCACGTAAACATTGGGGTCCAGAAGCAGGAAACCACATAATCAGTATTTCTCCCCCATTTTATATGAATTATTATTATTATTATATATATATTTTTTTTTAGAAAATTATACAAGGGATATGCATCTTTTAAAGTGTGTAAGAAAGTATGGTTACACTCTATTTTAAGGTGTCCAATATAATCTGCATACACTTTTTAAAATAAAGGTTCCAAAAGGAACATTTTCACAGTGATGTCATCCAGTTTTGGTTCCTCAAAGAACCTTTTTTAGAGAACAGTTCTTAAAAGAACCATTTTCATAGTGTGAATAGCATTTTTATAATCTAAAAAAACCTTTTTACACTGTAAAGAATTGAATGAAGAACTTTTATTGAATGAATAAGGTTCCATGGATGGTAAAGCTTATTTGTAGAACCATTAATGCAAATAAAGAGTTATTATTTTTAATAATGTTTAGGATTAGGGTGTGACTTATGCCTGTAATTATGCTTAACTTGCTATTGTTATTGTAAGAACATGTCTAACAAGGACATAGTAAAACATTTCCATATTTATTTTTAAATATTTAGCTAATAATGTCACTTGTGGAATTGCATGCAAACTCATTTGGACAAAAAGTCTAAATTTCTTTTGCATCTAATTAAACTAAAGGTGATATTTAGGTTTTTCAAAAAAAAGAAAAAAAAGAAAAAAGAAATAAAAAAAGCTTTTTATTAAAATTGTAGAATATAAATGGCATCAATCAGATAAGTCACATATACTCTATTTATTTATTTTATTATATATTATTATCACTATTTTGGTCACAGAGCCATTTCTCTTTTTAGGTTGTTTATCTAATTCCAGAAACGTAATGTAACCTAAAACTCTCAGAAGACCTACATCTAGCTACATGCATTAAATTGCTCCCTTAAGGTCCACTTGGTGTTGGGGAAAATACAACACCTCTTTCATAATGATAAATTAGGGTGTAGAACTTTACGTGAGTAAAAGCACAATTTTTGTTGCCCCCGTTGACAGGTGTGACTCATAATTCTGCATGGGTCAGAACACGATACTGAAATCATTAGCTTAAACCACAAACTCCTACCAATTTATCACTGCATTCGCTTTTTTATCTACTCATTGTGTCAAGTGCATAAATTCACACAAAAAAAAAGTGGTGGCAAGAAAAATATATGCGACTTTAAAAATACCTTCATTTCACTTTGACATAGCACATACTCCCTGCAGAGAGGATGAGATTCTGGAGGAGAGGCCTAGTGTATGTTCAGGTAAAGCATGGATATGGTTCTGTTTACCGGCAGCTTAGTGATGTTTGTTTATCTAAGGAGATGTTGCAGGCACTGTCATGGAAAAAAGCTGTTGCATTAACGCTGAGTGGAGCAAAGCCATGGCAATGAGCCACTTCATACAAATCTGGGAAGAACAGCATTAATTTGAGCAAATTTTGTGAAATGCCAGATCCACAATGAATCCAAACAGATTTTTTTAGGATCATATAATGCACAGTTAGCAGAGTCCAGCAAAAATGTCAAGATCAAAGTATAAGGTCTCAGCTGCATCAAGTCCCAGTGGTTGAAGTGCTTTGTCATTCATGCCACAAAAGCTGAGAAGCAGAAGTTCCTATTCAGGAACTCGAGCTGCGTCGACGAGACGCTTTGGGAACGCCCTCAGCGTGACGGCTCTGAACAGTGTGTAAAATCAGCCAATGGTGAGTTGGAACGTCACCGCGGGTGACGTCACTGGCCAGGAAGTATATAAGCACGTGGAAAACGCCGGCCAGACAGCTTTCTGCCATTTCAGCTCTGTGTGTGTGCAAAAAGCCTATCTGAGTTTAAAAAGGAAAAAACAGTGTTTCTGTGGAAAAAAGTGGAAGTTTGTTAGTGTATTAAGACAAAAATAAAGAGTAGAAAATGTCTAAAGCGCAACAAAAACACAAAAGGGGCGACAGCAGCTACAAGAGATGTGCGAACCCATGTGAGAGATGCATCCTGCCGGATGACTCGCACACGTTCTGTGTAGTCTGCTTGGGAGCAGAGCACGCTGCAGCAGCTCTCCAGCAAACTGATAAGGAGGGCTGCAAGCAGTGTGAGAGGCTGCCGTTGCGCATGCTTCGCTCCTGGAAGGCTCTGTTTAATGATGAGGGAGCCTTCATAAGCGATTCCCATGGATCTGGTCCTGCTCGTGCCGAGGCAGAGCGGCGCCGGCATTCATGGGGATCGCAGCTCGATCTACGTGATTATGAAACCTTTTATCGTGAGGAACCCGAGACGGTCTCCCTATCTCGGTCCTCAGCCACGGGATCGAGCGCCAGTTTGGCCAGATCGTAAGCGCGTTTTGCTACTTCCCCTGGTCAAGGTGGCGCAGCGCTGCTCCTCTCCACATCAGATAAGGAGATGGAGAGTGCTGAGGAAGAGACTGCGGTCCCTTCCTCGCCCTAGTATGAGGAGCTAGTGGAGGTGGTGACTCGTGCTGTTGCCAAACTAAATTTAGAATGGCCAGACGAGGTTAAAGCTGAACCAAAGAGCAGCAAACTCGATGAGACATTTTTAAAATCTCGGCCACCACCTCCTAAGCGGAGCCTTCCCTTCTTTCCCGACTTGCACACCGAGGTGTCAAGAT
>JAUMHQ010000063.1:14055682-14077326 GCA_032361165.1 Enteromius paludinosus
TAATAAAATTACTGATCTTTCATCCCTAAAAAAACATGACTTTTTTTTTTTTGGTCTAAAATCTTTTTGTGACATATGGTATGACAAATCAAGTGTGACCAGACAATCATGAGCGACACAAGGATGGCTATATATATTTAAAAGAACACTGTCACAGAGGTGATAACTACTATGCACCAACTTGAAAGACATATGGTCATCCATAAATGTGTTCACACCACACACAAATAGGCGAAGCAGTCTGAACACACACAGCCCTTCTAAGAATTTCTTTTGACACCTTAGACGTTTTATTCTGTGGAAGGATGACGTTTCAGGCTTAAAAGTATAATTTAAAAGTTAAATTTTACCACATATAATTAGACCTAATTAACTATGACGGGCAAATAAAAAGATGTTGGCAGTCTAACACACCAATTATGATGACATTTTTCCTCTCGCAGAGATTGCATTTAATTATCATGCTCTTTCCTCTACCTCTCAGAAACCACACCATAGCAGCACAAGGTAATTTTTTTTATCAGTCACATTTTATATAAATATATAGTGAATTTTTTTGCAGTTGCTTATTATTCTTGTCACTCACTCTGTCTTTCCTCAAATGACACTTGGGAGTTTTTGCAGCCAGAATACAAGCTCTTAAAGATCTGTCCATCTCTGTGGCACAATCACTCTCACACCCTAGTTCAGTTTATAAAATCCGATGAATTAATTTTAACACCAATTCCTAAGCTGGTAATAAATCCATGTTTGGATAGACCAGCCTGACTGTTTATTCAATGTCACCCATATTGATAAGTTGATTATAAACAAATAAAGTTTCATAAATAATCAAATAAGCATATTTTAATGAATGAAAATTCTATCGAAATTTACTAACCTTCAAGTCATTCAAAATTTAAGTTCTTTCTCCTGTCGAATACAAAAGGTTAATTTTAGAAATGAATATAAATTCCCACACTGCTCTAGTTCACAATGATGGAAATTTCTTCATATTGTAACTCCTTTTAATTACTTTTCCACACTCACACATTGGGCCACACATCTCAGGGGTCTCTAGTTCCTAGCCCCCAGTGTGCCATCAAACCCACTACTGTGCCCTCTCTGCGATCTCAGGTCTTGTATAATGATAGCCATAAATTGTATCTGTATCCCTATTACCCTAATTCCTATATTCTAAATTATAGTCATTCTATTTATTTCAGCAACAAATAAGTCAATATTAGCCACAATATAAAGGTTGCTGCCTAATAACACTGCTTTGAAATTTCAAGCAGAGGCTGCTTGTGTGTCTGTGGGGTAAGAAATATCCCATTTTGCCCTTAACCTTAATCTACTCCTCAAAAAAGAAAAAGAAAAAAGATTTCGACATGTTTTAATGTTTATTTTAGCACAAACCATACAGATTGCATTTCCTCAAAGGTTGATTTTGGATCCTTGTGAAGTCCAACTCTTTTTATTTTTTTTTTATGTTTTTGAAGCCAGAGTTGCAAGTACTGCTCTTTGTTTTGATGTTGAGCTGCAGACTGACATTTATAAAAAAATAAATAAATATATAAATAAAAAAGAGCGTGAGAGAGACAGAAAGAGAGAAATAGGGCTGTTAGATGGTAGATAAAAAAAACTAAAGTCCTTTTACACTACGATTAAAGACTTACAGCACAGTCAGCGTGATGGACATTTTGCATTTTCTCAAAGGCTAAATGAAGATGGATGAATGACCTGCAATTTTATGCTCACAGAATTAGACTCGAGATACAAGCCCATCTACAGTCATTATCAATGAACCATTTATAATAGTAAAGGTGTTGTCAGCTGGACAGGTTAGATTTGCTGAGATCTGCTGTTTTTCTTCCCACTGCACAAAAGCATAAACTCCTGCATTTACAGAAAGGTAATTCTATAACAATTCACCATTTTGCTGTATCCTATAATGGAAGATGTTGTAGGCTATCGTATTGGCACAGAATTACAAGTCGATCATAATTAGAAATCATACACTTCACCATTCATCCCAAAGGACAAAGCATCATATGCGCGTGCTTTTATCATCTGAAAGAGAAATTCGGCTTTATTTCTTTGTGCTGAAATACAAGGGGTCTGTGTCTCTAAAATGCCACAGAATTAACCCACATGTGTTCAAATGCCAGATAAATTCAGCATTGTCTGTAAAATAAATCAGAAATCAAATGTTCGCCCTGACGTAACGCAGAACAAGTTGTTTATCTCTTTTAAGGTCATATTCAATAAATGCACAGCAAGAATACTGTATTGTAAAGGCACAGCTAAATGACTTTTATTGTTGTAAACATTTCTAAGCTGTCAAGCTTAAGCTGTTTATTGATATAGAAAATTGGGCAAACAGATTTATTTCCTATTATTACTATACTTTGTGTACTATTTACCAATGATGCATTAAATTGATGACAGTAGAGTGATTACTTTACATTGTTAGAACAATAAATAATAACAAGAAAGGTTTTTTTGTTTTTTTCAAATCAGCATATTTAATTTCTAAAGCATCATTTGACCTTTCATGCTGGAAAAAAGTTGCTGAAAGTTCAGCTTTGTCATCACAGGCATTAATTGTATTTTGAGACATTTTAATAAAAAATGTTACTTTAAGTTATAATAACATTTCACAATATTACTGTTTCACTGTATTTTTCGTCAAAATAATACAACCTTGAGAAGCAAAAAATCTAACACTCCCCAAACTTTTGAAGGGTATTTTAGGCCTATATATAAAAAAATATTTTCACAAAATTGCTGACAATGTGCTACAACAGTGACGTTATCCTGATACTGTTTATTAGAAATAATCCCTTATATTAGTAGAGCTACAGATTCATTTCATAAGCCCTCCGACAACACAACATTTTACACCTTAAGGTTAGATAGAGGACAGATACTCTTTTCCATATATTTCACTTTAGAAGCTTACAGCGGATATCCACAGATTTTCTTCCTTTGGTTAGTGTTCATTATAAAAACAAGCCACACTTATGAAAACCTCAAGTAGTTACGCTCCCAGACTGCAACAATAAGAGTCTAACCAGAGAAAAACTTCAGACTTAGACATTTTAGCAAAAAGCAAAAACTGGACAGAGAGAACTTTTGTTATCTTCAATAGCCATTACTTCATTAATATTGTCTATGAATTCGCATTTATCTTCTTTTCATTTGTTTTTCAGAGAAGTTTGAGCCTCCAGCATATGCTGTTTTGAAGATAACATTGCACACAGCTATCGACACAAGTATGGCAGCCCTGTATTCGCAAAATGGTTTTGTTCTTCTTTCATGCGTACATAATGACGATTTGCTTTCATTGGGCACATGAGCGGTTGTCCAGTGATCTCCTTAAGTTCATATCTCCACATGTTCCTGGATAACTTTATCCTGTCCTACTCAAGCGCCACGTCCATGAACCATTGGATCTTTTGATCCCTGTGATGTGTAATTAACTCAGAACCAGATGTTGCCATCTTTAATACATGGCATCAATGTACTTAAGAAGGATTTACTAAATTGGGAGTGTCAGCAAGATGCTTCCAGAGACCCAAACTAATTTCTTTGCATAGAGTGATGAAGCTAAAAATGTCTCCCTCTGTCCATCTGTTGTTGAGGGTCATGGCCTAGTCTTCTCTACCATTGCTAATGCTCTTAATTTTCACCCAGCGATGTCTTTTCACTACATTCACAGAGAGTTTAAAGGGCCAGAGGTCCCATAAGCTCACAGCAGGAGGCAAATCAGCCTGAAACCTCATCAATTAGAGATGCATAGGAATGGAAAAACAGCCCCTGGAAGATGTGGCGGGAGGGCTGTAAGCATTTCTTACTAAGAATGTCAGTCTTTTTGACAGAAATTTAAAGAGAGTACCAAGGTTATGATCTGTGGACAAACTGGCAACTTTAGCTGAGATTTAGACATCTGCTTCTAGTGTGTGCAATGTTAAAGGAATAGTTTTACTTTCATCTGAAAATTCTGTCATCATATACTTACCTTCATGTCATTCAGAATCTGTAAACGGTTCCCGTTTTCATTGAACACAATTTTAAAGATTCTTCATGTAACCTAGTTATTGTCCATTACGACAGACGCATCTATTCTTATTAAATACTTTGTTCTTTACATAGAAGAATGTGAATGTGCTGACAACAAATTCACACAAAAATGATCAACGGAAATCAAATTTATTAACCCATGCAGGTCTGGATTTGGAGTCACACTTAAAATTGAAGTGGAAAAACACAATACAGGCTGATCCAACTTTGATATAATGTCCTTAAAACAAGTCAAAATGAGGCTCAGTAGTGTGTGTGGCCTCCATGGGCCAGCTGATTTAAAGACACTGCACCTCGAAAGGGTCACGACTTCAAAGATGCTTATAGAAAAGATTTCTGAATCGGCACAAAGCCACTGTCCAGTTTTTATGAAGTGAAATGAAGAGTGGATTGTGCAGGGTTCGTATCCTCCAGGCTCTCAGTTCACTCCCCATGTCTGTTAACTCCTAGCAGTCTGAATACCTTCCTGATGAAGTGGCGGATGGTCCCCTGTGGGATCTCCTCCCAGACCTGGACTAAAGCATTCACCAACTCCTGGAAAGTCTGTGGATGGAGCGAGACATGATGTCCCAGATGTGCTCAATTGGATTCAGGTCTGGGGAACGGGTGGGCCAGTCCATAGCATCAATGCCTTCGTCTTGCAGGAACTGCTGACACACTCCAGCCACATGAGGTCTAGCATTGTCTTGCATTAGGAGGAACCCAAGGCCAACTGCAACGGCATATGGTCTCACAAGGGGTCTGAGGATCTCATCTCGGTACCTAATGGCAGTCAGGCTACCTCTGGCGAGCACATACGGCCCTCCAAAGAAATGTCACCCCACACAATTACTGACCCACTGCCAAACTGGACTCGGTCATGTCTGTCACATGTGCTCAGTGTGAACCTGCTTTCGTCTGTGAAAAGCACAGGGCGCCAGTGGTGAATTTGCTAATCTTGGTGATCTCTGGCAAATGCCAAACATCCTGCAAGGTTGTTGTGCTGTAAGCACAAGCCCCACCTGTGGACGTCGGGCCCTCATACCACCCTCATGGAGTCTGTTTCTGACCGTTTGAGCAAACACATTTGTGGCCTGGTGGAAGTCTTTTTGCAGGGCTCTGGCAATGCTCATCCTGCTCCTCCACGTCTGCTGATGTACTGGCCTGTCTTCTGGTTGAGCCTCCTTGCCACAGCTAGCATTGATGTGCTATCCTGGATGAGCTGCACTACCTAAGCCACTTGTGTTGTTGACTCCGTCTCATGCTACCACTAGAGTGAAAGCACCTCCAGCACTCAAAAGTGACCAAAACATCAGCCAGAAAGCATAAGAACTGAGAAGTGGTCTGTGGTCACCACCTGCAGAACCACTGCTTTATTTGGGGTGTCTTGATAATTGCCTATAATTTCCATCTGTTGTCTCTTCCATTCGCACAACAGCAAGTGAAATTGATTGTCAATCAGTGTTGCTTCCTAAGTGAGCAGTTTGATTTCACAGAAGTGTGATTGGTCTGTCTGATCCAGCTCTGAAAAATGTATTAAAAAATTCTGAAATGTTTAGATCTTAACTAAACACTTTTTTAGCCATCACAATTTACATGTTGCATAAACATTTTGTCAGTTTTTTTTTATCATCTTGGAGACGTTGCTACAGTTCTTCTGGATTTAGTCTGTCTTAGTTTGTTCTGTAACCTAGACAGACTGGATGATGATCAGATCAGATCTCTGTGTGGAGCACTGGCTGTTGTCAGATTCCATATGTAGACAATAATCTTACTGCATTATTACAATTGATGACAAAAATAATCTTTGGAAATGTAACCTGATAATTCCAACTGACACACTACTGCAAAAGATAGAAATAACCGACTTAAAACCATTTTTTGTTGACTTTTGCGCAGTACTGTATGTGATTTCAGATGTAGCCTCTGTGTACGCCTGGAAGCAAGCAAGTGGAGTTAAGACATGGACAGCTTTCTCAAGGTATTATAGACCTCTTGGCTCTCAAGTATATCATGAACAAACACAATTGACATTTACCCAGATGCCCTGAAGGGAATATGAGGTTGGATCAAAATGAGAGTGGGTAAATAATTACATAATTTTCATTGTTCAATGGAAGCTATTTATTTAGCTGGGGTTTCTTATGATGACACATTTAAACAACTTTTATACATCAAACCGCAAAAGCCTAAAAGAGTCTTTTTTCAGAACACCAGCTTCAAGAGTTATATAAGCAGAGGGCAATCTGTAATAGAGGTCAGACTCTCTGGTTTACGGCCAGTTTGTGCTAAAGATTGCAGTGACATGCCAGGGGCAGTGCTGCAGGCCCAGCACCTTTCCTGTTCTCCTCTGAAACCCTGCTGTGTTCAACCTTTCACAGGTCACCGACTGCTGCTGTTAATTGTTTATTATCCTTGATGTTTTGAAGTACTAGCTCAGTCCTGATTGATGGCTGTCTCATCTACAGACTCATAAAAAGATGCAGAAAATGGGAGAACAGCAAGGAGAGGTTGTTTAAGCAATGACAGCTTGAGTATAGCAGAATAAAAAGGAAAGTGACAATTTTGCATTTGAAGGAACTGGGTTTGATGTATTTTGTGAAGAGCCCTTTTAAAGGTCTGTAAATGTCAAAATAGCAAAGCTAAAGCCAATGTGACCAGTTTTTAATGTTAAAATATTCTGTAAACCCGTCAGCACTGAAATCCAAAGATTTATTTTGCCTGTAGGAGGCATCAAACTTTGTATTTTATTCCTTTTTGGGCCTTTTGATATTTGTTCAGCACTGATAATGAATGGATGCTGATTGAGTTCAGCAAATTAAATGAGTTTAGATGTCAACCTGTGAAAGGAATCACTATTTCGATCTGGGTGACCTTTATCTCTGTGGGTTCTGTTCTTAGGCTCTGGCACAGGTGACCTTTCATCCTCCTGGCTGCATTCACGTACTGTAGTTATCTTATCTCATGCATACAGACCAATAGTGTAGGGATTCTCCACTTCCCCTATTTAAAAAGACATTGACAATTTGCATTTCATCGTTGGAAAGGAAAGAGATACAGTGTGGCAGAGGTGTGATGGAAAATATTGGAATCTCTCAGCCATCCCTCAGAGATAAATAATGCTACTCTGACTGAGAACAGTCTTTACAGTGAATCAGGAACATGGAGTAAGACCTGTGGAGTTTGATTTCTAAACAGTTTTTAATGAACACACAGTACACCGTTATTCTATATATTATAGATCAGAGTGGTGCACCAGTGTCTTATTCTTGAATGAAAGTCTCTTAAGAACTCATATAGGGAATCACAGGCATATAGCGAACCAGTCTGATTGCCAGATAAAAGACTCTTATCAGTGGGTTTGTTTTATTGAATCAGAAACGCTGGTTCAAGAAACAGTGTTGTCTGATTCTTAAATAAAAGAGCCAATGTAACAATGACTCTGCAACTCTAATGAATGAATCTCATTTTAATGAATTAAATTTACCATATAGATTACCAAACGAAAGACACTTGCAAGACACTTTATTTATTGAATAAGAAACACTGTGACAATTGTGACCACTGTAATATTGCCTGCACTGTGGTAAAATAGACAAAACAGTAACCAAATACGTTCTGTGAGGCTGCTCTGCAATGATTTGTACTGCAAAAAATGCTATGCTAATAAATCTGACTTGACCTCACTTGACTCTTATAAACTACAGTACATCTTTTTAGTTGATCACATTTAAAATCACTTCCTCAAATTAGTGGGGTTCCAGATTCCTGAATAAGTTATTTTAAAAGTTTTCATTTAAATAGTTCAAAAGAAACTTTGCATGACCAATAAGTCTGTTTAATAAATCGCTCAACAAATTATCATTATTTTCAGTAACGTCCTTGGCAAAAAGATTCATTGTTGATGAATCGTCCATTTAACAGCATGTAAACCCAAAGTTCTGTAAGAAACACGGCCATTTTTCTTCAAACAGGGGAACTGTAAACTCAACCGTGCCTGTCTGAAACAGTTCGAATTAAAATGGCTTTTAGGAGTTACAAGGAAGAGCAGAATTTGATTAATGTAAACTGTGGACTGAAAACTTCAGGCAAGAGATTTTCTACAAAGATTGCATCTATCTTTAGAGCATCAGTCCTTCTTAAAGAGGCAGTGCAATGTGTGTATGAGTTAGCGCATTTATTCTCCCTACAATCTGGCACGTACGCTTCCAGACATTGATTTATGACAGTCATCAATCTCTTCCCGACACACTTTCATGTTTTGACATGACAGAAATAAGGTGTTATTATTGATGCTATACGCTGGCCGCAGAGGGCAAAACAGTGAGTGTGGAGAATCAAAATTTCCCCATCTGGCTTTACACTCCTCCAGCCCAGGCACAAGCACTATAGTTACCCTAGGGTGAGATACCAATCTTCGCATTCCTGCAATCAGAAGCCTAAATTCAACCAAGTATCAGACAACTTCACAATGGCAGAAACACTCCAGTTATTGACAGCAAAACCTGCTCTTAGCATTTTGAATTGTGCCTTGCCTATCTCTTATAATTTTATCCTGCCTATTTTAACCATGCCTAAAATAATAATAAAAATGTTATGTGCCTTTTAAAAAGTAATAAGGACAATTGACTTCTGCGTAGCAAATGTAAGAATTATCTAAAATGATAATAGTCATATTCTATACCTACAAATCGTGATCATATATACAAGTTGAGCTCCACAGTAAAGCTATAATTACCTGTGAAACATGCACCTGCCCTACATTTACCCAAACCTGACTGATTTATGTGTGCATGGTATCTAGCAAATAATTTTTCCACAATATGACTTGGCTTAGTCATTCATGGGCATGTAATTCGTAATTATGATATTTCCGACTGCACTGGAAGGCTTAAAACCAAACATTTTATGAGTTTCTGTGTGTGAGTGGTGAAAAGGTGCATAAGACAGCACAATTTATTTTGAAAGCATTTTGCTTCCCGTCTTCAACTGAAAGTTGAGACATATATTAAGTTACACAGCAAGTCTATGTTTTTCCAAACAAAGCTGACTTTTCAAACCTGTTAGGAAGTAATACTACATCCAGCTGTAATGGATGTTAAAAGTGAAGTGCGCAATTTTTACCACTTTCATGTGCAGAGACAACTTTAAGAGAGCTATGTGTTCTATGAAGAGTGAGACTTTCAAAAAGCTGCTCTGTTTGTTTGAGCGGTCCAGAGAGGTCAATACCTGGAGAAAGCTATCCATTAGCTTTATCACTGGTCTTAATGCATGTTGGTGTCACACCATCGGGCTGTACTTCTCTTATAAGCAGCACTCCCCAGTGGTATCATGAGTGAACTTCTATACTTACCTGCTGCCTTGTATTGTGACTCCTGTCCACTGACTTTGATAGTTTGTTCTACGAAGCCATAGTTATTGATGTCTCCACGCCACCTGCTGTCTATACCTAACGGAGTGATCATCTCGCGTCTTACCACGCTACTTACCTGGAAGTTCCCACACCGGAAGGAAAGCGATCGGAGACCGCTCTCCAACTGTGAGAGTTCCTTGCACTACTTACCTGTTTACACTCACCTGAAGTTACTCACCTGTTTCCACAGAGCACCACCTGAATACCTGGATAAGGATCACACTCCCCATGCTGGGAATCAAAGACACTCAGGCTAGAGACGTTAGTGATCTGGAGATCGCTCTCTTTATCACTTCAATGAGAAACTTCACTGCTCATTCTGATATTTCAATAAATATTGTTGAATTACTTCTTGGTTGTCCTGACCTCTCCTTACCTGAGCGTTACAGTTGGTCACTTTGTGAGCAAAATATTTGTACTCCAATATTTGTAAAGAAATACATTTAACACTTTAAGTCAGAATACATTTTTATAAAATGTCCATTTAAGAAGAATGATGTTAAATTACCATCAATTAACAAGGGAATATTTATGACCAGGTGCCATTTCTAGACATCATCTAGATTACTATCATAATCAAAGCACTGGTTGCCATCGCATTTGTGTATTATTTTGCATGAAATTGAAATACAGTAAAATTTAAGGTTTAAAACATTGGAATGTGATTAAAATCATTATTTCATTTAATTAATTTTTTAATTAATTTCATCTACTTCAAATTTATTGATGTATATATGTATATTATTCATTTTATTTACATTATATAAATTTACAACTGGCAACTCGTATAGTGTGCCAAAAGGGTAAAAAAAAATGGCCCTGGTTATGATATCCACAAGTAGAGGATAACTATTAACCAGCTAAACCTTTTATTTCTGTCGGTGTCTATGTGTAATAATAATGCAAAGTTTGAGGTTAGGACTACTTTTTTTTTGTCTGAACAATGACAGATGACAGGATCAGGATTAAAAAAAAAGACAGTAAGGGTGTTCGGGAAGATCTGGAATTCTGAGAATTATTATTTTTACAACTCCTTTTGGTGCCACTATAGTGTCACAGAAATTACATTTCAACACCTGGCCCTTAAGAGGCAATGTTTTCACCAGAATACATAAGGTTATTTGTATTTTATTATTATTAAATTGGCTTAATATTTCTTACTCCTTGTGAGATGTGCTTAGATAAGTTACTCTGACTGCTTTACAGCATCTCTTGAGATTTGTACTCATACTCTTTAGTGTCCTGGCTCTGCTAAGAACAACAGTGTTCTTGTGAGCAGAGCTCATCCATGCTGTGTGCTGCTCTCTGATTTATGTCAACCAGAAACACTATTTATGCAAATGGATTATTGAGGAAGTGGTAAGACAGATCAATAAAACACTCACATGGTCATGGTTTAACAAAGTGCTGTTGGTTCTTGGCCACTTCCGGATAGAGGATGATTTACTGTGGCTTGAGGTCAAATTTCATTTACTTTTCTGCAGGCTAAAATGTTAAAACCATAAAATGGCTGAATTGGCGATCAACGTTTCCACACAGCTTCAGTCAATCAATCAATCAATCAATCTTTTGTAGAAAATTCTGATGTATATTGACTTTAGGCTTTGGTTTTGTGTGGTTCAAAATATATCTGAAGCCTAAGACGCCTTTGCAATATTTGCTTACTAAATTATGAATGGTCTTTTCTTTCTTGTACTGTACGTTTACACAGAACTAATGGCTATGCTGCACATACATCATACTTCATAATATTAAAGTGGATTCTGGGGTTATTTAAAGTGGTAGAAAGGCAATGTTTGCAATGTAAATGACTAAAGAGAATATTTGGTTGTTAAGGGATTATGGAAGGCAGATGAATGAAAAGAAAAATAAGGCTTAGAGCATACACGATGAGCACCGTCACCTTTGAGATTCCAGTGAAAGCAGTTTTTAACACAAGACCATACAGTGACTCGCAATCAAGCGACAAGATGCGCAGAGGGAAAACATCACTCCTTTCCTTTTAATTAGTCGTAGCATTTTGCAATTAAAGCTCTTCATTGACTTTGTGCAATCATGTCCTCATCTCTGAATCCACCATCACGATGATGGCTCTTCACCACATCTTACCTCTGCCTAATGTCTTTTCACTTACCAGGGAGAAGTTGACAGAAAGGAAAACCAAAGGTCTGTTTGTGCTTCCCAAAGGCACCCCATAAAATGATGTGGGATTCAGACTTCTTGGGCAGAGCCACAAGTACTATTGATTCAAATCTGCAGTAATATATATATATATTTATATATATTTATATATATATATTTATATATTTTTCCTCTTAAGTTGGCCTTTCTTTAATGGAAGTGGATTATTATTATGCATTTATTAGCTTATTTTATTGTATCATTCTCACTTGTATGTCAAATGCAAATTGAGGTATTTGATAAAAGTTCTTAGTATTGCTTGTCACAGGCCTTGAACACTGTGGGTAAGTAAATCGAAGTGTCTTTATTTACAGTGCAGTATGAATAAACAGTCAAAGGAGAATCAGTAATGGTGAGTATAGTTAAAGTAGATCACTTCACAGGGTTTGGACAGTTCAGTAATGTTTGTCTTTCGTCTTTTGTAGGAATCCAAGGAGCGGAGGAGAACGAAGGAGCAATGGAGACGATGGGAGAGGAGAGGAGAGACAACCACACACCACACACATTGGAGGAACACAAGGGAGCCTGGGAGAGACACAGAGGCTGCAGGAACACGGAGAGGATATTCAGGTAAGTAATCAGGTAAGTAGTAATGGAAATACTGTAGATCTTGCTGTGAGTGAGTCCACTTCGTCAATGAAAGAGCTCAGACAAGGAGTGCAATGTGGTGTGTGCTTTTCAGATGGTGACAGGTGAAGCTGATGACTGAGCTTTGGGAAGGAGTGAGGGTGGAGCCTGGCGTGGATGTGACAATGTTATTTCAAGGCAGATCAACATTCATTGTATTTGCATGAAAGGCATGCCCACACTTTGAACTGCAACAATGACTATATTATTTTTAAAACCAACAGAAAATAACAATGCTTATTGCTGAATTCATGTCATCTACTACAAACGCACAAACTCTTTAATGTGGGATTAGCTATCAGTTGTTCATCAACCAGAAAAAAAGGTTTTAAAAGGAATTCCAGCAATATCTTAAGTTTATGTATTTAAACCCATCTCTTATCCTGGCCATCATATAAAGAAAAATCTAAAAAATATCATAAACATTCGACATGCATTGTTGCTTGTTATTTTTGAGCCGTATGCCATCAAAAGGCCTGTTAGACTTTCGCAGAGCTCTTTATTGATGTACAGGCCAGATGCATTGTGGGTGCTCAGTGTTTGCAGGCAACGGATGCTCGAAGAGATCGATTATCCCTTTCAGCGACGGCCGCCACTAAGCTGGAGATGTTCCCTTAGCATGCAGCTCTCGCTGTGTCTGAAACAATGCTAATGGCACTAACAGCACGCTTCCATTGTACTGCTCTGAATGCTGCGGACATTTTTTACTCCCTTGCCTCAGAAGCGCACTCCTGTCTAACTGTCACACGTCTAACTCATTAAGACGAAGGATTGGGGATTTGCAGGGAGGGAGCGGCAGGAGATGAGCGGCCAATTAATGGAAACAAATTGTGTTCAAAACAAAGCTGCCTTTACTCTCATTGTTTTTGCGGTCTCTGTTGGGGATTAGAGGAGATTTTGTGAGTTTGTTAGTGTGTATCTGTAGCCATTCTGAAGTGGCCACTCGCCTCCTAGACTAAAGCTAAAATTAATCACATGGATGAGGTTAAAATCCAAATTTTAATTTTATTTTTGGCTTTCTGCCACGTCTTATTCAGGAAAGTAAATGATGGGAAGAGAGAGAGGAGCGGGATCAGGAAATAAGCCAGAAACTGAACTTGAGTTGCCCTCATGAGCACCACTGCACAATGTGTCAACGCCTGTGTGCAAAATGCTAGACCCAGACAAATCCACATTAATTCTACATGACAAATTCAAACCTTAATTACAAGTGGGAAAAGGAAAGCTGACTCTAGATCAGCAACTGTGAGCACATTTATTTTACATTTCTTTTTCTTTTCTTTTTTTAAAAGAAATCCATTACATATACCATTTGAAAGTTTGGGGTCAACTAAATTTTACTTTTATTTTGCAAGGAGGTATTAACTGGATCATACTGTAACGATCAGCTGGATGTGCCAGCCCAGCTCAGGGGATGGCCCTCCAGCACCCAGCGAACTCTCTATGTTTTGTGTTTGTTTTCATGTACTCATTGCCATGAACTCATGTCTCCGCCCCACTTGTCAGTTGTCATGGTGTTTCATTGTTTGTGTTTGTGTGTTGCCACGGTCCATTGCACTGTCGTTCTGTCGTGTTTCCTTCCGTGTTTTTGTATTTTGTTGTTCTAGTTTGGATTTATTTTTGCCGACCCCCGCTCTAGTTTGGATTATCACCTTTGCTTCTCCCATTGGACTCCCATTGTTAGCTGTTTGTTTCGACCTACGCATGGACTCTCATGACCATTGTCTTGTTTTGCCTCTACGATTATTGTTCACCGGTGATGACCCAGCCTGTCTGTGTTTGCCCTGTCTATCAATAAACACTCTGAATTTGAATTTGCACGCCTTGTCGTCTCTCAGCCTTGTCATGACGGAGATTTAGTGGCACCAAAAAAAAAAAGAAAAAATTTAAGTCGAAATATAATGAGAATAAAAGTCGAAATACGACGAGAATAAAGTTAAAACTACGAGATTAAAGTTGAAATATAATATTTAGTAGATCTCATCCCAGTAACATCAAGCGGCCGCTCGGAAGCAACAATATTCAAATATCTGGTGGCCTTCTCTCAGTCCGGGTCATTTACAAGTGTACTATACAAAATATTATATTTCGACTTTAATCTCGTAGTATTTTTCAACTTTTATTCTCATAATATTACGACTTTATTCTCATAGTTTCGACTTTAATCTTGTAATATTATGACTTTTATCTCATAGTTTCCATTTTTGGTGCCACTAAAACTCCGTCGTAGGATCACATGTAATATAACAAAGAAAAATACATTAGAGTTTTCTCACAAAAGTTTTGCCTTCACAAGAAATATAGATTTTTTATATTCATTACAAAAGTGAATGGAAGTTTCTTGGAAAAACATAAAAGCATTGAAATACATTGAATGATAATGTGTGTATAAAAATCCTCGGTTTTCATACAGAGGAATAAAAAATGTGCTACAAATATACAATACATCCAATGGTTGTGGGACTTTGTTGGATCAGCGTGTTAACCCTGTTGACGTCGGTTGGTGTTTGCTTTCACAGAATAACAATGTGCAATCAGAGTTTGTCTTGTCTTGGAATGTTTGATCAGTCTGGTATGATTTTCTATAAAAACCTGACCTAATCTGCCTTCATCGCAAACTATTGCCAAGACGATGAGGTATAAGCGTTCCTGCCAAATTCATAAACCAATGTGCCTGATCAGAACTTGGAGAAGTGAACATGTTCAAAACTTTAATTATGACCAATAACCACATCCTAATTGTTCTTTTTTTAAAGACAGTTAACACATTTAACATTCTATCAGTCATTATAATATTAAAACGCCAAGAATGACAAAGATGTCATTTCTGAATTGAATTTTAAATACAAGGCACAAAAGAATAATACAATTTAATATTTATTGGTGATCTATTTTTTATATTTACAATTATATTCTATTTTATATACACAAATATTTAAAATATGTACAATGCTAAACTTCTAAAAATCGTTTTTTTCTTCTTTTCTTTTCTTCTTTTTCTTCTTCTTTTTTTTTTGCAAGACAGTTTCATCAGCTAACCAAAACTTTCCCACACGGGCTCCCGGGCCAGCTTTCTATCTTTATTGTTAAGTCCTGGCATAGAGCATATATAAACTCCTTTTCTCTCACAGCAGATTCAGGGCTACAGTTGCAACCCTGTCCTTTTTCATTTCCTTTCAGTGGAGAGGAACAGTGGCATGCAAAAAACAAGTTTAAATAAGGCACTTATGTGTTCCAACATTCACAACAGCCATCTTTAGAATGATTGTAATGTTGCCATTTGTTTGAATCTGTGTGAACCAGCCTTTAGAATAGTTAAAATCCCTTTGCCATTTTCGATCACAATGATTTAACTGCCCTCTGACCGAGCCGTTGTATTACAACAAAGGCTTTTCAATGGCTAATGGACAGATTAACCTGATTTCAACCATTTTATTAGAGAAACTCATCTGACTGCTATCTCCTTTGCTCTCGACACTGTGGGATTCGCTTTTCCAGACACAATGAGAGACTGGTGACATCATACAGAATGGATCGCTTATATCTGTGTGAAGCAGCTTGGTGCAAAGCATTGTTATATTGCCTTTTTATAATACTTATTTCTGTCATCTCTGTCTGTGAAGAATAACTATTGAGCGATGGAGAGAAGAAACAATGGGCTTAGGAGAGCTGGGGGCTGGGATTGATCTCCTTTAGTTGCGAAAAAAGTAAACAAGAGAAAGAAACAGGAACAGTAGCAGTGAAGACTGGGAATTTGTGACCTACTCCAGTATTTCTCCACTGCCCACAAAAAAAAATAAAATAAAGTGATATATCTCCGGAAGACTTTTCTGTTTTTCGGGAAAGCAGTATGTTACTTGAAAAGCTACAGTGTTTTGAATACTGTTGTGCTGCTGGAAATGGAAATTTTTCATTTGTTTCTCTCTATCACTGTTTATCTTATAGGTGTATGTCTGTGGAACGACGTGTTTAGATGAAATGGCTGTCATATGGTGAATGACAAACACATGATGCATTGGTCTTATTAGGAAAGGGGCCAGGATTCTTCAACAGGTGGATTTTGTCAAGCTGCAGTATACATTTCTACGGCTTTGCTGTGCTGTGATTTACAATAGTGGTGACAGAACCCATGACTGCCCATCACATTCAAAGAAGTAACTTCGAATTGGCTGGCTGACATTCAGCTGGCTCCCAGCACATTAAAAATGTATGACATATCTTTTGCCTGAGAGACAAGCTGCTCAACTGTAATTTGGCTTGGGAGCATGAGATGATGGCTTTTACCCATCTTTGCTATTTTCGCCTCCAAATACTAATAAATTGAAAAGAAATAAATAAACAGTACTTCATTTTGCCTTTCTGGTTCATACAAACAAGATAGGAGAAGCATTAAAGAACTCAATTCAATTATTTACTTTAATAATCTTGTTGTTATTAAAGACACTGATACCTTTTAACCAAAGGCCAACAATGTGACTATAAGAAACAATGTTCCCTGTCAAACTGTATGTACACACTTACATAAGTCCTTGCAATATACAGCGTACAAAGTGTCACTGCACAGCACTCAACAGAAAAGCCCATAGAGGCTATAGAGATAACAGCAGAATGAAAGAAAGCCTTATTTAATGAGGTCATCAGTTGGGTTGAGACAAGGACTGCTCCTTTTGTCAGTTGTCAGTGTTATATGTGGTTGGGTTTTCACTTGAGTGGAGTTTTGGTATATGTGGTTATATTGTGTTTTGTATTAATCATGTTGCATGTCATGTGGGTGTATTTATTGCATATATATATATATAGTAGTGCTGCCAAATGATTAGTAATGATTGAATCCAAAATAAAAGGTTCAGGTTCAATTCACTCTAGAAGTAAAAGCTGACTCATCCACCATAGCTCCACCAGCATTCCTACTCATCTTAATGGCAGTTAAGAACCTCTGTGAATGTGCAAAAACAAATTGTCAAAATTAACAAAATATCAAAATACAAAATATCTTACACCACTGTTGCTTACGAATATATACAATAAATGATTTCAAATATATAGAACATCTAATATCTATATATATTTGACTAAGCGCTATTCATTTATGTCCAGTTTGCCAGTAGATACACACAAAGAGAGTTGCATTTTTATTAGCTAGCCGTAAGTAACAGATTTAATCATTTGGGTGCTGACGTATTGATTGGGGTCTGAATAATCATACTGAATGTTCAGGCTGAACTATATTGTGCATTTATGGTCTTTTTAGAGTTTTAACATTAATGGCGGGGTTATTGAATTATTGCTATGAAAAAATAAATGTCTTGGAACCAGGCGACTTGAAAGTTTGATAACTGTGTTCAGCAGGATTGTGAGAGAAGGGAAATCATAAGTGCATTCATTCACTGCAAGAACCTGGCCGATTACAGTCATGACACTTTCACCTGAAATTTTGTCCACATGATGTGTGTACTTTCCTCCTGAAAAGATTAGGTTCGTATTCCAGTGGATGCCTGCAGCATTGAGATCAGGCCCATAGATTATTCCAGATTCCATGAATCTCAAACCATAACCATCACGGGTTTCTGCTGTGAAAAAAAATGAATGTTTTCAGGCTAGCCTTCTCAAAAAAAATAAGCACATGATTGTGATTTAAAAATAGTTTTAGAGCATGACTCATGCGTGATACCGACCTGCAGCATTTCGCTTTCAGCGTGCATTTATGACAGCGATGTGTATATTAATTTCCATGCTAATCCGAAAAGGAAACAAGGCTCTGGCTAATTAGGAAGCAAGATGGAACAGTCCTTTATTCCTAAGCTCCTTGAAAGATGCATCAGAACATCATTTTCCAAAGTGCCTGTTAACTTTTTAATTTCTCCCAGAGGGTAGCCAATCTGCTCAAACCTGGATAAATAATTAAAGAGTGGCTAATAGGATTGTCAGGCTTGGTTTACCATTATTATTCCCTGGTTTGTTCATGTCCACTGTTTGGGGGGGAATTGCGCTGTAGGGAATTGCTGTTTGAGGTAACAGCAAATGTAACCAAAATAATCTTACTGTTATTAACAATGCATTAAAACACACCTAAAAACACAGATAATGTGTAATATTCGTTAGACTGGTATTCATTAGACTGGTATTTCAAAAGCTCACGTTTTGATCATTTCATTGTTATTTTTGTTAAAAGAATAGTTTAATAGTGTACTTTTCTCCAGGCCATCCAAGATATAGTTTAGTCTCTTAATCTGAACAGATTAACTTGTTAACTAATGGATCCTCTGAAGTGAATGGGCGCTGTCAGAGTGAGTCCAAACAGTTGATAAAAACATGATGAAATTTTACACTTTTATCTGAAGTGACTTGCAAGTGAGGGATACAACTAACAATATGCAACAAAAAGCAATTCACACAAATGAAAAGTTTGTAATAAACAAACTGTATCTACATAAAGATGTTTAAACCATTGCTTCTGGGTGGAATGCATAAGTGAAGTATGAGTAGCAAGCGATGGCGAAAAAGATTGATTCAGTAGACAAATAAGCATTTATCAAGCACCATACACAATAATCCAAAACTTTTTGTTTTTAAGTAAAAATGGCTGAATTATAAACAGGCAGCGTTTTGCTTTACAAGATATTAATTCACAGACTGGACTTGTGTGGATGTCTTGTGGATTATTTGATTATTGTTTTATCATCATCTGTTTGAGCTCTCATTCTGACGGCACCCATTACCAGCAAGTAAAATTGATTAAAAATGAAAGAATGACAGAAAATATTGACTCAATTTAAAGGATGCCAAAAATGATCACCTAAAAAAGTAAGAAATAAATTATGAATAAATAAATACACACATAAACTGTGCAAATAGACAGAAAAAATAGCGGAATGTAATCAAATGTAAGCTGAAGGCAGTGTTATTATTTTGTGATGCATCTTGCACCAAAATAAAATTGTCTGAAAATGCTTGCATTCTATTTTATTCCACTGAGTTCCATCTCACTGTCTCTGAATGTTAAAACACATTCTCTAAGTGACCTCTCAGAGTGCAACAGGCCTGATAGTTTCTCTGTATATACTTGCAAACATACTGAACATCTGTGTGCGTGTGTGTGTGTGTGTGTGTGTGTATGAACAAGCGAGTGAGTGAATAAAGGCTGAGCATTGATTTAAACCCCAGCCGGCTCCTGAGGGAATACATATCGAGACGAGAGGATAGAGTGACTCTTAATCATCTCTTCTGCTCTCTCTCCTTCCACCCCCTCCCTTTCCCTCCATTTCACGAGTTTCAAAATGATGTTCTGACAACTAAATAATGGCTGTTTGTTCTACTCGGCTTAATTACTTGCATTTTAGCAAGGACCCCCTGCCAAGCAGCAGAAAGGTAGTGATTCATCTCGTCTCTAGGTGCTTCGCTCTGTGTCTGTTGGCACAAGGCAATGAAAGAGAAGGAATTGGCCTGCCTTTGATGGAAAATTGACTAAAATTTTTTTGTGACTTATGGAAGTAAACCCTGCTCAGACACATTACGAGAAACTAAAAAAGACTCAGTGCATCCATTACAGTAAAAATGTAGCTATTGCCACTGATCTCTAATCCATGATTCATGTTGACTCCATCTAGAAAGCAAAGAAAAGTATGCTTTACATTTCAAAGTTCATGCTTTTGGATTAGCCAGTGTGTGTAAAATATTTAAAGAAATTACAATTAACCTTCAAATGTCTGCATTACTAAACTTTGACTGGTTCAGTCACAACTATGAAAGGTCAGCTATTGTTGCATAATGATAATTCAACTGAAAATATGATCACTATTCAAGATAACATATGACTTTCATATCTCTCATATTACACCACTGACTCATTTCATATAAACACTGGCGCCATCTTACAGTACATCTCAGTTATTGACTCCAGGGAAATGATCTCAAAGGTTCTCTGTAACTGTAATATTATTGACTAATTGCTCTGCTGTTTTGTAAATTTCAGGATTTTCTTTGCTGAAGATTAAAGTTATTTAAGGTCAACTCATTCATATTTTCACATTTATTACTCTACTGTAATAAGATCATTATTATTATTTAAAAAAAAAGTTTGGAGCCTGCATAGTGCAACATTTTTACTTTCATCGCTGTCATGTTTACACCACACAAGATGACATATGTCCTCCATACTTTCAAATGAAATGATGAAATCCCATTATAAAACTTACACAACTATTGAACAACTAAGTTTATGAAGCAAAAAGGAGTGTTTCAAAGGCTTTTCTAAGAAACAGAGTTTTTGAAAAGACCCAGCAGGCAGCACTGTTATGCTGACCTTGCTGTAGTTCCTACTGACCTGGGGATATTAGTGGAATAAATCACACTTTAATGTCCAAACTGCTCCACTCCAGAAGAGGAGCGCAGTGCAGTGATAAGACTGAAGCCCCTCGGATGTGAGCCTGCAGGATCTGTGAGGACTGGAGAGCTACGGATAGGAGGTGACTGATATCTGACCTTCTCTTCCATTTGACAGCTTTTAATAAAGTCTAACTGATTCGGGTCTGGTAAATATTTCCATGACACACTGCATTTAGAATACAAGCTTACAAAAAAAAAAATATATATATATATATATATATGTATATATATATATGTATATTTTTTACTCTGCAAGTCTAACAGCCTTCACAGAGAGAGAAAAAAAATGCACACACACACACACACTGACCATATCTGATAATTTCTAGTGTGTTGGTATTTGTGGTTTATGCGGACTCTAGGCGTAATAGTTTTTATACTGCACAAACTGTGTGGGGTTTTGCCCTACACCAACTCTACACCTAAATCTAACTCTTAGGAAACTTTGTGCATTTTTAGATTAAAAGAAAAAACAACAACAATAACATTTAGCATGCCTTTTGAATTATGGGGACATTGGCAGTGTGTGCTTATAAACCACTTTCAAATTGTAATAACTCTGTCATACACATGTCATTAAACAAATTTGTTTCCCCATAAGCCACAAATATAAACACACGTTTGTTTCTGTGAATTGTGGGGACTTTCTATAGTCTTCTATTACTTTTATACTGACCAAACAATATTTCTATCGCCTAACCCAGCTCCAATCTTTACCCATCACTAAAAACCTTTTTGGGGACATTTGGGATGTTTTAGCATAAACAAGCACACACACACACACACATGTTGGTTTTTGTGATTTATGGGGACTCTCCATAGGTGTAATGGTTTTTATTCTGTACAAACTGTATGTAGTATTGCCCTACACTGACCCTACATCTAAACCTACCCCTTACAGGAAACTGTGTGCATTTTTAGATTTTCAAAAAAACACCATTTGGTATGTTTTTTTAAGCCTTTTGAATTACGGGGACACTGAAAATGTCCTCAT
>JAUMHQ010000063.1:14106295-14116782 GCA_032361165.1 Enteromius paludinosus
TATATACTCATCACAAACACTCAAACATGCAGCACAAGCCAAATTGACCTTGATGCGGCACACGCAGTGAACCTTGACAAGTTGATGAATAATGATGATTGCAACTAACAAACCTCCAGTTTCAAGTAGCATGCTGATCTATTTATGATGAGCAGAGTTTCTTTCTCTCTTTCTTCACACCATTTTTCACTTCTCCCTTTCTCTCACTTTCTGACCCGTGCAAGGCTTAAGTAACTCGTTAGAGCGTTCATTTGGGGCTCTCACTGTTCCTGTAATTGAGAACATCATTATTGATTCTCTGTCTGGCGTCTGAATCTATTGCTGAAGTAAGGCAAGTCAAACCTTTCCAATATACTTCTCCCCATATTGCATACTGTGGGAATGAATCAACACAGGATCTTCTGATTATTGCCTCTCTTCATAATCCTTTAAGCATTGTACCTAAAATCTTTTTCCTGTTTATTACTGGCTTTAATTTCCATTAAAGAACAGTCTAACCAGTCTTTAGTTACTTCACTAAAAAAGAAAATAAAAATCAAGGATTTTTACCAAACCACAATTAGTGAGAAAAGTCTATACAGTGAGGTCAAAAACAGCTTATGTGTAACGATCAGCTGGATCTGCCAGCCCAGCTCTGGATGGCACTCCAGCACCCAGCGAACTCTCCGTGTTTTATGTTTGTTTTCATGGACTCGTTCCCATGTCTCCGCTCTCCTTGTCAGCTGTCATGGTGTTTTATTGTTGGCTCCACCCACTGACCTAGTGCTATGTGTATATAACCCGGATGTTTTTGTGTGTCGTCACAGTCCATAGCACTGTCTTCATGTTGTTTTCTACTCCGTGTTAATCTGTGTGTTTTGATCTGTTGTTACTGACCCTGTTTTGCCCTTTGGATTGAATTTTCGGTTTACCGACTCACGCCTGGACACTGACTACTCTCTTGCTTGATTTACGTTATTCATGTCTGCTGCTGATCGACCCTGCTTTGTAAGACCTCACTCTTTAATAAACAATCTGCATAATAATCCGCTGTTATCCCTGCCTCCAGTTCGTGACAGTATGGAAGAAGATACGGACAGCTCATAGGAAAAAAATTATGTGGAAAAAGCAACGCTATCTCACGACCAGTTCTTTATTATTCTAAGGGATGGCTAATTCTAACAAATGCGTGCGACCTCACTCGCACAATTTTGTATGATTTGTCTAAACCTCAGTGAGGGGTTTAGACAAATTTAGGGGTGGGGTTAGATGTAGGTCATTCATACAAATTTATATGAATTGGCAACTCGTAATATACATACGATTTAGCAAAAATCATACAAATTTGTACAATGTATGGTTGAATTAGCCACATATGAATTAGCCACCTCATAAAATATGTCCAAATTGCTGTGAGATAGGGCTGGGAAAAAGTCCTTAATATGATGAATAGAAAATCAAGTTTTGATAAAGAGCTGTGTTTTTTTGTTGGTGGATCCACAGCATACATACTTTGACTTTCAGAAACTTTGCAGGTATATGTCAACTTATTCTACTAACACTAAACCTACCCTAGGCTAACAGTCTACTCTGAGAGTTACTAGACATGTGGTTGAGATTGAATGAGAATTAGTTGACATGTAGTTGACATGAAGTTGCAAAGTTAGTTATAGTTAGTAGAATGTTTAAATGGACTATCGAAATAAAGTATAATGATTTTCTGTAAATAAGTCCTAAAGGGATAGTTTACCCAAAAATGAAAATTTGGTGTTTATCTGCTTAACCCCAGGGCATCCAAGATGTACTGTAGGTGACTTTGTTTCTTCAGTAGAACACAAACAAAGATTTTTAACTCAAACCATTGCAGTTTGTCAGTCATATAATGGAAGTCAATGGGCACCAATGACAGAGTCATGAAAAACTCTGTGACTCGTAATGACACACTGTGGTGTTAAGACACAAAACAATAGCTCTGTGCAAAAAACTGGACAGTATTTATATAATTTTTTACCTCCTCACAATCTCAGACTCTCATGTGCCAGAGCACGTTGATGCGTCACAGGCTGGATCTTGTGAATGAGCTGAGGACTGTCGGAGATTGTGGAGTATAAGAGGTAAAAAAAATTATACAAATACTGTTCAGTTTTTTTGCACAGACTGATCATTTCACGTCTTAAAACCTCAATGTAGCGCCACAAGCTGCAGGGCTTAATTTTGTTTCATCTGTATGTTTTTATTTTGACTCTCAGAGCTTTGGAACATTTGGTGCCCATGGACTTCCATTATATGACTGACAGACTGCAACGGTTTAAGTTAAAAATATTTGTTTGTGTTCTACTGAAGATACTAAGTCACCTACAGTACATCTTGGATGCCCTGGGGTAGATAACATCATTTTTGGATGAACTATCCCTTTAATATCTTATGCAGCATTGCTTCTGAAGTAAAGTTATCTTGTTTTAAGGTTTTTGTTTTTTTTTTAATCAAAATTACACAGATGTTTCTGCAAATACAGACATGCATTGAGTGTCTTAAAAAAAAAAAAAAGATGCCCTTCCTTGTAAACTTAGTGATTACTTTTTTGTAAACTTAGTGATTACTTAGTGATTACTCTTTTTAAGCATACTCATTGTATCAACCTGACAATTTTTAAAAACAACTTTGTTTCCACACGAACTGAAGTTGAATAAAACCAGCCAGATTAGTCATATTAGAGCTTGCCAGATGGAGAAGGGACTGCCAGTGCATCAGACGGTTAGAGAACAGTCTGTGGGTGTGCCATCTGAGGCCCAGACTACACTAACTCTGACTGAATTGTATTTTGGTTACATTGACATGACTGATGTTGAGACAGGCCATTGGCTGTGCTCTCTCGTCCTCATAAATCACACAGCCACACTAAAAGTGACGTCACGTTTCACGGTTCAGGGTGACAGCAACTGATGAAAGTCACAATCTTCAGTGACACGGGCAGATTTACAGGCTGTGGGTTTAAAACTCTGCTTTTGAGTGCAGGCAAATGCCATAACCTTCCCCTTATGGCATTGTTAAGGGCTATAGCCGGCCGTTATGTCATTTTGTTTATGGGTCTAAACATTTCCTTAATGGTGCGCTTGGCAAATGTGAAGGCCATCAGTCTTCTCATAGCCATCCTCATTTTGACAGAGTGCTTTTTGTGAGTGGAACAGCCTGGTTGAGTGTGCATTAACAGCATCACATCACATCACTGGTAAACATCCAGATGAAATGAGATGCGAGGCAAGGCTGTGCATGTTTAATGCAGCAGGAAGACATTTAGTCACGATGACATTGAGATGCTTTTGTTATCAAAGAGATCTTTATTCTCTGAGCAGTACAACAAAAATAAACAAGAAAAAGAACGACTTGACTTTTACTGTGACATGTGACTTGGCAATTAAGCGCTATTCCACTAAGCAATCATTTCATTTAGTTTATGTATTTGGAAAGACCGATTGATCTTGCAGGCTTGAGGAATGACTGCTGGATTCATTTGTGAGTGGCTATAAATTGACGCTCAAGACTTTTTCAATCCCGCTACCTTAGCGGATCAGTGAAAAGAGCTCCTTTTATGCAAATGCAAATGGTTTTTGAAATAAGGAGGCCCATTTGTTCCTCACTCATGAAGGTACACTTAAATATTGGAATTCAAAGAAATAATAATGATGATGAATCACTGTGTTCATTCATCCAGCCATTTTTGCTAAAAGCATCTCCACTGTCGTCTCTGCAAAGTCCACATTCTAGCTCTTGCCATTCTTCATAAAAAATATATATATAATGAAAATAATAAATATAAATTGATTTAGAAACTCTTTACTGAACTTTAAATTCAAAGAAAGAAAATTTTTTACTAACATTTTGAATTTAGTAGATAAAGTAGATGTTCTACGAACTGCTATTTTTCTTCACGTTCCATATATATTGAACTCAAATGTTAGGTATATTACAGGAAAAAAATAAAAATGTATTGTCAGAAACCAAACTTTTGTTTAATGAAAGCACCAACCTATTTTTAACAGGGTTCAAACAGCATCACATATGCTTCATAAAAACACTGAGAAATTGCACAAAGTTACAGGAGAACACATAAGAATGACAGATATTTTACACATTTTCTCTGTTGACTGTGGTGGAAAATCTATGGAAACAGGCAGATAATGAATTTACATAAAAGACAATGTGTAAAACAGCTGAAATTACTCTTATTGTTAGCTGAAAGTCAAGTATTTATGACAAACTATGCAAATGGTGGGCATTTGAATATGAATGAGATTTCTGTAAGCTGATTTCTGCAAGTCTGTTACGATTAAGGAATGCATAAAGAATATAAACAAGCCAAGTATCTGTTTATCGACATGTAAAGGTCAGAATGATTTAATTTTACTAAGCACACAGATATTTTGATATTATTAATATGGGACACTACAGACTGATGTCTGTGCCGCAAAGTCTTTTTTAAGCTAAATTTAAAAAAAGAAATATCAGCCTCACTCAAACAGATGATAATAATCATGTAATCCTTAATGCCTTTAAGACATCTTCATAATAATTCTTTCTTTCAGGTCTCATGGATTGATTTGAAATACTAAAGCTATGTTTGACATGTAAAATATAGATTGGATTATTTAACATATAACTGACAGAAGAAAAAAAAAGTAGCATAACTATGCAGGCGGCAAATCCCTGATTATATTTCTTGCTATTTTTCAAGCTAACGTCAAAGATTATACTATTGTATAAAAAGCTGTGAACTCTACACAACCTCACAATAGTTCCACCTTTTTCTCGTTCAAATCATTAATATATGAAGGCTATATGAAACCATACAGCTGCACAAACATTGACAGGAACTGAAAGCAGTCTGGTGGGATATTTTTTTTCAGCACTACTAAACGATAACACTGGAATTCAATCAATGTTTGACCTTTAGGCTTTTGATGAAACCATCATTAATTGCTTTTTAAAGAAAGATTAAATTGTTTTCTTCCAACAAACTCTCATTGTAGTTTCCTGTCAGCATTGGATACTTCAAGGGAGAAAAACTGTTAAGTAATGACTATTGCTCAGATAGTTGTGGTTAATCGCTAGGAAAATGACCTCTGTGCTGGTAATCTCTCTCTCTCTCTCTCTCTCTCTGTTATTTTCTCCTGCTTGCTCTCCATCACAATGTGAACAACAAGAAGGATTCTTTGGAACATATCCAAAGAGAATGTCTCTGTTTATCCGCTGAAAAGACTACATCAGGCTGTTTGTTTGTTTTTATTTGCTGATGATGTACATGAAGGTAAAAAAAAAATGAAATATGTAAAAAATACTTTTTACTTTTCCAATTTCATCAAATCACCTCCAAAGTCACAAGTGTATTCTGCAAAACAGGTGCCACTCCTTCATGTACATAAGTATAAAATTACTGTATTTATGAATAGTGCTAATTATTACTATATGCTACTATTGATGTAGCTAAAAAGCATTAACAAAAATACATTAATTAATACAATAACAATTGTCATATCAACTCTCTGTATCTGCTCAGGTGGAGCTGGGGATGGGGAAGGTTTTCTGAAACTGTGCCGCAAACTGCTAGAGCAAACAGAAGTGAAATCACCAAGGAAAATCATGTTTAATCCCTTTATTATTTTTTATTTATTTATTTTATTTATTGTTAATAATCAACAATATTGTTGCTATAATATATTGTTGCTATAATCAATTT
Source organism: Enteromius paludinosus (assembly GCA_032361165.1). Classification (NCBI taxonomy): domain Eukaryota; kingdom Metazoa; phylum Chordata; class Actinopteri; order Cypriniformes; family Cyprinidae; genus Enteromius; species Enteromius paludinosus. Next base: position 14,112,009 of record JAUMHQ010000063.1, read on the forward strand.
AAAATGTAATAAATTCGCATTTTGTAACAATGCCAGCTGGAAGTGTCATCATGCTCCACTAGAGGGCACTCAAGCCTGGACTATGTTTACTGTTTGTCTGTCCTTCTATTTTGTATTCAGGATTCTTAGTATGAACTCTTGTCTCCTCCCTGCTTGTTTGTTGTCCTAATAACCTAATAGATCTTCCGCCCGCTTGTGTTGCGTTCTGTTGTATTTAAGGATCCGCCTGTGTATTTACTGATGCTGATCATTGTGTGTGGATGTACCTGGTGTTCTCCCCCCTCGTAAGCCTTTCGTGTTCCCTGTGTTTTTCTTTGTTCTGGATTCTCGTTCTCGACCTTGCCTAATCTCGGACTCTCGCTCTTACCTTTCCCCTTGAATACCATTCGGCAATCGCTCAACTCCCCTGCTACGCATTTGTACTATGCTTGTGTCTCTGCCTTTGATGTTCACATTTACTGTTATCGACTCCACTTACTTCTACCCTGTGGATTATAATAAACAAGTTTGCATTTGGATCCGCACGCCTCCTATCTCCTACCTTACACATTTTCACAAATGTATGTGAATTCTTGAATGTCTACCCTGTTAATAAATGCAAAACTGTAGCACACCGCAGTCTCAGATTTCAAATTCGTACAAATTTAATTACAGTAGTCAAACAATAAATGTCATTTTGGCACCTCAATTCAAGAGAAGTGGCAGCGTTAAGTGTGCATGATCTGAACACAGACTGACTTCAACTCACATTTTGGTCAAGACCCTTTTATTAAATGTAATGGTTTGCATGCATACAGAAATGTATTATATAATTCTTTACTTTTATTTGAACACCAAACCCTACCCCTACCCTAAACCTACCTACCTCTGAACAATATAAAACACACACAGGCAAATGCAGTTACGGGTATTTATAAACAAGTCGTGTCACAGTCATGAAGCCATATGAGGTCTTGAACAAACTCACGTACAGTACGGTGCAAAAGTCTTAGACCCCTAGTATTTTCAGCAACAAAAAATGGTTTTAAGTCGGTTATGTCTATCTTTTGCGGTAGTGTGTGAGACTATTGCCTGCACAAGGAGTCTGACAACAACCAGTGCTCCACACAGAGATCTGATCTGATCTGATCATCATCCAGCCTGTCTGGAATTACATGAAGTAACAGAACAAACTGAGACAGAATAAATCTAGAAGAACTGTGGCAACGTCTACAAGATGCTTCAAAAATAATGTTTGGAAATGTAAACAGATATTTACAACTGACACGCTACAGCAAAAGATAAAAATAACCGACGTGAAAATTCTAGTGACCTAAGACTTTTGCACAGCACTATAATTTTAAAAGAAAATTAAACTTTTCAGAACAGTCTCACTTGAAGGTTTTTCCTGTTTCACCGCAAAGTAAATCAGTGGGGGAGATAGACTGCATCGGAAATAAACCTCTCCCTCAAGCAGCAGCAAGTCAGACATCGGTGTGTGTGGCTTTTGGTGTTGCAGCCCCTGCTGTATAACACAGAAGGCTGAGAAGAGAAAAAGATCGGTGCTTTAATGCAACGTCTTGAGCAGTGCCTCACTGACCCATCCCATCATGCACTTACAGTGAGTCGCTCTCTAGAGAATCCTCCAGCCTCCCTCTGCCTCCCAAAGGGCCTCCTGCCCTTGAATATAAATTGATGATGGATATATTTAAAGCAGTTACATTATTAACGCCTCACATTTCACAATTTCATCCTTTTTTTGACTCTATAGATGGTAAACGTGAGTCAGAGGAATGTCCTCTTCGCCTCGCATTTCAAAGGCACCTTTTCTCATAAAACCAGCTGATCTACCACCAAAGCTCCTGACTTCAAAGGCAGTGAGCGGCCCTGGCCTTCGGATTGGCCCAGATCCTCTGCTCCTGTGCAGCGATAAAAGGCCAGAGGCACAAAGGTGAGACACAGCAGAAAGACTCAACGATAAGGGTTTTGCAGGATAACCGGATGAGGTAGAGAAAAACAAAGAATTCAGCAAATGACTGATCCCCGTGACAGCACATGAAACATCTGTACATTAGGCAATCTGTTCCACCTTCACCCAAGAGCTGCTGACACTGGATAATCCTTGTGCAAACATAAGGTGTGTGCTCTTCTCACACACGCAACATGCACATTGGCTCACATATAACTTGGAATGGAGCTTTAGTAAGTGATTTTTCTATGCCATTTTAGTGACTCATCCAACAACGCTCACCTCTAGCAATTATTTTGGAAGCAGTTTCCAGCTCAGAGTAACTAAAAAAATAAGTAAAAGGTAATTTTTCAATGTTGCTTCTTACATTTGTTTTTTTTGTTATTTTTTTTTTGTTTTTTGCATAAGGTGGAATACTGTTAAATAAAACTACTTTTCAAGAGCACTAAATCCAATACTTTAACGATAAAAAAGGAAACCTTTGTGTACAATGTCCATATGTGATACAGTCAAATATCATGTCCTCACAGTACGTGAGTGTTTACTTTTTCTTTCAAGCCACAGCAAACTCATCTCAAACCATTTTGACTGGAATTGCGAAAAATGACTCGAATATTTTCATTTTAACGAAAGATTAACTTAAAGGAACAGTTCACCCAAAAAAATGTAAATGCTGTCATCATTTAATCACCCTCAAGTAGTTCTAAACCTGTATGAATTTCTTTGTTCTACACAAAGGAAGATATAAAAAACCAGGCCTAGGGTCACCATTGACTTGATAGTAGGAAAACAATATTATGAATGTCAGTGGTGACCCAAAACAGCCTGGTTAAAAACTTTCGCAAAATATGTTCCTTTGTGTTCATCAGAACAAAGAAATTCATGCAGATTTGCAACTACTTGAGGGTAAATAAAGACAGAATTTTCATTTTTGGGTGAACTATTCCTTTAACAGCCTGTGGCAAAATATTAGAGCCAAGGACAACATAACGATAAAGACAAACATTCAGTTGTATAACTAGTTTTTGTATAAATTATTGTTGAAATTCTAGATTAAAATGTTCAGTTGGCTATTGCTGAAAATATGTGGTAAAATCTTCCTTTTAATTTATTGTTATTCATTATTTTTGAAAACATTTCAATACAACAAATACAGTCATGATCACTAGAACAAGCATCAAGTTGAAACAAATATGTACTAAACATAACAAAGACCTTAGCTTGTATTACATAAATAAATAATCATTAGATAATTAGAAAAAGTAAGTGGAAGAAATTCCTAAAACAAATTTCCTCTCCACACTGTGAAATCATCTGTTTTATATTTCATTCTTTTCTCACTAGCTCAAAACCATCCTCTTTGATGAATGTAGGATCATTTGTTTGTTCTCTGACAAATAAGGTATAATCGATGTGGTGATTAAGATCTCATTTGGTGCAAGAATAACAGGTCGAGACTGAGCAGAGCGATAGATTAGTCCAAATCTGTTTCATCAAAGCCTGTTCCTGCTCAGATTACTTCTCATCCCTCAGTCTCTGGCCAGGCTGTGCCACTGTTTGATCAGTCATGCCAACACCCAACATTCCTTCCAGCTAAAAAAAGCACATCTATAGACATATCTGCTGTCAAATGCGTCCAGCTTTCTTCACGACTATCTTCAAACATATCAACCGTGTGACAACTAACCCCATTTTCGGCAAAATAGTGCAGAAGTATGTGTAGGACAAAACTCTTACACTTTTAAGAAGTACTAATAAGATTAGTACCTAATGGGCTCTTAATAGCTTTATAATGTCTGCATACTCACACTGACGTAAAGGCATCTTGTAGTCCTCGCACACACTTTGTGACTCTCACTTCCTATGATCTGTGAAAGGTTAATTGCCACTGTTAATTCCACCTAATGACTGTGAAGGTCACGAGGCACTGCAGGAAATATTTGGTCAGGGGTGGAATGATGGAAATTCCCATTCTTCGGCCAAGGACGGCACCTAAAAACTGCGCTCAGCACTGTTAAGATGCAAGGAGAGGAGTATTAGATCTAATATTGATATAGACATATATTCAATATTAAAACATAAAGCATAACCTGCAGGAACACAAGTCAGCTCTCCCGCTACAGGATGGGGGCATCAATATTTTATCATATTGGCCTCTTCCTTTATTAATATGTTAGTGGATATGACTAAAATGAATGGCTCTTTCACTTCCACTCTCTCTCTGAGGACAGACTGTTTGTTGTTGTTTGTCATCGGTCGCCGATCTAAAGCTATAGTCGTTTATATGCATCCGCAGCACTAACAGTGACTTGAACATCTGATCCCTGGTTAGTAGATAGTGATCCTCTAGTGCTGACTCTTCATCCATGAATTATAGAGAAACTCTGAGCAAGAAACTCAAACAGGATAGATAAGCAGGCAGACAGCTGTGAATCTCAGAGTCACACTAGAGCGAAACCTCCACTGCTCAGCGTAAAAAAAAGGCCTGCAGAATTATTCACACATGTGCATAAAAAATTCATACTTCTGTCATATCTTCCTCTGATGTTCTTGCGCTTGCACATACATTATTATCCTGTATATATTGCTAGTATATTGGTCTCTTGAGATGCATATGGTCATTGAGATTAATGAAAAAATCTATAATTACATATTCATTAGCCTTTTCTCAAGTGTTCTATAAATTAATGCTGTGTTGGGCCTCAGTTTGTTTAACCTTACATACTTAGGCCCAGGATGCTTCGATAGTGGCCTTAAGCTCATCCAGAGTGTTGGGTCTTGTGTCTCTCAACTTTCTCTTCACAATATCCCACAGATTCTCTATGG
>JAUMHQ010000063.1:14158024-14176694 GCA_032361165.1 Enteromius paludinosus
TAAAATATATGAAAGTCTAATGTTTATCAGTACATTACAGAAAATAATGAACTTTATCACAATATGCTAATTTTTTTCAAGGGACCTGTCTATATATATCTACATCTTTTTTTCTTTATGCTTTCATCTCACTTTCATTCTTTGCTTAAAAACATTAGCTGTTCTCTATGAGGGACATGAGAACATGAGGCACACATCTCTGTGACAGCATCAGGAAAGATGGTGCTCAATAGACATGTTTTTATGAAGCCATAAACATCAGCCCATCTGCTACTGCCAATGATCTCAGCAGCAGAAAGAAGTGCAGGTTTATGACTTCATACAAAGCCTACAGCACTGAATATAAACAAGAGAGAAACAACCTGCAGGTGAAGAGAGAAACTCATCTGGCAGGTGCTCATCACATGGGCATCCTTTTTTGAAAACCTGGTTTAACTTTCTGAGTTATAAAACATACAGATGAGATGTCTCATTTGTCTTTTCTGTGAGCAGTTGTGAATTTAAATATGCAACATTTCATGCACAATGTATATGTCTGAAAATATTACTGTGTCTGTTTGTGGTACTAAGAACGGAAGCGTTTAATGAACTCTGGGTTTTATGTTTTCATCCATTTCACGGCTGTTCGTGCTTTAGGTGGTGCAAAATCTCTCAAATGAAAAGCGTGCTTTAAATGCTAGCTGATGTGAGAGAAATGCTTAGTTGTCACACTACATAATTATCCGGAAAACTTCAATGCGATAGAAGAAAATAGTGAGTAAAAAGGACACAATGACCTTGGAGCACTATTTCTGCTCGCCACAAAAAGAAATTAATTATCTGTTCCACAAAAAGACAAAACATCATTCTATTTTTGAAAAGCGTTTTTGCTCTGCACCCTGAATGAACAACAGAACTTCAAGACATTCTATCCTGAGCGCACACACGAGAGCAACTTTAGCCTTGGAACTTATACGAAACACTAACTGCTTTACATCAAAAAAACCAACGACAGTAATGGCTGCTGTTATAATATAATGGCTGATTTGTCAGTTCTAATTGGAGCTACGATTGTCTGAAATGGTGTCCCCATTGCAGTGATTAGAAATGATACACCACTCGCCCCCTTGACCTTCCTCTACAGACCACACATGCTCTCTCTTTTTACATAGCTTAATTGCATCTTGCCCACTGAGGATGTGGGAAATTCAATATAACGTCATGTTCTCACACTAGACTCGTCTGGATTAAATGTCCATCAAACTGCAGCAGTTTATCACAATATATTTTGTTGCCACAGACTACTCTAGTATTACAGAAATGATCTGTACTATTCCAGCCAGAAAGGTTTTAGAGATGAAATGTAAATGTAGACGATCAAATTAATCGAAACGTGTTACAAAATAATAAAACTGAACCCATATTCCATTTATAGGTCTAACTAAAAATGAATTACTGCCTATAGAGATGCTTGCTAACTGGTTCTCTGTACTGCTGTCTAATCAAATAATGTCATCAATAAAGCAAAAAGAGTTGAACAGAAGAAACACACAGTAAATCAGGTGTCAAAATTGTTCAAATACTATTTGTGGATGCCAACATCTCATAAAAGGTTATATAAAACAACATAAACCAGAATTTACAGTTTGCTTTTAATCAAACTCAGTCACTGCACATGCAACTCTAACCGTCAACACATCTTCGTCTGATCCTAATAAACATTTATTTGAACAAACCTGATCTGAAAAACTGTTTGATCTTAGGCTTAAATGATAAAGATTACTCTTGTCGTATTGTTCCCTTCTTTACAAAGACATTTTATTGAACAATAATACTGAAATTTTTCTCTGATAAAAAAAAAACTAAAATGTTTGTTGTAGACAAAAAGACTGGGTCTAGACATAATGAGTGCTATTGTTGTTTTAAAATGTGTTTAAGGGTTTCATGACCCTTTAACACAAAGTCTTTAATCCAACACACTCTGGTGAACAAAGCAGACGAGAGACACAAACCATAAACAAAAGCAATAACAGACCCAGACAAGAAAGGACTTGAATATGGTACAAACAGTCAATTAATGACACACAGCTGAACCTAAGAACTAATCAAATCAGTAACCAAGCAGGGAACTCAAACCAAGGCAGACAGGAATTACCTGACCATAAATGGGACAGTTATAATATATTTAGTTATATATGATACAATTCTAAAGTTCAATTATCAGCTGTGATTTCATGTAAGAGGATCATGATATTTGTCACAAAAATGTCACTTGTACTGACATCCTGCTATATATCAAAGAACAGCAAAACACATATAAGTGCGCTGTAAGCTCATGGAGTTAGTTTGTGCTTTATTGTAACTTGTAGTGTATGCAGTGGAAACTGAACAGCAAAGAGATGCCAAAACATTAATTTAACTTTCTTTGACAAATGAAAAACTTTCCATTTTCACAGTCCTGCTGAGAGGCATCTGAAAATAGAGTGATGCAGCAGTGATGACTGATCATAAAAGTGAGCATGACTCTTTGAGCGCAGACTCATGTGGTACGATGTGAGCGTGTAATTCAAACTTTAATTGCCTACCCTGTATATCTGTTCCCGCAGGCAACAAGATGTTGTGTCTTCAGAACAGAGCACCCAGAGCCATTATTTCACCTTTCTGTTTTGCAGATGAGCAAACTCACTGTACATTATTAGTGTTGGCATGTTAATATGAGGTGGTTTAAAGCACCCTTTCACACGCCAATAAGTGGGACTACAATTATGAATGTTCTGCAATTGAATGGTGAAACTGTGCGTCAGATAAAGAGTCTAACTGACGTAAATTACTTCTGAGGTATAAAGGGATTTAGACCAACTGCTGAAGTGTTGCAGAACATATGAACGGTAAATTAGACGGCCAATCAAAAGCCAAAATTAAATGCAACTGCCATTATGATACTGATCTGTTTTATAGGCTGTAGTCAAATGTCTGACAGGTTATTCATTCCAAAAAGTTACAATGTGAGAATTAAAGTGTCAAACTGGACAGACTGGTCAGTCGCCTGCAGCGTACTTGGATAAGGTCCCTGTGTGGAGCATATATATGACTAAGAAAACAGACATTGTGTCTCTCATGTCTAAATGACTCCATGTTGTGTTGCAGCCCTAAAAGCAAGTCATTAATGTGCTATTTGAGCAGAAAACAACAGAAAAAGTCTAAATGGAATCTGATTTAGCTCTTGGGAGCTTTTATAATGCGTGTGCTGTAAAAGCAACTTAGTGGAAAAAGATGGCCTCTCCTGAAATTACATCAGTTAATGCTTCCAGGAATTAGTCATTTGTTCAAACTCATTTAGAGGCCTGCGTTAGACTTTAAATAAACCGTTCCTCTTAATTTTTCCAAGGACGCCTGATACATTGGCTGCATAATGGTATGCGTCCTAAAACTGGAGCGTTGATGGAGTACAAAGAATAAGAGCTTGTTCGCATAGACAAAATCTTATGGGCGGGGGCACAGACACCTGAAGTACTCGTCTCTTCTCAGCAAATGGGATTATGAGAGGCTTCTGCATGCTGCTGGTCTCTGTTGTGGTAGGTATTGAGAGTCTTTCTCTGCAGATGTTGCCAAAGGTTTCTAGGGGGTATTCCGATTTTTCACCTCTGAGACTTTTATAACACTTGCATGGCTTATTGGAGAAACTCAAACTGTTACCTAGGCAACTGCCGCAATACTTGGAGATAAGTTAACAACCTCAGCCACCTTTACTATCCAGTTTAACATCGTAATCTTGAACTTTAAACATTGTCCCTTGCTTCTTGTTGCTAAAACGATTCAAATGAAAGGCTTAATGCTTATGTTCTGATTAGTTGTGTCAGTGAGCTCATAATTGCTAGCCATCTTGGTTGCATTCATTCAGAGGAAGAAGCAATATCGCAGCACAATGCAAGTGCTCCCTCAGTTGATTTTAAGTGATACTGCATGTCCTTGCACAGTCAACAAAGTGTGCCTTGCTTTTTATATAATTAATTTACTGTACATATATATTTACATCAGCAATGCCCTTTAAGGTTATTAGTGGCCCTCCATAAAATTCTTTTTTTTTTTTTTTTTTTTTGAATTCTCAGTTGTCTTAATATAATACAAAGTATACACTATTTCAATTAATTAGATTGCCTGTCATATAAATTGAGAATGCCTTTAAATTCCAATTAAATTACTGAAATGTATAATACAGAATTTCTATTAGAATTTAAGAAAATAGAATCAATTTGAAATTAAACTGACAGAATTTTTTATTTTTTTTTAATGTTATTTAAAGGTTTTGAATTAAGATAAGATAAGATAGATAGATAGATAAACATATCCATGCTTGTGCTCTTTATATGAAGCAAGACTGCTGTGCTGTTGTTGAGTATGGGATTTCATACAATACATGTTGTATGAGAGATGTGCTGAGTTAGCCTGAGCACACCTCATGAGAATAATAATACATTGCTTCTCTCTCCTTTTTACTCAAATCAGAGAAGACCATAATATTTTGCCAAACAGAAATAGTCAAAATCTACTTCGAGTCTACCCAGAGATATGTATCAAATGTCATTTCAGCAATAAAGATGAGAGCTGCCCACACCAGCATGGGGCCCTGGAGTCATGAAAGAGCACCTACACCTGATACACGCGTTAAGCTAACAAAGTTCACTCACTGTGGTTTAATGCTGCCCTCTGCAGGACACTGCAACATTCATGTGCATCCTCCTAACACTTAAAAACCTTTTCCTCAACAAAAACAAACGCATAATCACAGATAGATTATGAATTCCTTTATCAAAGAGCAGCAGAGGCGAGAACATCAAACATCGTTCAAATGTTTGATGTTTTTGCCCCTGCTGCTGTTTTCTGTATTTCAAAAGCCTAAATATTATCAAAATGACTTAATAAATCAAATGAAGTTTTAAAGCATTTGTGCATATTACTAGAGGCAGACACAAATTAGACAGGAAACCACAAACGTATAGAAAAGGCTCAATGATAGTCTAGAGACTATTTTATAACCTTTGGTTCAAATTAGGATAAGACATCAACAATTATTAAACAACTATTATTTACAATAAACTGTTTCATAGTTAATTAGCTACTGAAACATCTTCAGATTCAGTATTAACCTTTGAATTGTGAGCCAAAGTTAAAACTAGTTCAATTGCCAGCACCTTCACTGTCAACACTGCTTATAAAAATTAATAATATTCTGCTTTGAATTATTTAATTTAGGATACTGCAGTCTAATATTTTGATAATATTTTGAAATATTTTTTTTTTTTACTTGATTTACAGGGAAAACGAATACTTTAAAATCTACTGACTTCCACAAAATGTAAAAATGTAGGGTGTTAATGTTTTATGTGTGCGTGGAAAGTGTATCTGTGTAAAGGTTTTACAAAAAGAATAAATGTACAAGTGTTTAACTGCAAATCTATTTATGGTCCTACATTTTCAAATATAACAAACTTTTATATTAGCCTAAGTTTAATGCATTTTTTAAAATAATAGACATTTTCTGGCTTTGGTCAAACCTGTAAATGTGAATTCCGAAGGGTGACACTAGATGCCGCTCTGTTCTTGAAGATACAGAGACAGGCGAGCGAAGAAGTCTCGGGATCCTGTCTCGTGTGTTTCTGGGATACTGGCGGACTGAATGTGCTCTGAATGTCATGGCGACCAACAGCGAGCAACTTTCCCGAGGTTTCGTAACTGATACAAGTCGAGAAGTCCGCAACACGAGTGAGTACATGTGGGTGGAATATTTCTCGAGAATTATGACGGCCTGATTTAAGAATACGAAGGTAACGGCCGAGCTGATGGCGGGTATAACAGACAAGCGCGGTTTGTTTGGTGTAAAGCCTGTTGCGAGTGGGATGCTAAGCTAATACAAGCTAACGAGTCTTTGTCCGCGTGATCCGTGAAACGCGTATCCAGCCGTGTTTAAAATGCGTTATTATTTTCCACGCTCCTATAACTTAATATTATAAAACCAAATGGATGTATTGCAGTGTACCTGTAAATAAGCAGGCAGTGCAGTTGCTGATCACGCGTGTAGAGTTAACCTTTGTGGGATGCGCGTGCTGAGTTAGCCGCGCGGGAGCGCATCTCCATTCTGTCTTCTGACTGAAACAGCGTGCAATCAAACCAGTATTGAAGTACTATCGGTGCTTATGTTAACAGTAGGTATGATTATGTTTTAATGAAAATGAAACGTTCGCAAAAGATGCCGTCTGTCCATGAGGTGCATAAAACCAAAACAAGCACACGAGTTGTCTCGTGCACCCTCTTAACCCTCGTGCTAGCCGGTATGGTCAACTGCGTCTAGCGTCCATGTAATGTAGAACTATTCTTGTATTTGTGCTTCTGTATGCTTGTAAAATAAAAAAATTGACTGACTTAGTTATATTTTTTACTAAAGTGGTGCTGGTTGTTACCGCCGATTATATGCGTTAAGGTTACAGTTAACTTGGTAACCACTAGTGTCAACAAACAAGAGGAACATTTTACACATTCTAGACTTCACAAATTAACGTTAGCCTAAGCGTAAGTTAAGAACTGTAGCAGACTCGTGGGGCCAAATTGGTTACCATGGTAAGTTTCTGTTAGGGTTTATAATTGGGTGTGGGACCGTAGCCCACTTATGATAAACCTCTTATGATTTTCCATGTTAGCCATGGCTGTGTACATATTGGGGCATATACTTCTAGTCAAAAAATATAATATATATATATATATATATATGCATACATTGCCTTTTGTGATTTTTTTCAATATTGTAACTGTAGTGTCTATGCTATAATAACTAGTAATAAATTTGTGTAGTGCTTAGGGGTGATTTGTATGAATGAGTTGTAATCAGTTCAGTTTACTTGACCAGTTCTAAACGTAGAGAAACTCCAGTCATCTTTCTGTAGGAGCCATGCCATTTAAACTACTTTATTTGGGACACGTTAAGAGCCACTGTCCTAGTCACACTGATTCTGTGTCCTACTGCAGCATTCAAAAATTATATAATAATAAGGCCTGAATCACTGGTTGAAGTTATCTTTTTTAATAGTGTGAGAATCAAGAGTGATTTGCCAGGCTGATGTTATTATGCAAGAGCTCTGCTGATTGAGTGCAAAGAAGCTCAGCCAAGTGGGTCAGATATTATGTAATGAGTCCATAAAACATGTCTTTTATATAAGCTGTATTATAAGGGTTTTTGATATTTTCAGGGCAACTTTTTAATTTAATTTTATTTATTTTTTGGCCTAGACATTCAGATTTGTTATACATATATGCATACACACACACACATGTGTATATTTTTAACAAAGATTCCATATATCGAAAATTTATTTATTTCAATTTTGTTTAATACGTGTTATGTGTTCTTTTACTGAAACTAATTTACTGCACGAGCTGTATAACTCCATAGGTGGATAATGAACATCATAAGTACTTCCATTGAAACTGATTGAAGACTATCACAAACAAGTCTTGCAGAATCTCACTGCCTTGGTGACATAAGCTAAATTCACAGCCACTGTGTTTCACGGTTTGCATAAATCATTTGATCACCTCCATCGTTGTTTGTGTGATGTTTTTTGTTGTTTTATTGAATTTATATGCATTTATTTTATTTTTATTTTTCATTTCAGAGTGAAAACTGAGAGTTAACACTTTTCGTGTCCGATTTGCAGAGCAAAGACTACGTAAATAATCACTGGGCTTCAATTAAATAAGTTTTTGAAATGGAGTGCGCCGTAAACACCGGTCCTGGTAAGTTACAAAGTTATACTTTATACTGCCAGTTTTAGCATTGTGTTTTAATCATGTGGAAAGTTGCTAATGGTTTGTTTATTGTTAGTACAAGTGATGTTTTTGTTACTATAAATTGAGGCATTTTCCGAAGTTCTATATTATTAATTAACTAGACAGCTTCTGACTTTTTTCTCACAGATAACTTGACTGATATTCTCCGTAAATGTTTTTAAATATGTGCGATATTTGGAATTCAGATTTTGTTATCAATATTATATTAATATCATTACTGTATAAATTACTTTATAGCTTAGTCTGCATTGTAACTTTGTTACAACTGTTAGAGAACACTTTTCATGCTGTAGTTATGATGTTCTCATAAATATGTTTGTAAACATTGTATGTTACCTCTACAGATGATGAGCCATCTGATACTGCTGTTCCATATGAAGCCACTACTGTAAAGGATGGGAGTGAGACTCCAAAAAAGAAAAACAAGAAACATAAGAAACACAAAAGTAAGAAGAAACGTAAGAAGCGCAAGGGTGAAAAGGAGAGTAGCTCTGAATCTGGAGTAGAGTCAGATGGCGATTCCCAAACTAAACTGAGGTGAGAGGTTTAGTTACTTGGCAGCACCTAAATGTTTTTTTTTTCTTAATACTTTTACCCCCAGTGTCACAGACAAGGCTTAAGCCAGTCCCAGACTAAATTGCATGTTTGAGCTGTCTCAGATGAAAATATCTTGCTCTGACATATCTTAAAACATGTCAGTGTCATTGTTCTGAGTTAAGATGCACACCTGTAATATTTTCTTATAAGGCATTTTTGTAAAGGTTGCTGAAATATCTTAATTTAACTAATGCCTAGTCCTGGCTTAAGCTAAGCCCCGCTTGTGAAACCGGGCCTTTGGTTCTTAAAACTTAAAAGCAAATATTATCCTTTTTTTACAGTGTGAAAAAAGATGGGTTATCTAACCCTGAGGCTGATGATCATGCAAATGCCACCAAAAACTGCACGGAAGGTATGTCCATGTTTTCTTGATTAACATATGATCTGACAGTTTATATTTTTGCACAATTTGAAAGCAATTTATTGTGAGTTTGAAAATTATAATTTGTAAGTTAATATCTAGGGCTGAGACAATACACTGATGCATCGCAAATCCAAAAAATTATTCAGAGATTTTCCAAAGGCATTGTGATTTCTCTGGAAATGATTCTCAACTTCGTTTTGAACATCAAAAAACTTTTAGCGTGTCATATGCTGTCAAAATCACACATTATATGTGTCTTTACAGACCTCAGTGATGTGGAAGCTGATGCCAAGGTTAAAAAGCAGAAACACCGTGTAGGGAAAAAGAAGAAAAAAAGAAGACGGAAAGAGGAGGAAAAGCAAGAGGTCCTAAAAAAGTCCTCATCTCGCTCTAGATCGGCGAGTACCTCAGCGTCAGGGTCAGATTCAGAACCAGACTCCAAACAATCACAAAAATTGCAAGTGGCATCTTTAAAGTTAGACAGGAAGTCACCCATCTCTGCAGCTAAATTTTCAAAAGACAGATTTAAAGATGGCACACCCCAATTGGAAGATATTAAGAGAGAAATTACTTCTGATCACACTGAAGAAGAGGGAAGTTTAAAATCAGGAGGGATACGAAAGATGTCTCCTGAGACTGCACATTCACTAATTACAGAGAGGGACGTAAAAGTGGAAGCTGTAAGTGAGCATGAAAGTTTTAGTAAAGTGCAAGAACTTCCTGATATTATTCCTAAGCAAGAGAATGTCCATAAAGAGCAAGCAGTGCAGAAGGACATTTCAAAGGAAGCAAATGGAAATCAGAAAGAAAAGAAAAAACAGTCTCTCTCCAGGTCAAGGTCAAGATCACTTTCAGACACAAAAGGGAAAAAATCTAAACACAGTCGCTCTAGAACTCCAAAGCAGTCATCTGGCAAATCAGGGCGTCGTAATGACAGGTCATCTTCAAGAGACAGGTCTGTGTCTGCCTCTGGTGGGAAGGATCGAACAAAACGAAGAAGCTCAAGGTCTCCATCAAAGCGGTCACCGTCTAAAGTAACAAAGAAAACTGGACGCAGGTCAAGGTCGCTCTCTGGAAAAAGAGCTTATCGTTCTGGCTCAAGGTCCCGCACAAGGACCAAAAGATCGAGGTCTAGGTCTCCACGGCGTGGTCATCGCTCAAGATCTAGGTCAACTGGAAGACAAAGACGTTCACGTTCAAGATCAAAACAGTCTGTTTCTCGGCGAAAGAATCGGCGATCAAGATCACACTCCCGATCTGTACGGAGAGGAAGACACTCAAGGTCCCGCTCTCGAAAGAGGACGCCTGTTTCTCGAGCGAGGCGGTCCAGGTCTAGATCTGTCAGAAGAACAAGGCGAACACGCTCAAGATCCGTTGTGATTCTTAGGCGATCTAGATCCCGCTTAAGAAGAAACAGAAGATCTAGATCAAGATCCGTTCGTAAAAGATCAGTTTCAAGAAGCCCAAGACGTCGTAGTAAATCTCGGTCTCCTCAGTGCTCCAGGCCCTCTGAGTCACGTTCTCCTGCAGCCCGTCAAAAGAGGTCAAAATCTAGGAGCCCTCATAGCACAAAGTCAGAGTCAGTATCTCCTCAACCACGTAAAAGATCAAAGTCACGGGCCTCTTCCCATAATTCAAAATCTGAATCCCCAAAATTAAGAACTAAAAAGCAAAAAAGTAAACGGTCACGGTCAGTTTCTCAGAGACGCACATCAAAATCAAGATCTATTTCCAGGGAGCGACATTCATCAGATAGAAGTATATCCCCTTCCAAGAAAGCACAGTCTGAAACTCCAAATAAAGAGACAACGTCCTTAATGGATTCTGTAGAAACCTCAGAGACTAAACAGCCAATTATGGATGCTGTGGACGAAAATTTAGAAGTAAAAAAGACGACAGAGTCGAGTCAATGGAAACCAGTGTCTACTGAATGCACATCTGTGCACACTCCACCAAATGAAGACATAACATCATCAGAATGTGACACACAAAGTAAAAATATCAAGGAAGAGTCTGAAAATCCCTCTGAAAGTGAAGGAAGACCGAACCGATCTAGATCTTTGTCCTCAGACCCAGTTCCTCAATGTGATGCTGCAAGATCAGATGAAGATGATCGATCAGGGAGCTCACGATCACCTACACCAAGTAAATTAAAAGAATCAAAGTCAAGCAAATCTTCACCTGCTCAACGAAAGCGCTCCAGATCAGTTTTGTCCACACAGAAAAGGCGATCAAAGTCAAAATCTGTCAGCAGCAAAAGGAGGTCCCCCGTAAGAAAACGCAAGTCCAGGTCTCCCTCGCATAGTCGTAAAAAGAGGACAAAATCTCGGTCACCTGTTCGGAAAAGAAGATCAAGATCAGCCAATAGAAGGGCAAAATCGAGATCGAAATCTCACACAAGAACAAAGCGCTCAAAATCGAAATCCCCCAAGCGAAAACGGTCAAAGTCTAGATCGCCAGCTCGGAAAAGGAGGTCCAAGTCACGTTCCCCTGCTAGAAAAAGAAGATCCCGTTCACGGTCAAGGGCTCGTCAGTCACGATCCAGAAGGTCACGGTCAGTTTCACGTCGGAGGAGACCAGCATTTCGTGGGCGATCTTTTGATAGACGAGATCGATGGAAACGTGAACCAAGCCACTCACCAATTTTGATTCTCCGTAAGAGGAGGTCCACCTCAAGATCTCGACGCAGTTCTAGCAAGACGCCACCACGTCTTACTGACCTAGGTAAATATACTTTTTGCTTGGCTCCCCTTTCTTGTTAGCATACAAAATTACAACCATTAAAGTTGGCTTGAAAATAATAGCATGAAATGTCTGTCTACATAACTTCACTTGATTGCTTCTTCAAACAGATAAAGATCAACTGTTGGAGATTGCGAAGGCTAATGCTGCTGCAATGTGTGCTAAAGCTGGAATGCCCATACCTGAAAGTCTCAAGCCGAAAGCAATTCTACAGTTACCTCTGCCAACCCCAGCTCCAGCACCCTTGTCTTTGCCTCTGCCACTGCCTGTGCCCAATTTACCTATGAATCTGCCCATGGGTATACCAGGTATGCCTGCAATGCCAAACATGACGATGAACGCTGCCATGGCAAGTATGACTGCGGCAACAATGACTGCTGCTCTCTCAAACATGGGTGCCCTGGCTTCTATGCCTCCGATGCCCCCACTTCCTACCATTACCAACAAGCCCCCTTCAGCACCCACACCTAATCTGGCCAGTATTGAGGAGGTGAAGAGGAAAGTGGCTCAACAAGCTAACAGCATTAGCATCAAGGAGTTTACAGAGGTGAGATTTGTCTGTGAACTGCAATTCCAGCCTTGGTGAACGTAATAAAAAAAACTTACCAAGCATTGATATGTCTATGTAAAATCAATCTTTATACTATCAGTACTAATTTTTTTGTTTGTTTTTTAGAAATGTAAACAGATTGCAGAGAGTAAGGAGGAGATGAGTATTGCACGGCCACATGTTTCAGATGATGATGATGACGATGAGACACGGGTGAGTATTTAAGCTTGCATTTAGAGCAGCAAAGCGTCTTCATTTTAAACTAAGAATGTGCGAATGTTGAAATGCAATGAATGGATGAAATGTTTTTGGCCACAGTTTCAATGGGCTGCACAATTAATCGAATGTGATTCGTAACTTTCAGTGAAGCGCAGTTTTGTGATCAGTAGTAAATCTCCATCTGAGGGTTCTCTTGCACTGAAACTTCAAATATGCCCTGCAGAAGAAAGGAAATGCAAGTAGTTCCTGGGTTGAAGCTAGAAGGGATAGCGCTGCAACCGAAAACTAACAATAAAGCCATAGTTCGCTGACAAGCTATGCAAAAATACTATGTTCTGTGTAATAAATGTTGCTCCATCTAAATCCACTTCTGTATACCAGTGAACCTTTACCCGGAGTCGTTTGTAATGTGCATTTGAAAAAGCAACATATATCAAACATGAGAGGCATTAAAGAACCTCTTTAACCACAAAATACCCAATTTAATATAAATGTTTTATTTCAAACTCACTTAGCATTGCATTATAAATATACTTAATTATAATATTAATTATAATAATAAGAACTCCTGTTGTTTATTAGTCACGTTGAATCAATGAAAGAAGTTCATTTTTCTGTTTCCCGGAAGGGCATACATTACTTTTCTTCTGGGTTGGCATATTTGTTTTTGAGAGTGCCCTCTGGCCTTTTTGGGAGGAGATTTTCTACTGATCACAGACCTTTGCCTCACTGAAAGAGATCCATGACAATCACAACTTTTACTTTTTTATTTTGGATTATCATGCAGACCTCAACTTTTTATTAAATTATTTATTTTGAACTAATTTTCATTTTGAAGTAATTTAAAACTTTTAGTCGTGGTTGCCTGTATTGACATCTTGTTCATGTTTTTATCTATTTTACAGTAACCCACTGTCATTCTGCTGCATCTCGTATACAGTCCTGATGATGGACACCTGTGGCTAGCATTTGTGATAAAAGGATGAACTCCCACAGAGGATTGCATCTGTCATGTAAATTAAGCTTTTGTCTGCTCACAGAAGGACATTTTGAGCATCCGGACACTTGAAGCTACATTGATTTCAGTTATCTTTAAATAGTCAGTTGTTGAAACAGCTGCAAGCTACAGGAATCCTTTTTTACCATAGACTTAAAAACTACCAGATTAGACCATTCAGTATGTCTAAATGTGGAACAAAGGGGGTAAAGTGTAAAACAGACATACTACCTGCCCAGACTGACAGTGAAACATTTCGCTTTCAGGCTTGTTTTTACCTTCATTACATATGGTGCCTCTTGATAACACAAAGAAGGACCTCTGGTAGATTTAACACAAATTTATAGGTGTACCTAAAAGAAGAAAATGATTTTTGGGTGCAGTTTAGATCACAGGTCAGGTTTGTTGGTACACACTTTCAGAGATTTCTGTTAAAATACGGACATGATCATTTTAAGAGGGTTTTTTTTTTCTTGTCTTTTAAAATTCATGAAGTGTTAATCACTTGTTTAAATACATTGGAGAAGAAAATGGTTTTTGTTCCTTAACACTTTTGTGAACTTTTAAAGCAAATTAAATGTTGAAGTTCAGAGTTGTGGCTGTACTTGACTGCTATACTTAACAGATGATGTTTGCATTGATGTGCATTGTAAGGGTTCTGACCACTCTGACTTTTTTTATTTTATTTTTTTTTTAAGTTACATTGGTCAAACCTTGCTGTGCTGCTTGCCGGTAACTAACATTGTGGTCTGACTTGATCTTTAAAAAAAAAAATCACGAAAGGACACTCATTGATGAAATTAAGTTTTTTTTCTTCATTTTTTTTAGTCCATCATGTAGTGCATCCTTGTAAACAACAGACCATGATGCAGTTGTGTTGTATACAATGCTGTTTTATCTTTGTTACTGAAATATTAGGCTCAGCATAGATGCAGGGTAGGATGCTGTATTTTCAGGAGTGAGAACATTTCATCCATCACTATAATGCATATGATTTGCGAAAGATTATTGTTTAGACCCATGTACTGTAAGATGTACTGTATATTGTGTAGGTGTGCATTTTGTCAGTTTTTTTACCTCTCCCCTCCTCTGTGCTCTACGGTGGAAATCACTTTACCAATTTATCTAAAAAGAAATTTTTCTTACTTATTCACTTAAAAATATTGAACTATTAAGGTGGACACATAAAGATTAATGGTTAAAGAGGATGTTCAACATGATGAGATGTTCCATGCTACATTAGATTTAGAACTGCTTTACGCTTTATTAGATTAATATCAAACCACAGATTTCAAACTGGAAATGTAAAGCATTGTGAATTGCAGCATTTAATTTTGCCGTTATTGTTCATTTAAAGGGACAGTTAATCATTTACTCACCCACATGTTCCAAATCGTTATGACTGACTCTTGAACACAAAAAAAACTATTTTGAAGGTTTGGATAAACAAGGTGAGTAAATGGTCAAATGTTAATTTCTGACCTGTCCGGTTTATTAGAAAACTGTCACAAAATGAGTTTAGCTATGTTGAAGCCTCCATAGGATTGTATGAAAAAAGTTCTGCAACTAAGGTACAAGCCCACATTCCTTGCATAAAATGTGAAAAATCCATCATTTCGACAAAACATTTTTATCCTTTCCATCACATTGTGAAAAAAAAATTAATGGCACACACTTTGTATATAATGCAACTTCAAATATTAAAGGAAACAATCTACATGACTTTTGAAATGTGTTTTCTTTAATAACTTAGTTACATTGGAAACTACTTTTTTGGCACTTATTAAATCTATAGAAATATCAGTGTGTCTGATGTAATCTGATTTTGTTCAAGCCTTGCAGTACAATTTACAACATTTCGCAGTTTGCTCACTTCCTGATGTCAAAGAAACAGTGATAAAGGTTATCGGTCCTGTATTAAGGACAACATGTCATCTGTCCACTTAGTCTTCATTATGCAGAAGACTTTCATCATCACAAAAGTTTGCATGTCGAATTCAGATTTGTTTTTTTTTTTTAATGATTCCATCAGAGTAGTGATAAGATTTAATAGAAGTATGCTTGTCAATATATTTCAATAAATAAAACATTTAATGTCATTAATTACTATATCTAGTGTCAACAAATAGAATTACTACTAACGTTAACTTACTGTATCTGATGGTCCGACTAACTTGGGCCTTATGGCAGGAAAAGTGCAGCATGATCATAGTTCATATTTAATAGATTGCGTGTTTTAGTGTACAAGTGCCTTCAATATGTTAAAAACGTCCTGATATTTTAATTTGACCTGATCGGACGTAAGTTAACGTCATTGTCTTTTAGCGCCGTTGAAGAGAGGAAGTTAGCAAACCTAGTAGCATTAGCCGTTCATTCTTCTGTAATGTAACATTATAGAAATAAAGTCAATAAAATTCCCGCTCAGCTATGTAAATCATATTTTAATGCAGCTATCATGTTGAAGAAAAAAAATGTTTTGAAGCTGGGATGCTGGTTTAAACAGACCCTTTTCTGGTTTAAGCTGGACCAACATTAACCAGCAAAGGACCCGCTTAAAGAAGCATCCCAGCTTCAAAACATACCAACCATCATGCTGTATTTTTTTCAGCATGGTTGTTAATACTTCAGTTTTGATGGGTGTTTTACCTCCCCCTGCTGGAGTCACTGAATATGTCGAAAAAGGAAACGGGAAGTTGTCGAGCAGCGTAACGTTACATCGATCGCTGCTTTGAAGGGTTGAACCGAGGTTACTTGTTCTTATAACACTCAGCTTAAAAGACAAACATGTAGTTTAAAGTTAAAAACAACTAAACACGTCAACGCCGATATATAAATCGGTCCCCAAAGTGAGCGTGAATTCTTGACATTTCCATACAGAAACAGACAGATAGCTTAGCTTGTCACGCCATATGATTATCACCAGTTCTGTAGGAACTGAGCTTATTTTTACGACGTGGACATACGTTTCCTATCTGTTCCCATATTTACATTATGCAGCAGTCGAATAATGAGGACAGCGAGGCCACCGTGGACGTGCATTTTACCGACTTGACTGATTCACTGGTGGCCTGGAAAGTTCCTGTGGATGTCTTTGCCATTGAAAACCCTTTAAGAGTGAGTAATCATTAATTCACGCTCCTGTGTCCTTCTAGAGAATATTATTTAGGCCTGACATGCATGCATAATCTCAGACTGATCTGTTCAAATATTAAAGCTTTAATAGTAAAACTTTTTATGTGCAATATAGTCACTGCGTTGCATATAAACTAGCATACAAGTTTAAGGTATTTTTTTTTTTTTTATCAAAACATCTCACAAAATAAAACTTAAAAGCAATAGCCTAACTTTAGATCAACCGTTAGGGACACTTTCTTGTCAATCGGACAGGTCCATGTTTAATTTGTTGAACTACACCAAATTTATTTGTTTTATGCAACAAAAAAAAAAATGCATATTGGCATAGCATCATGCAGTTGGGCAATTATTGGCTGCTCATTCACTCTGCAAACGTGTCTTTCCACTTGGTCTGAAAGATGCTCTGTGGGACTGAGATCTGTTGACTGTGAACTCAGGGAACCAGAGATAACCTGCTTTGTGAGATGGGACTTTATACCACATAATCATCACAGTAATCTTATTTAATGAGCCATAAGAAGATGTAATCTTTTTCCTAATGATATGATGCATGCATCACATTGATGATTATGCTTTTTTGAGATGGTTAAACCTAAATGTCTGTAACTTGGAACAAATAGCTTTTTTGTTAGTATAAACTGTCACAACTAGTAACCACTTAGTTTTTGGAATATTTATGTAGATGCTGACATCAGTGGTGTGCTTTGAATATCCCTGACAGCTTCTTCATTCCTCATCGTAAAAGAGGAAAACAGGAACTTGTGACAATAACACTGTCATTGTAAAAGTGTTTGAATCAGTCCAGATTTTTTTGTCTGTTTTTTTCCATATCATCTGTCAAATGAATCCTTTAGTAATGAATCCTTAAAGTGTAGCCTTACATACTTCCTCCATAATTGGTTTAACGTCAGTTTATGATGTATTGAAGTAGTAGCCATTCTTTCAGGAAATAAAGAGGTATTACACAGCTGATACATCCCTCAAATTTAGCTCTGAAATAATAAGTAACAAAGCATATTGCGTTCATTTGTTTGCCGTTTTTCTATAAGATGATTATGACATTGCAGTGGTGAATAGGTGTGTTTGTCTTGGCTGAGGAAATTTTCCACTTGACGTCACTTTTGTTGAGGTGTTACACAAATCCTGGCCATCAGACAGCCTTAAGTCAGGTTGTAGACATTGTTATTATAATGTGGAGCAATGACCTGTTGTTTCTACTGCCCTTTTTAAACAGTTTAACTTTTGATTGATTTGCCATAGTGACGTACGACAGGTTTTGTCAGTTTGTCTCATAATAAATGAGCATTTGTTAAGTGGATTTTGAGTCGTAATGCACTTAAAGCCCATAGATTAGAAGCTGTCTGTAGCACAAGTAGTTTATTTTTTAGTTTAGGCAACAGGTTTCTGGATTGTGCAGTTTTCCAAATAGGATGGAAACCTTGAGTTAAATGGAAAGGGGATGAGTGCATTATAGTGATAGGAAAATAGTCTGCTGTTGAGAATGGAGAAAATGGAAAATCCGTTCCATTGTGTTCTGTAATGTGGAAACAGGAAGCATGCTCTAGGACACGTATTACAATGTGGATGCAAATATGATTGAAGAAGAAGGTCACGCTACCACCATAGATGTATACAAAGAGGTCCCGAATATTTAGTTAGAGGTCTTTCAGTATAGTAGAGCATTCCAATGATAGATTCTTAAACCTATTGGTCTCTATTCTTGAACAGTTGTACATTCTTGTCAAGAAGCCATGAATGGAACTAGGGATGCTCATTTTAACCGTTTAATCGTTAACCGACCGATTTGAAGTTTAACCGATTAATACAATGTTAAACGGTTTAAAAGGTCATTTTATTTATTTCAGTATTTTACCTACTCATAGCCTTATATAAAATTGTGTTGACAAAAAAAATTGCATTTAATTGGCCACAATCAGTTCAGAATCCAGTTGTTGAGTACAGGGAGTGACAACCGCGTTCTGTAACGGAACTCACCGGGAAATGTTCAGGACTCACAACCGCATTCTCGGAACACACACGCTGTGTGAACGGAACAGGAACGCGTGCTCTGCTGCACAAACGCGCTTCTCCCGGGTGTTACGTGTATTAATGTGTGTTTTGGGTAACTTCTAGTGATGGAGAAATGAGCTGCGTGTCATCTGAAACTTTTATTAGATCCCGTCAGTTTTCCACCGGAGCCGCTCTCGTCAGTTTTGTGTTCTGCGCGCGATTCATATGCTCCGCT
>JAUMHQ010000063.1:14176794-14201238 GCA_032361165.1 Enteromius paludinosus
ATGTCAGAAAGTGGTAAGACTTAGTTTTGTGGACGTTGCCATCTTTGATATTAATATTATTATTTTTAACGGGTCACCGGCGCTTATCCTTTGAATTCAATTCTCACTTAAAATAATGTTGTCGGTTAATAATCGGTTAACGAGCGTCGGTTATGAGAAATAACCGAAATGAGCATCCCTAAATGGACATACAGTACAATAGGTAATTGCATATCAGTTATATTGTCTAATTTTTTTCAGCCATTCGAACATGCAAAGGTACAAACATGCTTCTTTGTTTTGTTTTTTGTTCAGCTTGGAACGACATTAGGAGGAGTAAATAATGACAGAATTTACATTTTTGTATAAACTGTTCCTTTAATTGTGGTAAGCTACTCAAACTCTTTAATTGGTTCGGTACGCACAAGTTCCACTTTTTAAACCTCCATAATGCAGATGATCGTCATCTCTGCCCAAGTGAACAATCTTCCTTAATTTCAGGACTTATCATTGCGGTGTCATCTTCCACCCTCAGTTCTTTGAACTGACCTATTTACAGTGGCACTGCCGTAAACAAACTACTGCTCAACACACAGTTTTGTGATCCACCTGGAGCATTCTGGTTTTCCTCTGTTTACGCTGTTTTCAGCAAAAGCTAGTGGCAATTTAACATTGTGTGAGGTCTAATATCTTAAAGGAACTGGTAAAAAAATCACTTTCTTGTCAAATTTACCATATTCTTGGCTTACGATAACAATTGTGTTCAAGAGACAGTTCTTGTACTGTGAACATTAGAGTCTTGTGTAGACAATTATACTTTTAAAGTAGGCGTTTAAAATAATATAAATGAGTTACCTATTCAAGACTTTATTGTATTAATTCAAGCATTCATTTTATTATTAACTTTTTTTTTTGTTAGTTAACTATCACTGGAATATTTTCCTCTGGTTTCACAGTCGAATTTTTCTGGAAGCAGTAAATGTGTCAAAATGTGTTTTTTTGAGTGGTAATTCATAGTCAGCTGGTTGTCTCATGATAAAAGAATCCACTTTGGTTGTTACTTTCTGTGGAAAGTCTGGAAGGAGTTTTGACACTTGCTGTATGCGACATGGGCCCTCGAGCAGTCATAACTCAGCTGGGTGTCTAGTCAGTGGAAAATGTAAGCTGTTCTCTTAAAAGTGTCAGATGAATTGACATTCCCTCAGCAAACCTATTTAGATATCATAACCTTAGCCGGGGTCTTGTAAACAAAACACTGACTCATTTAGAAAGTTTGAACCCACTTCCTGAATTGGTGCTTCAAAACATGAAGTGTGCCGTTTAAGTGTACAAGTGGGAGATTTTTGCCTGTAGAAAGTCATGCTTAGTTGCTGAAAATTTTATTTGGTCAGGTCAGTTTTGGCTGTTAATATCTTGCTCTTTTTACCTTGTTCCATGACACATATCCCAGCTTCACACACATTTCTTTATGATGACCTAATTTGCCATAAATTTGACAGCAGTTCCTTTTATTTTCCATTACATTGATGACAAATAATAACTTAATTTGCCATTACATTAAGGTAGGGCTGGGCGATATGGCCACAAATATGATCACAATATTTTTTTTTCATATCAGTCGATATCGATAATTATCACGATAAATGTCGAATCTTTATTTCTTTTAAGTTTTAAGCCCAAAGTGTGCCCCGAATTAATAGCTGACGAAATCATGTCATTCATTTTCCCCAACAAAATAAATACATGACTAGGAAAAAGATTATTTCGTAGTTGCTGCATGTTCTAATAGTTGAGTTAGAATACAGAAGTAAATCGTTGTTCCTTTTTAAAATCAGTAGGCCTAACATCTGGTAAAAACGGTAGCGACCTCAATTTTATGAGGTTAAATTTACTCTGACCAAGTTTGTGGTTTTTTTTTTTTTTTGGTCTCCCATAGTAGCATACGATAAACAGTTAAAACCATACATATAACACCTCAATATGGTAAAAATATAACCATGTGGTTTGTAGGTAGCCTGTTCGTGTCTACAATACATTCAGCACAAATGCACACATGATATAGCTCAATCACAAATACATACAATAGTAATTCTATACCATAACTCTTGTAATAGGCGATAGACATCACGATGCTGAGCCGGCATCGCGATGCTCCGCCCCGCCGCAGCAGCAGCAACCAGCTTGCGCAAAACACACTTAATCTATGGCGGCAAATCTATGCCATTAATAAGCGAGCGCACCACTGACGCTGGCGAGCGCGGTAAATGATTTCCGCGAGAGGAAAACAGATGTACATGCGAAGAAACAGGGCCGCAAGCTCATATCAAACCTTTGCGCGCGCTTGATGTGTCATCCGTGCGCAAGTCAATCACTCGTGCACGATCACTCCTGCGCTCAATCCTCTCTCACCTGCTCGCACAAACACTGTTTTGTCAGTTGTGGGGCGGGGCTTGGTGTTTTAGTTACATTGTACGATGCCAAATTGGTCGACATCGCCCAACTCTATGTGAATATCCTGCATTTCTGTCACAATACCATGGTGTAGTTAGTTTTAAAGTAAATCCATGGTAAATGATGGCGATGTGTAGACTGAAATGCCATTTGACTGTCTCGTTGCACACAGTGTTTCACAGTAGTTCTCCTTTAAACTAGTTAAAATCAGAGTCATGTGTGTTCTCCTATGAATGGATCTCTCAGTGCTGTTTCGTGTCCGCATGAACGAGTGCACGCATCCGCTCTGGTGAGCACTTTGAACTTTAATCCACGTGGATAATGGTCCTTGTGGATTTATATATATATATATATATATACACACTGTGCATTGCTCAAATTATGCATGTTAAGTTTTTTTGCGATGATGTTTACATCTCATAGCCCTTTTATTTGTTCGTTCTTTGACAGTAAATAAGAATCTTAATTTTGACAGCAGTAACATGATTTGTCATTAATGGACATAACCTATATTTTGGCTTCTAGCTATTTAAAGATGATGATTTCAGCTGTTTGTGTTGCTTCTGTTCTGAATAGAACGGAATGCTTTTGTATGCATAATAATACCTTTCGCTTTCTACCCGTATAAACGAAGCATACAGTACGAAAAATACCACAACACAACTTAACGCTGTCCTGTTCACCATTTTCCACCCTGTACTACTTTTTGTTAGAATGTGTTATGTGTTTTGTTTTTCCATTCCCCTAATGAGAGGCCTTGTTCCACTGGAACTGGTTCCTCAGCTTTTGTACTACAAACATCTGCACATATGACAGACAGATGCTTTTGGCTAGTGCAGTGTGCTTATCTCAAACAGGAAAGCTTTTACCAGATAGAGAGGGGAAAATTTGAGCGAAAGGCATGGGGAGAATTTCTAGAATGTATGTGCACTTCAAGGTTTAATTTAATTTGAGGAAATAGGTTGATAAAAGAAATGTGAGTTTCAGAGTAAGTTGTGTCCAGGTCAGTAATATTTCTTTTATACTTAGGAAATACAGACAGACAGTGATGTTGTACAATATCATTACAATTGAAAATGAATGTATTCTGTTTTATAATAGCTTTTTTTATATGCGATTCATTCTGTGATGGCAAAGCTGAATTTGCAGCAGTCTTCAGTGTCACATGATTCTTCAGAAGTAATTTAGACCTAAATATACTGATTCGGTGTTCAGAAAACATAATTTCCATGTTGAAAAAAACATTGCTTAATATTTTTAGTGAAACTGTGTTACATTTTATTCAAAGTTCTTTGATGAATAGAAATTTCAAAATGAATAATTATTATATTTTTCTTATTATTAATATTCCTTTTTTCTCTTTTTATGTTAATTTTGAGCAATTTAATACACCCTTGTTGAATAAAAGTAATAATTTAATCCTTTTTTCAAATTTTTGCCTGTGTCTTCTCTGTTTTGCTATGCGCTTTTGTGTTGCAGTCATCATTAACTGGTTGTGCTTTTGATCACTGAAATGTCACCATTTTTTCCCCTCTTCTGGCCACAACCCAGACCCATGACCTATTTCTTGGGTTGAGAATATTTGTTTAATGGTGTTATCAAGCTTGTAAATGTAACCTAAATCAAGAATAACAGTTAGTCAATTAGTTTGAAAGGCCACACAGTTTATGGGTTTAACTTCATAGAGAATTACAGTTAATCTCTGTTTATCAACTGCATCAACTAGTCACTTTCAGTATCCGGTTATAGTTGTGTGTACACAGGAGACTGAGAGAATGTGGATTATGTTTGTATTGCTTGCGAGACTTGTGTTAAAAATAAGCCAGGCGTGATAACCGAATGGCACTTAAACAGATAGAAAAAGACAAGCTGCTGTACAATAATTAAGGGACAAATCAGCTGTCCCTGGAGTCAGACAGGAGAAAACGAACACCCATGGAAAGTATGCTGTGGGGAGTGCTTGATAACACAGCTGCCCTTCTGCCCAGCTCAGCTGATGTAGATTTTCCATCACGATGGGAGGGGCGGCATGAAAGAGACATGCTGTGAGATGAGAGTTACAGATCATTGTTTTACCACACTGTGTGTCCTGAAATGGTATCATTGAATTGAGCAGAGATTTGCCAAACTGGATCTGAGCTGCATGGAAAGCAGTGGCGCATAGTTTCCAAGACTTGCACTCTCAGGGTGTGTGTGAGTCTGTGATTAGTCAGCATAGCCATTCGTTTCAGTATAGAATGGGAAAGTGGGGCGGAGCCTGCAAGCAGAGTCACCCCTCCCCTGCAGTGGGTGGAGACTCTTGTTGTGCAGCTGAGAGGGGCCTTTATATAAAAGGAGACGGATGAGTAAGCTGCAGTCTTACGGAGCTTTCAAGACATTTTATCGGTGGTGCAGGAGCACAGACCCTTCCAGAAGATTCTGTCTCAACAAAGCCGCATCACGTGACCAAACAGGGGGGGGATTGCTCAGTTTGACCCATTTCCTTTGTGAGAACGCTCTAGGCTCTCTGCTGGCCTGAGATGGTCTGAGAAGGACAGGAAGAAAAGCTAAGCGAAGAGGGTGATTTCAAAGCATTTGTTTCCTGAAGCAGGCGTCATTCGTGTCCTCACGCTGGGGAAGGCAAAACGGACGCGTCTTAACCCCTCCTGCCCTTTACATACTCTAACCTCTCAAGTCCTCCGGAGGATCCGTCAAAGGGCTTCAGTCATGCACCTGAAAACCATGAAGTGTAACCCTTTCTGCCTTATTGCTTCCTTGGAGGATCTGGATATTTTTAACAGACCTGAGCAGAGGGTAAGGCTTCATTGATATCAAAATAGCTTTAAATGCTGGAAGTCAAACTGCTACAAAGCCACAAATGAGATGATTAGAACAGATGACAGAAAGCGGTTGAATTCCTCACGCAAACTCGTTTTAATTGATTTGTTTTGTGCTTTGCGTTTGACTGAATGACCTACTTATGTATGAAATATGCAGTTAGCTAATGGTCTAGCTGGTTGGTTGCGGGAGTAATGGTTGGATCATGGAATAAGATGCTGTGGGAACATTTAATGAGCGTTTGGCTGGACAGTTCTGGGTTTTTGTATCTGACGTAAGCTCTTACGCACACAACCCCTATGCACAGCAAGAATAACCCAGGATGTGCGGATCATACTCTATTAAATCTCTGCATAGCTTGAAATGGTCCATCAGTACTCTTTCTGTCAGGTCCGTCTGCGTATTCACAGCATGCAGTAAGTCTCTGTTACCTTGGAAACCAATATCTTGCCGAGCACTGACAGACATGGTCATTTTTAGGATGTGTATTAGATTAGTACTATGTGCGTCAGTACGGTTTAATATAGAAGCGTTTACTGAATATCAATCTGGCAGCATCCCCAAAAACAAGCTAAATGGATTCTGCACTATAATGTCTCAGGAGCGCAGGCTCACCACAGGTTGGTGGGTAATCTAGTGGTTTAGGCTTAAGGCTGGTTAGAAAGGTTGCCAGTCTGACTCTGAGCCTAAATGGGGGCACACTTAAAACTTGACCTCAGATTGCTCCACGGGGAATGTTTATTTGTGTGCTCCTGAGTCAATGTTCCTTTCTTAAGTTCCATGAAGATATAAAGTCAGATGTATTCATTTAAAATTTTTTCCTCTCATCCACAGGCAAGTTTTGAAGATCTGTTCCGTGCCTTTGACCGAAACGTCACCTTTCAGTTCTTTAAGAGTTTTCGTCGGGTGAGAATTAACTTCACAAATGCTCTGGCTGCTGCAGAGGCAAGAGCAAAACTGCACAAAAGTGACTTCAGCGGCAGGGAAGTGCGACTCTATTTTGCACAGGTAGGTCACTCGAAATGTAGCCTAAAAAAAAAAATAATAATAATATATATATATATATACGTATGTGTTTGTATAGTGACCATAAATCTGTCTAAATGACTTGCCACTTTGCTTTTTTGGATAATGATATACAAGTGATTGTATAACTGTAAACAAAACTATTGTATGTAATTTTATTTTGCTGTAATGACCAACTTGACTGTGCATCATTTCCTAATTGTTACTGTTTATTTTAATCACACGTGATTAGGGGTACAGTGTACTGATTATAAAAAAAAAAAAAACCTCTCTTTTCTTTCTAGTCTGTGCACATTGGCAGTCCACACCTGGAACCTCCTAAACCAGACAAGCAGTTCCTCTTGTCCCCTCCTCCGTCGCCTCCTGTTGGTTGGGAGCAGTCAAAGGATGCAACACCTGTCATAAACTATGACCTTCTGTGTGCCATCGCCAGACTAGGGCCAGGTATGTAACACGTTCCTACATGTAATTCTTTCCTATTTTAAAAAATAAATCAGTGCATAAATCAATCATTTAGTTTGACCTGTTTTACACCTCTAATATTAAATACCCTCGATTTGACAGGTGAAAAGTATGAACTCCAACCAGGAACTCCCACCACACCCAGCGTGGTCGTTCATGTTTGCGGAAATGATCAAGAAAGCTCAAGAAATGAAGAGGAAATGGATGGAGGCAGACGTCCACGTCCAAAAATCGTCCAGACTCGTCGACCAGAATAAAGTCCCTCTGTCATGCAGTGAGCTTAAGGAAGCTCTCATTGTTCCATAATATTTGCTTTACTATCACAGGACCCTCTGGTGGATCTGCCGTGGCATGCAGTTGGTCCTCCAGAGCACTAGAGGATGCCTTAAACAGAACCTCAGCCCTGTGAAGAGCGACATAACGTATATGTCCACTATCTCACCGGGCAAAGGGGTTCATTGCATGCATTCGATGGTAGAGTGACTCATTTTTCTGCAGGCTGGGGGTTTTCAAGAGTGCTTTCATTGGTAACTGTGGCCGTGGAGAACACAAGTGTCCTGTTGTGTTGTGCTTTTGTATTTTGGGAAGCATGTTGAATCCCAGTCAGTGGGTGTGATAATATGAGTAGTATATTTCTTTTTAGTTTAGCTTGATATTTTCAGGCACTTATGTAATGAATACTTGTGTGAGATTACTGGAACTTGAACTAGAGTAAATGCTGACGATGAAGTAAACATTTTTATTTGAGGAAGTAACAATTTCGGGGGTTATTTTTCCCATTCATGTGGCAATTGTAAGGCTTGTTCCACCATGTGCCTCAGCATGTTCCTAAATTACGAATCACGATTAAGTGCTCCCGTATTTTTCTCTCTCTGTCAGTTGACACCAGTCATTACTCAAACTCACCCTTACATGATTCAAGCTCTGGCAAATTATTTAATTTGATCTTATTCTCTAGAGACTTCCCTGAGACCTGGTCTGAAGGTCTGATCACACCTATAAAAAGAGATCTATTCGATCCCAGTAATTATCGTAATAGTATTTGTGTGGCCAGTAATCTAGCAAAACTTTTCTGAAATATACTAAACCACCACATGGTGACATTCCTCACAAGACACAACATCCTAAATAAATCACTAATTGGCTTTTTATCAAAACCACGTACATCCGATCACATTTATTCCCTCCACACTCTAATTCTAAAGGGCAAACAAAGAAAATATTTGCATGTTTTGTTGATTTTAAAAAAGCTTTCGATTCTATTTAGCATGATGGTTTATTGTACAAATTATTACAAATTGGCATTGGTGGAAAAACATTCGATGTTATACAATCCATGTTTAAAAACAGTAAATGTGCGGTTCAAATAGGGAATGTGAGGACTGCGTTCTTTCAGCAGGGTCGTGGAGTGAGGCAGGGATGCAGTCTGAGCCCATCCCTGTTGAACATTACATCAACGAGCTGGCAGAAGCTCTGGAGCGCTCCGGCAGCATCCCCGGTCTCGCTCTACACGACCCTGAACTTAAAGGCCTGCTGTATGCAGACGACCTGATTCTGCTGTCCACCACAGCTCAGGGTCTCCAGCACAGCCTGGCCCAGCTGGAACAGTACTATCAGGAATGGGCAAAACCAGGATCATGGTGTTTCAGATGAAGGCCAGGTCTCAGGGAAGCAGGAGAAGTCCTAGAGCACGGCAGCAGCTACACTTACCTGGGCATCCAGATCTCTGCATCAGGAGGCTTCTGTCTGGCTCTGAAAGCCCTAAATTAGAAAGTTCGGAGGCCAATATTAAAATGAGCAAATTACCTACTTAAACAATTTAAAGAAAGACAAATAATTTCAAAAAATCGACTCGACCACAATTTAGAAAAAAAAAAACTTGGATTCCAAGAGAAGAAAGATTTAAACAGTGTGATTTAAATCAGATAGAGGATGAGAAACACTTTCTTCTGTTCTGCCCCAAATACAAGACAACAATTCTTTCCACAATTTGAAGCATTGATTTTTTTTTGTTAGTCTCTAAATGACTCAAAGAAACTGCTATATAGTCTGAGAGGATGATGCTGCAGTCAAACTAGCAGCAAAATATGGATGCACCATACAAAACAGCTAAATAATTTGCTTTATTTGACATTATTATTACTATTGTTAATATTAGAAATACTGTCTGCTGGTGTTATTTTAATTGTATTATATTTATCTATTTAATTTCTCATAATTATTACACATCTATTGTCTCCTTTTTAATTTGATGGTGTAATCATATTCTGTATTTT
This sequence comes from Enteromius paludinosus, assembly GCA_032361165.1. Taxonomy (NCBI): domain Eukaryota; kingdom Metazoa; phylum Chordata; class Actinopteri; order Cypriniformes; family Cyprinidae; genus Enteromius; species Enteromius paludinosus. Next base: position 14,185,806 of record JAUMHQ010000063.1, read on the forward strand.
ATTCTGTATCCAAATGCTTTGGCAATACTGTTAACAAATGTCATGCCAATAAAGCAATTTGAACTTGAACTATATATATATATATATAGCTTAAGATACAGTTATACAAGAGTCCATTGTTTTAAAGTTTTTAATAAAACTGTCTTTTTTAAAAAGAGACTTAAAATGGCCCAAAGTAGTTCTTTATGCGTTAGGATGTACTGAAAGGCATGGTCCTCAAGTTCATGCACTTGAGTCATTTGTAGGACCATAACACTGTAATTAGTTTTGATGGAAGACTGTTACAATCTTTACTAGGATGAACACCAACTGATTTTATTACATTGAGCTTAATAATATATTTCTGATGCCTTTTACTGTTTGTTATGTCTGTATATACTGGTATATGCTGTTTTTTTTAACTTGGTTTTGAAAATGTCACTGACTGTGCAATGGCTTGAGTGTTTGTCCTGTCATACATAAATAACAGCCATAACATGTCATTAAAACTTTTTTTTCTTCAAAGTCGTGTTATGTCCTTTTACCCTTTTTTGTTTGTTGTTGAAAAAGAGCGAAACTGTATTTTAGTCTGCGAAATTGTAAGTGTTCTGACTTTCAGCCCACATGCCTCTTGAGTTTTTATGCATTTAGTCATTTTCAAAAGATGACTCAGCATTCATCCAGTATACTGATATCGCAGTAATGACGCAAGTCGAGGACTTTTCAAGGTGATGTCTCTCTTTTTTCTTTTTCTTTTTTTCCCTTGAAATAGAATCTGTGAGTCTCGAATACCTGGGTGTCTCAATGTAAACCATTGTTCCCACTTGCATGTGGAGTTATTCAACATCAAGGTCAAACTGACAGATGAAAGAAATATACAGTACATAGTGACTCATGCTTATCTCCACCAACGCTTCTTTTTTAAACTATCCTATTTAAGTCAAAAAGATACTTTTGAAAATATCATTCCTTCCCACATTGGCTGTTAATTAGTGCTGGGGCTGATCGGCGCAGGATCTGACCACGTCATTGGTTAGCTAGACTTCTGTTCAGACCCAGACTTTCTCCATGTTTAAGCTGATGACCTTGACTTGTTTTAGTTTCATTAAAGCTGTTGACATCTTGAGAGGACTGGGTCCTTCTGAATAAGTCTCTCTATGTTAATAATGGGGTGGAACCATGATCTCATGATCTCAGATACTGTCCTGTCTTCCTTAGTGATTTCTTTTCTAGAAGAAGCTACAGGGAGACTAGCCGGAAAGATCTATGACACATTATTTTTTGGCTTCTTTTTCATTAAACTCAAACTTCCTATTACCAACACAAACAGTAAGGTACGTCTGCTTTATTTATTTGATAATGTATACCTTTCTCACTTAAATATTCATTTATTTATATTGTTTCCTGGACTGCTTTGCTTCAACAACAACAAAAATAAATAATTAAATCTGCTGTGCTGCTTAATATGTTTAAAGAACTGCATTTATTTATTTATTTTAATTTTGTAATATAATACATTTTTGTCCATTTTGACAACTGTCAATTTTTATCATTTTAATGCATCGTTTATGAATATAAGCACATTAAAAAGTAATTGTATTAATTAAAAATGAATTCATTTATTTTACTTTAATTTGGTATAGAATTAGCATTTAGATACAAATATTAAGATCATGAGATCCTAAGGATAAATTATTCCTAAAGATAAATCAATCAAATGGGGGGAATAAAAAATATGCAAAATTCAATTCAGCGTGTTCAAACATTTGATAGGTTGTATGTATTTAGCAATCATTTATTCCTAAATAAAAGAGCCAAATGATAGATTCCAGAACTGTATATAGTGAGGTTTTCATATCTATATCAACAGTGTGGAAAAATGCTAGAGCAGAACTACACAGATGTCCATGCTCTGCTGGTATCCTGGTTGCAGCACTACATTAATGAGACATGGGTGATGGGAGCAGCTCCGTATGCACCGCCACATCATCTACCTGTGCATATGAGTGGAGCTCCGGTTCAAGATAAAGGTCACGGCATGATCTACATCTGTCTGATGGTGGGACTCTTTAGTTTCTTTACCTTTGGAATCATGTTCAGCTATATCCGCTCAAAGAAAGTGGAGAACTCACAGGATCCATATCATCAGTATATAGCTAAAGACTGGGCTAGTATAGCATCTCCTGTGGTCATCAGCAACCCAGCTGCGCTCGTACACCTCCCAGGGTACAGTGGAAGAGAGCAGGAGCAGGCCTAGATTACAGTCGCTGACTTCTGTCATTTCTACGAAGAGTATATGTTTGATTTTCTGCTTCTGTCACAGTTGTTCATTATGTCAAAATAAATCAAACAATTGAATTCTACAGTTTGGTTTTAAAAATGTTCTGTGGCTAGTTCACAATGTCCAAAAAAACTAACCTTCAACAATTGTTGGATTTTGTTGGATCAGTGTGTCCACCATAATTACTGCCCTCTAGAGACTGTGGGGAAAAAATCACTAGTGTCACTTTTTTAAGGAATTTGTAATGACTCTATTTTTACTACAGAAAATGTTAATTTAAAAAAATTTAATAACATTTCTTATATATATATATATATATATATATAGCTAGCTAGATAAAATAGAAATGCATTTTTTATTAACATTTTCTGTAGTAAAAATAATAAATGTAATAAAGATATTTTGCATATAAACTTTTCCTTTATAGTAAAAATATTTTTTTTGTATGAAAATGCTAATTCATCACACGGTTTATTTATTTATTATTGCCTTTAATTTCTGCTAGTTTTTAAATAACCAAATAATTGTTTCATACTGTATTACAGTTGTAATAAGGAAGGGGCAATATAATCTTAATTACACTAACAATAGGCAAACAGGTGAAATACAACTCTGCGTTTTAATGCAGCCTCATTTAAGAAAACTCTGCATCCATGTGATGAGTCCTTGTTTGGTGTTCTGAGACGTCTCCATCTGCTCCTTTTGCTTCCTTTCTTTTTCTCTTTCCTTCTCCTGCCTGAGCAGCTGATCCGTTCTCAGTATTTTCTCTAGCTCTCTCTTCAGGCTGTAATGCACCATCTGTCTGCTCATGAGAGGCACAATCAGGTTGAAATTGTCCACTTTCTTGTTGAGTTTGCCCAGTTCATCAGCAAACACAGCGCAGTGCTCCTTCCACTGGAGGGTTTCTGAGTGTCTCATGGGTTCTCCCAGCCTGGCCTTGATCTCCTGCAACCTTGCCCTCATTGTAGCAATGGTTTCTCTGATCTCCTTCTGAGTCACGATCCACTCAGGCTGGTAACCATTATCGATGAGGATTCTGTTGAGGTTGTGCGTCATGGGGTCCATATATGGGTTGTAATCAAACTTGTTGAGCGGTTTGCCAGTGCCACTGAGGTTTTGAAAGTCTCCACGGGCCATCGACTCCTGAATGAGGTCCTCAACAAGCCTTTCCACCGCTTGAGTGATTTTGATCTTCTTGCTGCGCAACCGTGCATCTCGAGTCACCATGGCTCCTTCATCCGCTGCTGCCTTCTCCATCTCCTTTTGTCGATACTCCAGAACCTGGTCGGTGGCACGGTCTACACGAAACTGTTGATACTGTCGTTCTCTTTGGCTTGGAGTGCCAAAGCCAACGCCTTCAAAACTGAGGTAATGTCTGTGTTGAGGGGCATTACTTTTAATTTTATCTTCCTCTTCTTCTTCCATCGACTGGGTGTGCTGTGAGGCGGCCTTCTGTCGGGCCAAGTGGGCTATTACAGCCCGATAGGCTTCCTCTATCTGGGAAAATAGAGCGGCATCTGCTGTGGGAGCACCAGAATCTGGATGGTAGAGCTTAGCCATGCGTAGGTAAGCCTCCTTGGCTTCTGCAGCGTTGCTGGCTCCATCATCAGGCAGCTGCAGTACACGGTAACTCTCTCTCAAGCTGCGGCTCATAGCCACAGAACTGAGAGCTCGCAGGCTTGGGGAACAGCACAGAGGCAGGAGAGATCTGCGAAGGTCCCCGCTGTGCAACCGTAACAACATCCAGCAGCTCATTGTGCCTATTACAAAATTTTACAAAATAAAGAAAAACTGCTTTGGAGTATATGAAGTGAGTGATATGAAGTATTGTGCATTATATTAAGTGCTTTAGAAATACATTTCAAACACCAGTAAATGTCATATACACAATAAAAAAAAAATATATATATATATATATATATTTTTTTTTTTTTTTTTTTTTTTTAGTTGTGACACCTTTAAAATAATAATCATAATTTTTTTAGTGCTACATAATTTGGTTAAATACTTATCTAAACACTTTTTCATTGTAAAATAAGACATGTAGTGTTTAATAATATAATAGCTTTATAACACTATTGTAAATTGTAACATTCAATACATATATATAACACGAAAAGCTGTCACTTTTCAAAGGTACACTTTTGTACCTTATGTAGGCTAACCCTAAAGGTGCCTATATGGTACAAATGAGTAACTGGTAGATATTTGTCACAGTGACGGCTTTTGTACATATTTTCCTTGAGTGTGGCTATAGCGTTTTAAAAAATGAAACTAACGTCATCGAGCTTTTATTTTGGCGGAGAAACTGCCAATAAATGAGAGCTCGTGTAGATTTACTTTCCATGTAGGTTTAGGACTTGCTCGATTGTTGCTATGTATAATCTTTGCAATGCGTTGCCAGTAATGTTTTAATGCTATAATGTTCCTAGATGATATTTGTTGATATGGCCACCATGCACCTCCAGTGCTACTGTCTTGTTTGTTGTAGCATGTTCACAACTAGCCTACATATCAAATATGAACACTTAACGTTACAGTAATGCAACCTAAACACAACATGAACAATATATATCAAGGGCATAACGTTACCTCACTGATTTAGCCCGGATATTTCCACTGCGGAGTGAGTTAGGTCAGCATGTCTTTGTGTTTTGAAGGTTTACTGGGGTTTGTTGTTACATATTAAAGTCGAACAGAATGCGGGGAAATGTAGTCACTGTATTCAGGGCAAAGAGAGATAAAGAACTTGTCCTTTAGGTGGCGACAAACCTCAACAGCTACTTTGCAGGAGCATTCAGAACTTTAGGCTTATTTCTCCTTAAAAATGCAGTTAAAAAATCACTATTTTATCCTCTATGAAGGACATATCTGCTGCTATCGTCTGGGTGTTCTGTGAAACTATCTACGAGGGAGATAACCAACCAATTCAGGTTGGATTTTAATGAACTGGTATTGCAATTATTAGCTATACATTTCCCAAAAGACATTAGTTCACTTTCTTTCCATCACTGACCACATGGTTAATGTGTTAATGGATGCCCTGCAAGTCTTTTTCCATATTGTGTTCACCTGACCTTTCCTAAATTGGACTGTTTTAGAAGTCAGCCAGTTTATGCACTTTTTTATTTATTGCGGTAATGGCACTCCATGCATGCACTTTTGAATAAATGGATGTTTTTTAAACCTTCTTTATTTCCGTAATTAATGGTTTATTTCCAAGATTTTGTCTTTGTTGAAATGTGTAAAATTCAGCTCTCAGATTTTTTAGCTCAAATATAGGTCCCCAATTTTGGACCTCATTAGAAAATAAATACTAAAAAGCCTCTATTTGATGTTGTTTCTAAAACAAGCTTATATGAATAAGATATATTAGACTGATATAAGTGCACATTGTGGAAAGTTAGTTTTTGCATCTGCATGGGTGTATATTCCACTATTTCAATTTAAAACGAAATGGATGTTTACATTCAAATTTCTCTGAGTGTGATCTGTCATGTGAGTAAGCAATTGGCGAACTCATTTGTCCAGAGGACCATGACAGCTTTTTAGCATCTGAGAAATCAATATTGTGAGATCAATGGGTCTCTGTTGAAGTGTTTTTCCCTCACACAATCTGTGTCACATGTACACGGGGACACAAAAAAAATAGTCACAAAGACCTCACGTCAAGCTTTGCAGCTGGAAAGAAGACTTAAAAATAGCAGTCAAAGAGAGCATTTGTAAGGACAGACTGCAAAATGACCAACTTCACAGATGAAGATCTGGACAACTATTTGCAAAATCAGGTGACCTATTTATGCTCTCATGGGCACTGAGATCTAAACTGGACTAAAGTATTAACTTTAACTCAATCATTGTGTTTGTTTTAGTCATCTAAAGGTTTTTTTGTTGTTGTTCTTTTATTATTCAGATAGCTCAATAAAAAAAGGGTGACTGCTTTGATTTGTCTGCAAGGAGCTAATTCTGCTCTGTTGCACTGTTTGTTAATGGTGGCCGAATGTGTTGTCAGGTGGATCTCAGGCATCGTCAGGTTTCAAAGTCTGTAGAAGATGTGCAGAAAATCATAAAAGATCTTACAGCTGAGGTCAGCTCGAAGGATGCTCGTTTCCAGTCCATTGCAAACTCCGGAGTTCATAATGCCAGCCTCAAAGTAATACTTCATGTAGGCCTATTATACCGTGAATAACTGCATTTTACATGCAATATGGATACTTTTTTAACATCATAATTCTTCTGGTGTCCACAATCTGATTTAGGACCAGTCAGCTTTAATGTCAAAATGGTCTGCATTACTCAGAGGAAGATGTGCATACAACCCTGCCATCCAAGTAAGCAACAGAACTTTCAGCTGTATCGCTAACAAAGCAAAATATAAATATATGGTAAAAGCTGTTTTCATTTTGACTCTGTGTATATACTGACAGATTTCTTGTTAATTTTGGCAGGTGCTCACCCCAACTCTGTTCCTGATTTCGGTGCCCCTACAGGGTCTGATGGGCTATAAGGAGAGGCGAACGAGTCAGTGGCGTTACTATACACTGAGCGGGTCTCGTCTCCTCTCACCGGTCCGTGAGCCAGAGAAGCTCTACCAGTGGCTGGAGCTGGAATGTTTCGTTAATCCGACTCAGGAGTGGAATGATGCTCGCATGATCATTGAGCATCAAAGAGCATCTGGAGGCATCCATAAAGACCTGCGGAATAACAAGTTAGAGTTTCTATAATGTCCACTTGCATACTAAAACAGAGAGAGAGAAAAGAGATGTCTTAGTTAGATTTCTATCTGTGTCCCATTTTATTTTTCACATGTTGTCTGGTGAATTGATTGACTTCCATGACTAGTATCTTTACTGGAACTTGCATGAGTATCACAAATGGTATCAAGGTATTTTACAATGGATGGAGAGTTAACCCTAGAAACTGACTGTTTGGGTAAAGGGGTAATGTCCACTGTACGTTCATTTATTTTAACTTTCTTTTTGCCTTTCTTTGACAGGTAAGGTGAGTATGCTGGAATCAGTTGGGTCAGCGGTTCGTGTTGCTGTGGAGACATCCGAGGCACAAATTGAGGTGGAATTGGTTCCTACATTGGAGCTAATGAACTACTGGCCAAAAAGAGCTAGATGGCCCCGGCTCTTTCGAAGATGGCCCTCCACAGAGCGTGCTCGCTGTATTAAGGTCAGTGGGTATATGAATTTGCACATATAATTTAATAATATTTTTTTGTATATATATATATATATTGTAGCCGTTAGGGTTAGGGTCTTCAGTGTCAGACAAAATTTCAGAAATCATTCTAATGTGCTCATCTGGTGCTTAAGAAACCAGTTGTGCTGCTTAAAGTTCTTATGGAAACCATAATACACTACTATTCAAAAGTTTGGTGTAAGGTTGAAAAAAAAGAAGAAATTAATACTTTGTTCAGCAGGAACGAATTAAAATGATCAAAAGTCTAGTGATAAAGACATTTGTAATGATGCAAAAGATTTCTATTTCAAATACATGTTCTTTTGATATTTTTAGTCATCAAATAATACTTAAAGGACAGGGAGCGGACGATAATAAGAACCTGTATTATTAATAATTGGCCACCAACAATAATTGATAACAACAATGATTTCTGAAGAATTATGTGACAGCTGCTGATTCAGATTCAGCTTTGCCATTACAGGAGAAAATACATTTTACAATATATTAAAATAAAAATAATTTTTCTTATAAATCCCCTTCAGTCTTTTGGATTCAATCTAATGGCCACATCAAACTACCACTGGAGGCTGTCATTCTCACGGGCAGAGCAGGTGCTGCTTAGCAATATAGATGAGGACGGTGGCTGCCGCAGGAAGTGTTATCGGGTGGTCAGACAGCTCAAGGAGGACGTCTGGTGTCCTGGAAGCAAACCCGTCATCACTGCCTACCACCTACAGGTACCAGCCCACTTCTACTCCTTTCCTGTCACTTTTGTCTTTGATTTATGGACATATTTTTTTCAGACCTCATGCAGCTTTTACACGAATCCAGGTTTACACTCTTTCCCACTGTCTTTACATCATCTAGACACTGCTTTTCTGGACATGTGAGAAGTACCCCTGCACCAGGGACTGGAGAGACTTCAGAGAATGTGTATTACGGCTGGTGCAAAAGCTACATAAGTGTGTTAGTCAGCATTATCTCCGGCATTACTTTGTACGATCCCACAATCTCCTGAAATACAGCAATACTAATGAGCTTGATGACGTGGCAAAGAAGATCAATAATTTCCTAGACAACCCCGGAACATACATTCATTAGAAGCTTCCTCTATGGGTTAGATGGCATAAATCTATGTTAGCTGTGCTCTGTTCTGACTGCATCATATTGATGAGATGATCATGGTAATAGGCTGTGGTTGGCTAAAGTGAGTATGCATGTATTCCCTTTATATGTCTATCTGATCCTGAAATTTTCGCCAGAATTATGATGTCAGTTTTTTTTACAGTAGGCTGTAAACTTTTTTGATTGACTTGATAAATGCTGAATTAAATAATTAAGTGAAATATTTTCTCACCAGAAATGCACCATTTTTGGTTTTTATTTTATTTTTAAAAGATCAGTGCCGTTTTTTGGAGAAGATGGTCTGTTCATATTAGATATCTGAGTACTTCTCAACATTTTGCAGGAACGCTTAGATCTATTTACTTCCAGCAGAGGGCACTGTGATTACAGCCACACGTGGTACAGGAGCTCCAAATATCCATAGTAAATAGTGATTAGCTAATATAGCACATTAGCACAGTCAAAAATAAGAGGTCAAAGTCAGTAATTACGAAAATATCTGTTGTTTTCATTTTCAGTTAATTCTATGTTTTATCACAAAAAAGGAATAAGCTAGTTCAGGGGTAGGCAACGTCGGTCCTGGAGTGCCACTATCCTGCAGAGTTTAGCTCCAACCCTAATCAAACACACCTGAAGAAGCTAATTGAGGTCTTCAGGATGACTAGGGCTCCAAGCAGGTGAGTTTTTTGAGGGTTGGAGCTAAACTCTGCAGGACAGTAGCACTCCAGGACCGACGTTGCCTACCTCTGAGCTAGATTCACGGAGTAAGTTGTCACAGAGGTAAGGAAATTATGAATTTATTATTTACTGACCCTCATGTCATTCCAAACCCATTAAACCATTTACATTTCTATGGTGACCTCTAGCTCCCATGCTCAGATTCAAACAGCTACGCACTGTAATTTGTGTGTGGTAATGAAAAAAGGGAGATTTTTAAAAAAGAAGTGAAAATGTAAAAGTCTATAAACAAGTGACTAGACTGAAACATCCTTTGGTTGAAACTGGTGCTCGGCTGTGCCAACATTTAGTATCATATCACATCATAATTTTGTTTTTGCCGCACAAACCTTATTTGTTATATAAGTATGTTTTATGATGATCCTCATAACCTTTGAAATTATTAAGAAGGTAACATAGATAAATTATAAAGTAAAGTGCCAGATGGGCTTGATATTAAAAATTAATATTGAAAGTGCAATAAGCCGCAAAAGAAAATCCACTACTGACAGAAAGCTTCATGAACCTTCATTAAGTGAGTTGTGTGCTTAAGACTTTTTAGGTTGTGTATGCTAAACCCAATTCCCATGAGGAAAACTGACATGTCTGCTGCTTCAGTTGTGCCCTGAAGACTGGCATCTTCTTTTAGTTTACTTAGGGGGCCACACTTTTTATAATATGAGAAAAAGATATTCACTAAAACAATTACAATCTGTATTATAACTGAAATAGACCAAGTATTAAACAGATCACCAATACAAGATAGTTCAACCTACTGTAGAATAATTTAGATAAATGAATTGACTACACAGAAACCCATTTTAATTATGCCTACTGACATCAGCTTGATAATGAAAAAGGATGTAAATGAGCTGACGTACACTGGAAAGTCTGGACTTTTTCATTTGTTGGACTAATTAATCATAAGTGCTGCATGTTCATGACAAGCCTTTTTAAATTTGCTCATCTGACGGTTTATATTTACTGTTTGAAAAGCCAAACTGTTTAAGGAGCTACTGCTCAACCTGACAATAACAGTGCAACATATGCATCAATATGTCCAACAGCCACCCAGAACATTTCACGAAGTATTGAGTAATATCCAGCATCCAGTTTGTGTGTCTATTCACTGCAGAAATCCATCATTGGAGTGGAAATGCAGGGTAAGTCTGCATAAAGGTGCCCGGGAGCCTTTATAAAAAAGAAAAAGAAAAACTATAGCCTAGATTTTCTCCGAACAAAAGGAAAATGTTTTGTCTCCCCAAGGTGACAGCATTGTAAGGTGTCAGATTTGTGAGTTTTGCATCTTCAAAAACATCGGGTTTTTCATATCGTATTCCTACGTCAAACAGCTTTATCATCTGTCTGTTACTTCATATTTTTCATATGTCTCCATCTTTAGCTGTGCCGTATTCGTTCATTCAGAAGGACATTTCTGTTATAGAGGTGTTGAAGCTGTGCATGAGTGAGTTGCAAACTTATGGCGTCATGTTTTAGCTACTTGCTAGCAGTGTTTAGCTTATTACCTTCAGCCCTTCAGGTCCTGCTGTTAGATGCCATGTAATTACAGAATTATGTCAGCTAAAGTATGTTAATGTTCTTCATTAGACTTTGTAAGCAGAAATCAGTAAGTTCCTTATGGTTGAGATTTATTTGTTTGAAAGAAAGAAAGAATTGAATACTGGTTCTTAGCAAAGGTGCATTAAATTGATCAAAAGTGATATACATACACTCACACACACAGACTATATATATATAACGTAATTATAGAAAGAATAAAATGTAAATTTTATTACAATTAAAAATAACAGGTTTCTATTTTATTATATTTTATTCTACTTGCCAGAGGCATTTTATTGTTGAGAAATAAGCGTTGCAATGTACTTAATTTTAGTCAATCATTACTAACTCTATGCAGGATAGATTTAACATTCGTCTTCCTAACACTTCTGGAAAGAGGGAACTTCCTCACTTTTCCCTTTCAACGATGTAGGAAAGTTCTGCCCTTTTAGGCCTGTTTTGTGCGTGTAACTCCTCTAGTTGTGTTTATATGTTGTGCCATGTGTTTTAATGCACTCTTTTTTTTACTCCCAGTGAATTTCAAGAAACAAGCGGCTCTTTGTTTTGGGTGCCAGGCACCCGCTCATGCATTGCAATAGATTGGGAGACCCTCATCATCCCTCTGTCTCTCATCCACCTTTTTTTCTCTCTTTATCATTCTCTCTCCTCAACTCTTCTAGATCAGATAGTTTGATAACTGTGATTAGACTGGTGTTCAGTAAAAATCAGTCACATCGTGTGCTATTAAACATGAATTACTCTTGAAAAAGGTTGAGTTCAGTGAGGGCACTCAAATGGAGGAGGGTCCTATGACTGCCTCAGTGAATGACGGAGGGAACATTCCCTTGGATGGTGGTAAACATAGTCACCCTCTCTTTCACTCTTTGTTACACGCTTTCTTTCACGCTGGCTATGAAAAGGGACAATTGTGCGTAACATCCTGCTGGGACGATGGCATAATGGTTTCAGTGTGAGACAGCTTTCCCTGGACGTTCTGTCATCTGGGTAGCAAGAGTTATAAGGCTTGAGGAACAATTATGTCATATTTAATCACTCTTGTAATTTCAAACCTATATGCTAGAATTGACTATTTATTGTGACTACTCTTAAAGGCAATTAAAAAATATTATAAAATGAGTATATACACCTTATAGCCATGGCTATATTGCATGTCTCTTGAAGTCTTATGAAAAGGTCAGATATTAAGTCATTATTCACAGATATTAAATGTATATGTTTAATATATGTCGTAAACTGCATCTCCATAGGAATCTGTTTTTTTGGAATAGGGGGACTATTCCTTCAGTGTGAAATACGAGGGCCGTCTCTTACTTGCAGTGTTTGAGATACTTCCACATCTGTTGGATCTTTCATAGCTGGAGACAGAGAGCTAACATCAAAGGGCTTCGAACAAGGATGTTCAGCATCAAGACAAGATTGAGTGGCACAGTCTGTGAGACACACAGACAACGGTGACAGGTGCAGTGATAGAGGGAGACACATGCAGTTTGGTTGTGGGCAGAGGAAAGGAGAGAGAAGGCCTGGCGTGACAACGGGACTGTCGTGGAGATGAAGTGTCTCCCGTTGACACAGATACAGACTGACAGTTACAAATACGCAAAAACAGACAGAAACTATAAAGGAGTAAGGATGGAGTACGATAACTGGAGTATGACAGTAAAGATGCTTTGGGAAACCCAGTCAATGTTGAAGGAAATAAATATGGGACGAGATTTTTGTTTATGTCTTGTTTTCGAGCAGAAGATCCCTTTTCATGAATTTTAGATACCAAGATGTCAAAGTCAGGGATTTCCACTTAAACCTCAAACATTTCTCAATTTTTCATCAGATTCTTCCAACATCTAATTTTCAAAGCAATTGTAGCTCCATAACTGTCAGCAACATTATGTTTTGTATTTGTAAGATATATTTTTTTTTATTAAAAAGCATAAATTACTATATAACTTAGTTTTGTAAAGTATGCAGGTATCCTGCAATTAATCATTGTCAGCGTATTTGTTTATTTATGTTTTTTTTATTTTTTTATTGGCAACTAGCTGCCAGTTATCCACAATAAATTTAACAGGATATTTTTACAAAGAACCTATGAGCAATAAAATTCCCCACTGACATTTGTATCCAACATTATAGCCATTAAACGTATGTATGCCCTTGGTGTAACTTTTTCCAATTCTATATTAAATGCTAAATAAATAGCAGTTGTATGATATGCACATACAGGCATCTGATCTAAAGCCATGTTAATATGAAGTGTAATTCTGTTTGCTGTCATGTCTCGGGTCACATCCCCAGTAATTAATTTCCTCATTGTCTGACAGGTTTCGACACTTTACACAGTACAAACAGGTATCAGTAATGTGAGATCATAAGATCTCAGAATACTCGGCAGCACCGGTGCTCTTCTAGGAAAGAAGAAATGGCTTGTCCATCAACCGACAGAACCGTTACAGTGGCCATTGTATCTCAGTGCCGGTATGGATGCTGTTATCTGAAGCCTCATCTATAGTGTGACACGTTTGTGTTTGTTTACAATAGGATCCATTATAAGAAAGTGTACCTGAGCTGTTTAAATAGGTGTGTGTGGTCTATATTTGGACTTCTGTGGACATCTTAAATGGGGAGAGGGTGAATACGAGCTGGATGGAGATCAAGAGAAAACAGAGCGGGTCTTTGATATGGCCCAACCAGAGAAATACCTTTAATGGATTTGTATCAGATCAAAAGGATTGAAAGGGGAGAATTACAATGCATTTGTCTAAGGTAGCATCTGTGTCCTTCTGGCATAAACAGATAAAACACCAAACAGAGGCTTGAGTGATATAACCATTTGTAATCACAGGCTTACGCGCAAAATAAAAGCGATGCATCAAATGAAATTGGAAAACCCGTTGAAATGGCCTGGCTTCACAACATCCGCAGCTCTTTCTCTTGTGTGTGTCTGGTATTTCTCCGGCGTTTAAGAATGTTTGGTGTCAGAAAAGCGCGGCTTAGCTATATACACAGATTACCACCAAAGCTCTTGCATAATAGGTTCTGAGACCCCATGTTAAGCGTTTAGATTTACAGAGCAATGGCTTTAAAACGCAGTAGTATTTAGACATAAGCTAACAATTCTCATGTTGCATTATATAATGTTATAGGGCAAGTCAATACTACACAGAAACCCTTCTTTGGCTCCACAGTACAGCTCAACACAAGGATTGTGTTATCTTTTAGCCACTTGAGGTTTCCTGGCGCTGTCCTTGGTTTCCCACATTGTCATGGTTTCCTCATAAGCAGTGTAAAATATGCAAGGGAGGAAAAAGTAAACGATGATGAAAGTATATTGGATTTTTTTCCCAGTCTTTTTAAATTAATAATTCATTTTAACTGAGGGAAAGGTTTTGGAAAATCTATACACACATACATTATTCCATGCGCTGTTTTTTTTTCCTGTAACGTTTCATTACAGTATATTTATTAAGTTGTTTATCAAATTTGCCATTTGGGTGCATACTTATGCTATGCAATGTAGATTTATTTTTGTGCATTATCAAAGAAATAATTCTTGGAATTATTAAGCTTTTTATGTACCAAATCAACATCATAATGATTTCTGAAGAATGTGAAAACTGAAGACTGGATAAATGATTCTGAAAATTGAGTTTCAATATTGCAGGAATAAATTACATACTTAACAATATTACTATGTTTACTATATTTTGCTTTGGGGGGCAAAAGAGAGTTCTTTAAAAAAAACATTTAAACCTTTAAACAGTACTGTGCAGTTATGAAATTATATATATATATATATATATATATATATATATATGAAATAATATATATATTATTTTCCTAGACAAGCTGTGCTGTGAATTTACTGAAAATAACTCAAACCACTTCTCTTGTGCACACATACGACACACAGGGTACACGGAAAGCTTGCTCTCTTCCTATTGGTTGTCCAGTTTCTACACAAACGTGTGATTGAGACTCTTATGTGTTGAGCTGCAGCAGAGCCGCTGATGATCCGATGCTCTGCTCCACACTCTTGAAAAAGGCTTTGAAAGTAAACGTAAAGTAGCACAGCCGCCGCTAACGAGCGAAAATGGGAGTTGGGGTAAGTAAAACATATTTCTTTTACAAGACTTGCTTCATTGCATTTTAATGTTAATGGAAATACACTTATGGCGGATATTTTCAGAAAGATAAAGGTTATATCGAGTCAGTGTAGATCGCAATTGAAAAAAAAGGAAATAACTAGACGTTACCACATTTTTAATGACTGATATTTCATCTAAAATGTATGTTATACTCGTTAACACATATTCATATAGGTAGGCTGTATATATGGAACAGGCAATATATGTATTCAAAAGAGTTGTATGTTATTACATTTTTGTGTAATCATGTTGTTGGCATAGAGTGGTTTATTGATATACTATTTAAACATATTATTATTATGCTTCTGAGCCAAAATTTAAACACTATCTCCTCCTAGAGCTTTTAAAGGGATAGTTCACCCAAAAATGAAAATTAGATGTTTATTTGCTTACCCCCAGGGCATCCAAGATGTAGGTG
>JAUMHQ010000063.1:14220137-14230460 GCA_032361165.1 Enteromius paludinosus
GAACATCTTGTACTTGGTGAAATCACACTCACCATGTAGTGAGGTATCTGAGTACAAGACACTGAATATGTATGTTTTACATTTTTACATCATATGCTCTTTGCTATTCTAATGTACTGTATTCAAAGCCATGTGCAAACGATTCAATTCAGAAGACATGATTTTAACAGTTTTTTTCAAATTCACCTGACAGATTTTGACAACTAGTTCAGCATTTTTGTATGTAATGACTCAAGCAATGAAATGAGGACTATTAGTTTTATATGGAAAGACTATTCAGCATTCACAAGTTAATTTTGACTGACATGACATAAGCCAATGATAATGTTATAAAACAGCAGACAGTTGTATGAAAGCAGTTGATGCTTGTCCAAAATCATTTGCAATTTGTTGAAAAAATTAGAAACTGCTACTATGATGTGCACAAATTACTAATTGTTTTGAGAAATGCATTAACTGTTGTGCAAATGTAAGTACTGTAGTGAGAAATGCACCAAAACTGTAATCATAATTTAACAGAAACCCCAACTATCAAGACACAGAAGAACATTATCATTGGAAACACTTTCACCGGAGTCTCAGGCGGCCATGGCAAGTCTGGACCCTTAGGAGCCACAGGGGTCAAATCCCAAACTCCCACTTACCCTTTCCACAACCATGGCTATACTGCCCCCACCCAAAAGTTTCTTGGGGAGGTTCACCATCTCAAGGGGCCATGGTTTGTGTGGGTGCTCAGTAGTGATGACGTCTGGTGGGCAGTTAGGAGGGGAAGGCTCCTCCTCTGGGGGCAGCTCTTGCAGCGCAGACTCTGGAGTAGGATCCGAAATCAGCGGTTCAGTCTTAGCTGGGCATTCTATCAGTGCGGCCATTGGGTCTGATGAACGGAGCTCTTGGGTAATGGGGCTGTGGAGGTAAGAGAGGGAGCGGACACATTGGGGCAGCACGTGGAGGAGTCTGGTTTGGGGTGGTCAATCAGCAACTGGATGGGAGGAGGAAAAATCCTCCAAATCAACAAAGAAATCTGAATTATTTAACTCGAGAATGTGATTTTTTTAAATTAGCTACGGGTAGACGAATCCTCATGACGAATAGAACAAAATAATCTTTCATCATTTAGTCCCATCCGGAAGTTATATTAAGGATCGAATGACTCCAGATCACCTGCTTAACTTCACATATTGCTCCAATGTGTGTCCCTGCTCAAGATCGTACAAGAATCTTTCAGCCCCATTTCATCCTCTGTCGCGGGTCCATCTTACTGTTTTGATCCATCAATCTGTTACGTGCCGTGCAGGGATGGAGAATAGAGAATGCGGGAATCGGAGAGTCCAAACAATAATACTTATTTATTTACAAAACCAAAGATCCAAAGACAAACGAAGAGTGTAACATAAACATTGGCCGACAAACTAAGAACTCAGAAGACAGAGTATAAGTACACAATGAACTAATGAATAAACTCAAAACAGATGAAACACTCAGGTGGGAACAAACTAACTAATGATGATATAAAACGACTGGTAAAACGAAATAAGGAAAAACACATTGAAACTAAAAGCGAAACCAAAATCGAAAGAAAACGAAACTAAAACAGACAGAATGTAATGTCTCAGTTACGTATTGTAACCCTCGTTCCCTGAAGAAGGGAACGGAGACGTCACGTCGGTGACCGACGAATAGGAATCTCGATATTCGTCGGTCACCGGCGTGACTCGGAGTGACCAACTGAAAGGGAACATTATTGTTCTTGGTGTGAATAGGCCTTTAGATTACAAAAGTGATTCATCCCAATAGGACAGTATTGAAAATGGTGAAAAGTCTATAAAGATTGGAAACCGTAAAGCAATTGTAAAAAGAACAATTTATCAATCCTTAAGATAATGTTTTAAGATTAGTTTTTATTATGCATTAACCTTAATAAGTCACAGAAGAAGTTTGAACTTACTTTCTGTCCCACACATTTGCTCAAACTTCAGTGCAGTTTCAGCCATTTCAGATACTCAAAACAAACAATCCAACTACTGTTAACACATCACTTAAATGCCCACACTCCACTTTTTTGTCTCTTTCTTTTTAATGGTGTTGTGTCTGAACTCATCAAAGTCAAGTGCAATAGCAACGCAATCCCCACTCTGGGGCACAGAACAGCAATGGAATGTCAATGCCATTTGTGTCATTAAAACAAAGAAGAGGATGTTCTTAAACCTGTATTAGCATGTGGGCAGAGGTTTAAAACCACTGTGCGGATAACAGGCTGCTTTACAAGGCTTAGCAGAGTTGCATTTACCTGAGGGAAGATTAGAGGGCAGAAGGACAAGGTTTGGACCACCTCCTGAAAGCCACACTAAGCCAGCTGAGGAGATGCCTTCATCTTTATATAAACACACAGGGAGATGGGATTAAGAGTGGTTTAAGCCACACTACTCTAATACCAAGGTTAAATGAAGATTTGGTGTGACCCGTGCATTTCTTTACAATAGCAGTGGCTCGTATATATAGTGAGTGTCTTTTGAGTGGCACTGTAGAGATTAAAGGCCAAGAACTTTTAATGCCTGTCCTTGACCTGTGCAGTGCTTTTTTTATTAGATATATAGTAACTATTCATATTAATCAATTTGCTCATTTTTAATTAAAAAAATTAAATATGGATGGCATCTAAAATGTGCATTTATGTGTACACTACCATTCAAAATCTGGAGTTAAAGGAAAACTAAGCTGTTGGGATATTGCTAGGTGATACTACAAGTCATATTTCATGCATCTTGCACACATCACTACCATTTACTAACCTTTTAATCGATTCGGTATATTTGTTAGACACTCTCATTTATTCCCAACCGAAGATATTCATCCTTTGATAAACCTTTTACACGACATGATAAGAGATGTTCACACATAGTAAACAAGCTTCTCAAAGACATGCCATGAAATAGCCGGTGACACATAGACCCGCTGTTGGTGGTTTACACCAAGCACTCAAAAGACTTCATTCATCCCTTAAAGCAAAAGACCAAAACATCGGTACTGTGACATTTGAAGCTGCGAATGTGATAGGACTCTGAGGAAAGCCCTGCAAGACGGCCAAACCTTTGACAAGAGCAGTTAATCTGTGGGAGAGAGTGAGCTGGAGTAAAACCGGTCCATCTTATTCAGAGAGATCGTGTATTTTCTCTCATGACGTGTGGTTATGTTCTCTCTAGCTATGCATTAACCCACTGCCCGTGAATAACCAGCGTGCGTTGGCCCACGTTTGAGCACATTCATCCTGGCTTTCCGCATCCTGTTTCTCAAATGCACCATAACCTGAGCCATCTAAATGGAAATGACTTTTAACACCGCTCCAATCAGAATGCAGGACTGGCAAAATCACATGACGCAGTATGTTTTGAGGCCGTCGTGAGTGAACTCATGTTACCCCCCCTTAAACTTTCTCCTCCGTCTCCATAATAGTTGACAACCGGTGTCATTAATAATGGTCGGCTTCGTCTGAAAGCTGGTTCGGGCGACATGGGCGCACTGGGGTCTGCAAGGTTGGTGCTATTGGAGTGTGCTTGAATGTTTGATGGAAGAGACTGGAGGCTAAGAGTCAATCATTGTCTGAGCACAGATGGTGTTGTGCCCTGTGATAGTAATTAAATATGGCTTCTCTTTCCTGTCTTCCACTGAGAGGAAAAAGCTACGCTACCAGTTGTAGCAGTGGTGTGTGGTGCAGTAGTGTTTTCTTAGCTTTTTCTCCAACTTGTAGATGAAGTAACTGCATGTCTAGCTGCAATTACAGTAGCTTTCTGCTTTCACATACGATAAAAAGCAGTTGAGAAAAAAAAGTCTACTAAACTGTATTTAAATGCTTAGTTAGGAACAAATATAGAGGATTTTGATTTGTTTGTGGGCCTTTGGATTATACATATAGTATTGGCATTGGCTCTGTATGCCAAATTTTGCTATAACTTCTAGGCGGTCTCAACTTAGTCACCAGAGTGACCTCGAGCTGAGAATGATAGTGTTTTCTGTAGCTTTACTGAATGACAATAAAACTGCTCAATAGCAGAACTAAATCTAGCCTCATGATCCGTGACAAACATATAGCATCTGTCCCCTCAGTATGGCCCAATGGTACAGAGCTATTTGTAAGAACTATGGGCATATGAAGCTCCACTGGATTTGAGTCTATGATCACAATGAAAGTGATTTAGCAATTTGATTAAACATAAGCAAAGCTTGCATGTGAAAAATGTTGTACGGCCTACACTGTCTCTTCTTCTACAAGGTAGAAAATGTAGGTGCTCTATCATTCAAGTAATCCTTAAGAATATACAAAACACTGCTATATAATCACCATTTAAAGTGCTTTTCTTTTATTTGGAATGG
The DNA here is from genome assembly GCA_032361165.1 of Enteromius paludinosus. Taxonomy (NCBI): domain Eukaryota; kingdom Metazoa; phylum Chordata; class Actinopteri; order Cypriniformes; family Cyprinidae; genus Enteromius; species Enteromius paludinosus. The sequence goes on from JAUMHQ010000063.1 coordinate 14,224,506, forward strand.
CATGAAATAACAGTGTTTTGTAAACCCAATGCATTGGAAACAGACTGTTTTTGCAGACAGGCAAAACGAAAGTATATATTTAAGTGAAGTGTTTATTTTACTATTCTTTATCACGGGTCAGAAAGAATGTATATTCTGAGGGCATGGTTAAATAATGCAGTCTATGTAGATATAGTCATTCCATATTTAATTGAATTGACACCACACAAAGCCAATTGGGCCCATCTTGTGTCGTTTGATATTGTAATCCATTTGAAATGTCAAGAATCCTCAAATGTTCTCAACAGAGCATTTGGACACACAGCGGTCCAATTTTTATTTTTTTTTCTCCAGAAGATCTTCATAATGAGCAAAAAGGACATTTTCTGTAATTGGGAAGTTTCAGTAAATATAAGGCAGGGACGCCATCTCTAGATTTGGTCTTTCTATGCCTTTTTGAATTTGATTTTACTGGACAGTTTGGAAATTACTGTGGGTTTGCAGTGCTGCGTTTGATTAAGATTGGAGCCAATCACAGGGGCTCTGTCTGGCATCTATTCAGCACTGAGTAGCCTGTGCAGCATGCAATTTTTCTGTTTCACATTTTCATAAATTCAGTCAACCTGCTGTTTACAAAGAAGTGTAAACAAATGTTGGCAGTGGACACATGCATAATTAAAAGGGCAGTCTCTAGTGAGCGCTACAGAGATGACGTTTCCCAGGATCTAGGATGTAAACGCACATTATGACTTTAAGCGTTTCCACAGGCATGTACAGATGGCTCTACATGTACGCACTCCAAATTTTGTGATGCCTTGCATTGGTAGATAGGGATGCATATGCCACTGTTGCACTGTAGTATTTACAGTCCTCTATTTTCCAATTCTTCTTTTCAGAATGAGGCCAAAACAACATGTTGTTCTTTATGTACAAATGGTAGTCAAATGGTGACAACAAATACAAATAAAATAAATATATTCTTGGCAGTGAACATCATTTTAAGTGTATTTGTCAAAACAGTGTTATAATCTACATATCAAATGTATACATGTATAGTTTGATTTGATTTAGTCTGTAGTGGTATGAGTTTCAATAGTGATTCTTTCTGCACGTTACATCATAATAAATCAGGGACTGACTGATTGAATAAATCATTACTTTATTGATTTGTTAAAAACACTGATACATTCAGGAACTTTAAGTCATAGGTTACTTAAAATTACATTACTGTCATCATTTAGTCTCCCCCATGCCATCCCAATTCCATTAGACTTTTGTTCATCTTGGAAACACAAATGAAGATGTTTTTTTAAACAAAATTGCAAGGGGTGCCCCTCAGTTTCAGTGGAGGGATGAAAATCTTTAACAAGTGACTGGGTGCTTCTCAAATGGAAGGCTGCATCCTAGTGAGGACACATTCTTCCTAAACTACGTAGTTCTTCTGAGGCTTGAAGGCTATAGAGTAGAGTTAAACACTAGAATGAGAAGGTCTAGTTAGTGTTCTACATCATAGATGTTTCTGTCTCCTGTTCATAGCAGAACATTATAATTTCAAGGATGCTTTGTATCGAAAATCTTTATATGAAGTGATTTTCTGTATTTCCAGTGGTTTATGTTATGCACAGTTTAGCATTATGTGATTAGTTTAAATTTAAACAAGAGACAACACAATGCCTTCACCTAAAAAATAACTTCTAACCCCCAAGCCATCCTAGGTGTATGACTTTCTTCTTTCAGACAAACACAGTCTGGGGTTTTAAAAAATGTATCCTGGCTCTTCCAAGCTTGGTAATACTAGTTGATAGTGACCAATATTTTGAAACTCTGTTAATCGGATATATCCCAAAGTACTGCATCATAAAACGAACCTTTATCCCTCCTGACTTCCAGTTGTTTTTCACGAGAATGGCGAGTTCTGGCTTTTTGGCTGACCTACTGTATGACCTGGGGTATGATGCAACTTACATCATATGTAGAGTCAGAAGTCAGGAAGCCGGTAATTGGTGCTATTGCTGAACAGAACCGTGAGTCATTTATTTTCATTGTAATTTTAAAAATAGAAATATTTTATTTCAAAAACCTACCGATCTGCTTCAGAGGGCATGTGATAACCCCCCAAAGGTGTATAGGTTAGTTTTACATTGCAGTACTTGCAGATATATCCAATTTACAAAGCATCAAAGTTATGGACACTATCCACCAACATTACCAAGCTTGGAAGAGCCAGGGTACATTTGTAAAAAACTCAAACTGTGTTCGTCTGAAAGAAGAAAGTCATATACACCTAGGATGGCTTGGGGGTGAGTAGTTTATGGTGTGATTTTCATTTTTGGGGGAACTTTTTCTTTAATGATATTGAAATCGAACGAGGTTGCAGATCATTCCTTTTCAAACTTTTTTTTGTGAATTGAAATGAGTGCAAAGATTGTAGGCACCTGAAGGACGTGAAGACTGCCTTTCAAGGATCCTTCAAACTGAGATGTCCTTCAACAGATTTTGATGACATAGCAGCCTTGCTAGAACACAGCCTTCTGTTTGAAAAGCACCAGTCTTTTGAATGAGTCATTAAATCATTAATGCAACCAATTCATTCAAGACAAACAAACAAATAAAAAACACACCAAATATTATATACAAAATATGCTTTCATTCATAAACAGTCAATAAATAATTTGACATTTCAATCATGGATTATCATGATTATTAGAAGGACATATCATAAATCATCACAATCCTACAGCACTGATCTTTTAGAAAATGTATTTTCTGAGAATCTGGTTGGGTTGAGATTTGAAATGCTACACTACCTATAATCTTTTTTGTGCAGAAGTGGAAACCATGACATCCCATTAAATCATGCAACGCTACACACATTTTTAACATGGAGTGGTGATATTAAAAATGCATGTTCTGTTGTTCATTTTAATAACAGATGTTATATTAGGTGAACTTTTTTTGCAAGCAGTTGTTTTGAATGTGACCCTGTATTGGGGGTCCATCCCCAAGTGTTTACCAAACAGCTGACCAGTAAAAAATAACAGTGTTCTCCTCATCACAAGCATTAATGATGAAGCAGGTCCTGAAGGCACGGAGAGCAAGACACCAAGGCAGTCGTGACAAGAAGGGGAAAGGTTTTTCCCCCTGCAGACCACTCTAACCTGCAGTTCATGACAATTATACAAGGTCTGACAGGGTCTGGGAAAGAACTTTTTTATTTTTAGCCCTCCAGCACTCATTTTTGCTCTCTTTCCTCCATTCCAATAAGGTTGAGGGGAAAAAAAACTCTTGAACCGTTTGACCTGTATCTTTGCTAAGGTGAAAAAACTGGTCAAGACGTGAGTCACTGATTGTCCCAGAGGCCAGTGGGCTGTATTGTACTGTGTTTTAAAGAGAACAGTTGACTTTGGTATCACTTGGTGGCATGTCAGAATGTTCATTTGAAACAGATACACTCGGAGAGCACATTTTATACTTGCAAAGGTCAGTTTTACATGCATAAAAAATAAATGTAGGTTGTGTTTATCACTGAAGTCATTTGATGGATTTTTGAAAATTATCTTTCATGCAACACCGTGTTAGTGAATAAAAACGTCCTGCACTGTTTTAAATTCGAAGGTGCACTGTGTATAAAGTTTTCGTTCCTCAAAAGAAAGAGTTTACTCTAAATGCTTGAAATGAGCCATTTTTAAAACGAATCCTGAGCCGTTTCATGTTGATGTCAACATTGAAGCATTGCCATATTTCCAACCAACTTGTTGGTCTTTTCGCTTTGGTTTGAATGAAAATGCAAATATATTCTTTGCCACAAGGTGCTGCAATTGCTATTGCGGTACCAATCACCGCAGATTAGCGTCCTGCAAAGGGGTTTGGAAAAATATATTGTTGAGCGAATCATTTGGGAGTCTTTGAAGAAATAAGGTAAAAATAAATGCATATTACAAAACAATTAAAGTTTTTTTTTTTTGACTTCAAAAAAGGTCAACCTGTTGTTGGGAACTTCCAAAACCAAAATATTAACCTTTTATTACCCATAATAGGGGCGCTTTAATTTAATATCAACATATTGAAATAAATAAACTTTTTTTTTTACATTTAAAACACCAAAAAAGATGTGGCAACCTGCCCAATCTGACATTTATCAAAAAAAAAAAAAAAAAAGCTTAGCTCCAGTCTCCCCTAAATTGAGAATATGTTCAATGTTTATGTAACATGTTTTATGATCAAGACATTTCACATTCTAACATCTCATCCCAGCATTCACAGGTCTAATTGTAACTGTGAAGCAAGACTTGTGTTCTGTCGTAAAGGAGCCAAGAACAAGCGAGAATGAAAGCAGCCGAGAGAAAGTATAAAGAATTCTGAAGTACATACTACAAACTGTACCCGCAAGATTTTTTTTTACCTACCACACAAAGTTAAGAGTGCTCAACACAGAAAGCATAACTAGACCTCCCATTTCCATCCACCCTGGAGTGAAATGAGAGATGTTAAAAAAGTCATGAATATGTAGATCACAGAAAATTCCCTCTCCCACAGCTGTGAGGTTTCACATGTTCTAGTTTCAGAGCTGAAGAGGATCCAAAAAAATACAGGACATTCCAATCCTTTGCGAATGGAAGCCTGTTTGCCATCTGAAGAGGCCACAAAAAAAACTGTACTGCAATAATCTACTTGAACAGGCACAATGCCTGCGCTACGATTTGTCTTTCAAGAATAACATCTCTACATTTCTAGCACTTCTACTCCTACTGTTACCTCTTCTAACTTTCCCACTTCTCTTTCTATCTGGCTTGCTCTCCCTTTCTCTGTAAAATGCAATCTGCAATCAGAACTACATGGTTCACCTCAGGATAGCACCTCTGCCAATCTCATTTATACGCTGCTTGATTGAAATGAATATTTAAGTGGCTGCATATAAATGAATAAAAGCTTCAGCTCTCTCCTCTGGAATGTGACCTCTTGCACGAGGTGCTTCCTGGACTCTCTCAAACAGTCTATTAAACATGTAAAATAATGTAAATGCAGGCCACGAGATGCCAAATATTTGTTTAAACAATAACTTAGAGTTCCTCAAACATAATATCCCGAAAGGAGCATACTCAAAAGAGTTAATGTATTCGGAATTATTGAACGAATCTGACCGACTAAACCTTTGCTGTTGCTCAACCTTTCAGGCATAAAAAAAGTACAGCTGTATTTATTGATTGCGAGCAAGATAACCTACAATAGCAGTGTAAGTGAGAGCACAGTGGAAAAAATGTTTCATGAAAATTATGAAAAGATCATCTTGTCTATATTCATGTTGTTCTAGCAGTAACATAAAAAAAGAGTTAACCAATTGCCTCTATCATACAACTTACTTATTGTGGTGCTTGATGTTTTAATTTGAACTCATCATAGTGGCAAATGTGGTGTTGAATGTTTATTCATCCAAATAAACTGAAAGCAATTGGAACTATTAGCTTCACTACATTTAGCGAGATTGTAAGGCTATTAAATCGCTTAGCTTTTTAGGAGAAAAGTTGTTTAGTGATCATGTAGCCGGGTAGCGTTGATAAACACTTTGTCCTTTACGATATATCAGTATCATATTTTGTGTTAGCTATTTTCTCTTGGCTGTTTAGAATCAAAACTACCTATATCCACGCTTTACAATAGTAAATACATTAATTTAACTACATGTTTCAGTAGTCATTCCTACATCACACTTTTATCATTCTTCAAATAAACTTTATAGCACTTTATACAATACAGAATTTGACAAAACAGCTTTATAGAATCCTATTAAACGGGAAAACAGTGTGCCGATAATACAAGAGAACAATAGTAAACGTTACATTTTCCAGTTAATGCTTCTTTTGTCTTTATTTTAAAGGTGCCATAGAATGGAAAACTGAACTGACCTTGGCATGGTTGAATAATAACAGTTCAGTACATGAACATAACATACTGTGAGTCTCAAACACCATCGTTTCC
>JAUMHQ010000063.1:14246319-14264185 GCA_032361165.1 Enteromius paludinosus
ATGGTGTCAGGACTTTTCATTTTGACGACACTGACACTTTCATTGACATGAATACTTGCTTTTGAGCAATGAACTACCCAATTTTGAGCAAGTGACATGCTTTTTACAGGTTATCAACTAGGTTTTGCAGTTTGCACGAATAGTTTTGAGAAATGCATTAACTTTTGTGCAAATTTAAATACTGTGGTGAGAAATGCTCCAAAGCGACTGAGAAAAACTGTAATCACAGACACTGGAACACTCAAACTAAACCGTATAAATACACAAAGGACTAATGACAATATGGGGAACAGCTGGGGAAACACAGGTGGAGGCAAATCAACTAATGATTACACAGGAAAGACCAAATAAGGAAACGCACATAGACATTAGACTGGAACCAAAACAAGAACACGTGAACACAGAACACAACAGAATTAAAACGTTACAAACACTGAACCCAGGGGCCTGTACCATGAAGCGGGATTAGCTGGCTAGTCAGGTACGTTTAAGTTTAGTTTGTACCAATCCTGGGTTTTAGAAACCATGAAATTGGTTTGGCTTTTAGCAGTGTTCATCGCCATAGTAATTAACGCTACACTGCTAACCTGCTCCGGGGCAGAGCTCAAAACGGAATTTGACCAATCAGCTTCCAGCAAGGTAAAGCCACTCCCCCAGCTTCTCTTACTCCTAATTAAAGATGCTGCGTAGTAAAACATTGTTTAACAAGATAAAATCATCCGATTTTATTTCGATTATTATTTTTAAAATCACTTTAATTATATAATTATTATCTCCTTGATCTATTACACAAGCCAGTTTAGTTTAATAGTAATTAGTTTTTTAAATTGATATAAATATAGATAATATGCAGTATAAGTAAAGATGACTACATATGAATTTTTAAGTGTTTTACCTATAGTGTTTATGTTATTTTAGTGTTATACTTAAATATTTTCATCTTTATAAAGTAACTTTATAGCTTACTTGCACGTTTGTTTGTTTTCTTCTTTCATTAAAAGATTGTTTCGTCTTGCTGTGTAAATGTGTTAATCTGACTCTCATGAGAAGTGAAGGAAAGTTTAAAAGCATGTGATTGGCTGCTTATTGCTGATGTCAGACTTTCATGTGCACGTGCTACATTAACTCAGGATCAAGCCTGAGTTGACAGAGAAAGTTGATGACTAGCTTCATGGTACCAACAAACCCAGAGTGGAGCGGTTTGTTTTTTTCAACTCAAAACTAATCCTGTAACTCTGAGTTTGTTTAGCCACCATCATGGTACAGGCCCCAGGTGACTTTTAATTTTATTTATTTAATTATCTTCAATAGTGTTTGAGACAAAACAATTTAATACAAGGACAAATTCTCACTATTAACTAGTTGCTTATTAGCATGCCTATTAATAACATATCAGCTGTGAGTTACTTTTAAAGCACAAATTCTGCATGTCCATATTTTATATCCCTAATTCTATCCCCAATTATACAACAATGTAAATATCTATTAATAAGTAGCAAGTAGCCAGTTAATGGTTTGTTAATAGCGAAAATTAGGCTTAAAATTAAAGTGTCGCCACAAAATTTATTATCACCCTGTGCCCATGTTCATTTCTTATGAAATACTTGATATGAATTACATACTCTTTGATATTCAGGGCAAAATAATTAAAATATGTAAACAAAAAAAAATGCATTATATAAATATAAAGCTTGGTAGCTTAATCTAAATGGACAGTTATTATAATGATACAGGATTTTATTTGCATCTTGCAAATTTGAATTCAGCCAAAATATTTTCTTTAAGCAATGTAATAAATACATTCAACAGGAAAAGATAGGGGGGAAAAAACCATCCAAACTGCTGCCTTCATTTTTTTTTTTTTTTGTTCAACAAGCATCCATTTTTTTGTACTGTAGGTATTGTACAGCATTGCTTCATGAGTTTTCGGAGAACTCTTGCTTTGTATTTCAGCTCTGGTTTTGACAGCAGGGATGTCAGAAACTGTCTCTGCTAGCCATCCATTTTGAAGAAGGCTCTAATGGAACAAGATTGCACATAATGATCTCTCTTCATCTGAATCCTCCAGCCATTGTGGTGGCATGACTGGGATTTTACACAGGCAAGGCAGCACTCTGCACAAGTCAAGTGTTTTTTTTCCGTTACACATGAGAAGGTGGGTCCCTATTAAAGGCCAACAGATAGACATTATGGACACACTCGCGAATCCCAAAGGAGGTCATTATGTGTGCCACAGCACAACCTTTGGAGAAGGTCCACAAAGGACAACGCAAGAGACCATGCACCCACAGCCAGAGTGAGAGAGATTCAACACAGCAGTGACAAAATGGCAGAGATGGACTAAATCCATCTCTGAAAAAAAAAAAAAAAAAGTTGCTGTCAGCAAGTTGGTCCTCTGTCAAGTTTTGCTATATCGTAGTTTAGTCTAACAATCAGCCCTATACGCATATTAAAAGAAAACTCTTTCTCTGTGACAGCCTGAGATGGGAGTTAGTTCACTTCCTGCCTGTCACTCATCATCTGGAAAGACAGATCAGATTTTGAAATTCCAAATGTCTTCCTTAGCACACTTTTAGAGATTTTGACTCGAGGCAAAATATGATGTCCAGTTCTACAACTTAACTTAAGGGAACTTCTTGTTTCAGTAAAGAATGATACTGTCAAAACAGCTTATTACAGTAAATGTGAACTGTGAAAGATTTTGAATGGAAATTAACAATTTTATTACTAAACAAAACTGCTTGTTGCTGTGTTTTTTCAACCACAGAAGGCAAAGATGTGTAATACAGCTTCAACTGTATTGTGATAATAAAACAAGTTCTCCTACCTAGTGTCACGATTGGTATAAGAAGGAGATCGCAGGAGACGTGATCTTCAATAATAACATCACTTTAATAATAAAGAAAACACGGAGGAAAAAGCCAACGTAACATTCACATAGATCGACAAACTCAAACTCAAAAGACAGGGGATTTATACACAAGAACTAATGACTAGACTAGACACAGCTGGGGAAACACAGGTGATAACGAATGAACTAATAATCACATACAGACACAGGAAGGACCAAATAAGGGCAAACAGGAACAGAGACAGGAAGACATAAACTGAAACTAACACATGAAAACGAAACTAAACCAAGAATACCAAAACACTGAGTATAAACATAACTAAACACACAAAGAACGTAACACCTAGTAAGTTGCAAAATGGTTTACTATCAGTGAATACCATCTTGTAATGTGAAATTTAATCTATTTAACCTTAAAAACTTTGCACAAAGCATGCATAACAAAGTCTCAAAACTGGTCTTAGTCAAATATACATAAAAGCAAGGCCCAAGTGCACTTTGCTCATTAGTTGGAAAAGGGACAATACTGTAATATACTGCTAAACAATAGCTCTAGCATACACTAAAGGCTTAGTGGATGTGTTTCAGTCAAGACAGAATAGGGCCGTGGAAAGGAAAGTCTGATGTTTGACAGAGATATTGGTGAGCTATGAAGAATGGTTTAGTTTGGTAGTCCTCAGCATGCTGTCCCCGCCTCAGAGAGACATTTCCTCTGATATATGAAAGCTTTTCCTGGTTCTCATATCTCAAATCCCCTGCCACACAAAGGTCTACTGTGAGAGTAATGGTCTGATGTTGTACAGTATTTACTATTGCATTCTTTCATTTTGTCTTGTCCATCTGCAATAATTACAGTTTGATATCATTATACATTTTAGAAGCAATATTGCAAGTAACTTTGATTAATTGATTCAATGCACACTTAAGAAACTTTGATCTAGTAGATCCTTCTGTCTTATAAATATGGTGAATTGATACATACTGTTACGTCGGGTGCAGGTGACGTAGAGTAAAAAATAACATAAATACTTTTAATAGTAAATCAAAACGTGGAGTAGTATCCAAATAAAAGCTTCATAGAAACACATACAACGTTACAACATTAATGACCGACAAACACAGACACTGGGAGCAACTTAAGTAGGGTAGACAATCAACGTAAACGAGCGGGACACACCTGAAAGGGATACTTAATTAACAAAACTAGGTCAAAAGAGGAAAACACAGAGCACATGGGGAAACGTCCATACATGTAACACATACCACAACACATACTGCATTTTCTCTTCTACTAGAGCCATTTTAAGCATCTGTTTTTGTAAGCCCTGTAGCATTACTGTTGGAGAGTAATTAGCTGGTGAAATTGATTTACTTCTTGGGTCACACTTTATATAGGGTGGCCTTAACTACTATGTACTTACATCAAACATAAGTACAATGTTTGAAAGGTTTGGTGGTATGGGTAGGTTTAAGAGTGGGTTAAGGTCAACAGTGTTATTATAAACTTATTGTAGCATTAATTAAAATGATCATGAGTGTTGTAATGTTTGAAGTAGATTTCATAATAAATATTAATACACTAGGAAGATGAGTGAGAAATTCAATTTGGACGATCCTACCTTCACGCTGTGGAAGACAAAAGCTCAGTAATGAAAAGGTGCGGAGCTACATACAGTAAGGTCATAAAAGAAGTATGCACAGTTGGCTCCAAGCAACACAGTTGCAAGATTTCGCTCCTGAATGAGCAATTCAATAAACAAATCTGATTCAAATTAATTGCTAATTAATACAGCACCTTGTTTCATTACTTGAGAGAATCAGTGTTTCTTTAATGAATCAATCAATAAATGAATGTTGTAGTGACTCACTCATAAAGACTTGTCGCTACCTACCGGTGATGTAACCTGCAGAAACATTCACTGAAAAATGCCACTGTTCCCCAGTAAAAAAAAAAAGACTGACAACTCCTTGTCTCATGGTGGAGATTACCATATACAGACTCGACAATCATTTCCCTTGTAACTTTTCAGCAATCATTTCATGTGGGTTTTTCTATTAACGATTTACAATCTAAATTAGCAACGGAAGATTTGCAGATCAGTCACTCTTTTGATGTTATTGGTCAAACGGGCTTGCATAAAGGTCTGGGATTCATTTTGATGCACTGGACAGCTCAGTTGCTTGCTGTGGCTACTTACACAGAAATAGTAACAGGATATGAGACAGAAAACAAAAAGCGAATGACTAAGATATTTACACACAATCCAATCTGGTGTCTTTTATCATTTGTCAGTAATGAAGCAGCGACTTTGTATCTGTACTGTATATAAATATGTCCATATCTAAAAAAAGACCATCAAATATTGGGATTTTTTTTTTATCTGGCCTGTTCTCCAGTTTTAATGTCCCTGTCTTTCACTATTATTGCATTTTATACAAGAACTTTACCAGAGAAGGCAGTTTTTGTCTCTATAAGCCTGTTCCTCCTCCATTCTCTCCTGCACTATTTTTATTTAGTTTTTTTGCACTCTTTTAATAATGACTTTTAATGATCTGGAGTTGGTGGACACAGAACTTGATTGACGATCCCCCGAATTTGGGCTCATCAATTTGAAGTTAAACTCATGACATGAGCATAATAAAGCATGTAGGCAGTGAGTCCTCAATCTCTTATTTTTAACAGCACAAAATCAGAGTCTTAATGTTTTAGGCCTGAATACGCAGTTGTCAAACAAGTCCCAGCCCTATAATTACTACCATCACCAACTCAATTATGTCTTTAAATGTGAAAAGATCTGCCCACATAATCAAGTTTGTTAGTGATTCATTAGTCATGTTGTGTGACGCATAAGTCGTTTGCCAAACTGCCGAGCAATGCTGGATGTCGAAGTGCAGTTTGCCTTTAAATGAGTAAATGTCACAGAGACATGACGAGAGATCAATGTGTCCTGTCTTTCATTTCCATCAAAAAGATTCAATAAGCTGAGATATAGTTGTGCTTTCGAAGATCTGCATGTCTGTTTGAAATGAGAGCTTCACACTGAGTCCACAATTATACTGCTTTTTTTTTTTAATACTTGTTCTTTATGTTTATTCATCATAGTCATTCATATTCATTCTAATATTCATCTGAAGTAAATATTAGACTACAGATGCCTGGATATATACAGTATATGTTTTTTACTCCCTAGAAAATTCTTTACTCATTTGGATAAATTGGTAAGTAAATTCATTTAGACATTCAGGTCGAAAGCCTTACTGTAGATTATTAAAAACACAAAAAACAGTATGAAGAGTTATCTCTATCCAAACTTAAAAATTTATGCCTGGCTGCAAACAAAAGCAAACATTATATGTAAGATGAATAATAATTCAATAAAGACAGATATGTAATAACAACAACATTTAAGATTTTACTTCTACATTTTTGGCAAACGTAGAGTCCATTCTTTATCATGAGTCTTACAGATCAATGTTTGAATAATGTATGTATCATAAAACACCTTCAGAGTTCACATTTTTTAAAATAGTTTAACCGCAAATATTATTTTAGGACTGCAAATTAATGCAGTTCATTATCAAACTGTCACGCTCAGCTGGAAGTTTCAGCCCAGATCAGGGGATGACACTTCAGCGCCCAGCGAACTCTCTGTATTTTATGTATGTTTTCATTCATGGACTCATTTTCATGAACTCATGCCACACCCCCGCTCGTTTGTTGTCATGGTGCTTTATTGTTGCCTCCACCCAGTTCTACATGTATAAAGTCCCCGGATGTCTTTGTGTTAGCACGGATCATTGTTTATGTGTATTGCCGTCAATCCTGAGTTTCACATTCGTGTTCGTTTTTCAAGTGTTCTCTTGTGGATTTATCGTTGCCGACCACTGCTCCTGTTTGGATTTACGCCTTTGTCTCGCCCCTTGGACTGAGTTTGTTATTGTTATTGACCTAAGCTATGTTTCTGGATTATTCTACTGTCTTCGCCTCTGATGTGATTGTTTGCCGGATCGATCCTGTCCTGCTTCACTCTGAGTTGTTAATAAACTTTTGCATATGAACACGCATGCTTCACATCCTCATTCATGACTCAAACAGAGTATAATTAGATAATTATATAAATACTGGAAGATGAATTTAAACAGCGACATATTGTAACAAACTCTCTGAACCAGTCAGATCCATATGCAAGACTTTATTCCGAAACAATAACAGGCAAAAGGTATAATCCACAGAAGAGTGGTATGGCAGAGAAAATCCAGCAGAATGGTCAGTAAACAGGCACAAATCAACAAGGCAGTCAGCAGCAATCACAATCGGGGAAAACACTTTCAGGTCACGCACAGAGAAGCAAACACGGAAAAGAACGCTCAGAAATATCACCATGGGGGGCAGATAAGACTTCGCAATGAACTGAGAAAAGTTCATTGCTTTATAAAGGAGCAATAATGCCGAACACCTGTGGCGAATCAGCTGAGGTACGTGGGGTAAATGAGTCCAGGTAGGAACCTTAGCACGCTGGCAAAGGTTCCTACTGCTTTCGGTCAGAGAGAGCCACAGAAGCGCTGTCGGTGATACACATTGTGAAATCAATTTTAATAGTTCATTAATCGTAGTCATAGTAACAGAATGCATTATTATCATACAGTAAATTATAAAGAATCATAAATAAAGCAGTTGCAGGATTAGTGCCAGAATATACCCATGACACCTGAACATATAGTTTTCCCAGAAGAACAAGAAGTTCACAAATACAATGCATTACAAAAATAGCTCAAATCATTACCACTATAAGAAAAAGAAAAGATGAAGAGCATAAACATTAAAAATAAGTTAATAACTTAAAAGGATGTTCTATTTACTGGTTGACTCTAACTTTCATTTTTAATCATCAAGCATGTCAAATTATTTTTAAACCTTATTCAACATGGGATGAAGGACCACATCTGGCCACCCTAGATTTATAATTGAGTAGTATTTTAATTAATTGGCTGCTTATCAGTGACTGATTGGCAGGCATTCCCTTGAATTTAATAGAGGTTAAAAAGGTGTTTAAGAAGAAAAAAATGTTCTTAACAGCATCATAATATGGAGACCGACATATTCTTCTGGTATTTCGACAAGCTTGTGAGGGGAGGATTAAATCATCTTAGACACATTTTGATAACCTGTCAGGCAGCTCATGGCGCCTTGGAGAATGTGTCGGCTTTAAAAAGCTTTGGGCAGGTCTGCTGTCTGAATTCAACCTTCGTTTGTAGAAAAAAAACTCTATTGAGCGACGTCATGTTAGTGTCAGGCAAGGTTGATACTTACTTAAGGTCACTTTACAGAATAAAGATGGAGGTTGAAGCAACAGTGGGTGCTGTTTCGAGGAAATGGCATCTGTTGAACACACTCTGGTGGGGTTAAAGCCGCTCCGTACATGTCTAAAAATGCGCGACTGGAATGTAATCAATGAGACTAATATCTGCTCAATGAATTATGCAGCAACTCCCTTAACACGAGAGTAAACACTTTAATAGTAAGAGTGTGGAGTGGGAAAAGGTTTCTTATGACCAACAGGAGAGAACGAGAAAGAGTAAAAATGGATCAGTGGTTTTATGTGCCCTAAATAGATATTCCTACTTTAGCTTTTCAAAGGCAATCCTCCTGAGGTGCAGGACTTAGTGAGCCAGGCTTCACCGATAGATCGGAGAGTGTTAGCCTTTCAGAAAATACTCCTTCAAAACCTCTGAAGTATGTGATGGAACTAATCTACTTCTCTTCATGGGGTTTGAATGGTAAACATTCAGTGGCCCGACATGAATAGTAATTTTATATGCTGTTTTGACTCTTTTTTTAGGTTTAAACTAAGTGGTCTGGCAAAATAACAATAGTTAAATCTATTTGAACCTGTTAACCCAACCTGGTCTCATAAGAAAACAAAAATTTTATGATGTGACATTTTCATATGAGTTCATATGATGGGAAATGAAAGCTTATGAAAGCTCACCCCTAACCATAACCATCACTGTGGCATAAGTAAACAAAACTTAGAAATTGTTACAAACTGCCAAGACATTATGTTGGTTAACCTGCAAGACCGGTCCAGTCCAATATTCCCTTTCTTTGGTTTTTGAGTTTTGGAATAGTTCCCCAAAAATATATGCAAAGATCAAGCACAATTAACAAGCAAAACCAAATATTTTGGTGGATTTGGTGGACAACTTTTTCCCCGGAGGAAGTGTTATGTCAAAAATTGTACCTTTAATAACAGCCGGGCCTGTACCCTTAAAGGGACTCCTTTGTATCCTCCCTTATGGAGGGTATGGCTCCAATGTAAAGCTGTTACAGCCCTAAAGGTAAAGTTGATGTAGATTATGTATTAAAATTTTTGGAAGTAATGGTTTAAAGTCAGAACACCTTAAAGATGGTAAACATGCAGATTTTTACTTTATGAGATGTACTTGTGGCTTATCGTGATAATTTTTTTTTATAAGCTTTTTGGACTCTCATTATGTTCCATTAGTGAGCAAAGGATTACCTATAAGTCAATTTTAAGCAGCTTTTCATTTTTGGGTGCTCTCTTTCTTTACATTTTTATCTTTGGTAAGCACAGCATTAAACCAGAGCAATAATGCAAAACATGGGAAAATAGAAGAAGCATAGGATTCTAAAAAATAAGACAAGACAATTTAATGAGATTGACAAACACAATGCCACATTTTACACAAATGAATGACTGAAGCACTTAACTTGAGGAATATAGATGGTGAAGAACTTCACAGGCATGACATTCATTAGCACAAAACATTTTTCTCCGAAAGGTTTTCTGAGAAATTATTTGTGGCCATGATGCTGTTGTGGGAATAATGAACACAATGATAAACGCATTGATGGTGGTGACCTGGGAAACAAAGCCTGACCCACTTTAGACACATGTGAAGCTGATGTATGTAAGGTGTTAAGGATGCAAAGTGCGAAAAAACAAGAAGAAAGGCTTGATTTAAACCTTGCGGGACTCGACAGGCACATTTAATCGCTCTACTTGAGTCCAAGTGGATGATTAACATGTGTTACTTCAAAGCTTGTAGTTTTGAGGCCAACATTTCCTAGTTTTAGCTCCAGTTTTGATTTGCTAAGTCGTAATGTTTTAACACTTATGCAGAAATGCAAGAATGCTATACTTGTAGCATTTTGCCTTCATTTAGACAGGATCCACCAAGATTCGAACTCTATTAGCACTTTACATCAGAGCACAGCACACAAGTCAGGCCTCTCGGCTCATTCAAAAGAAACTGCTTGTAACATATTATCTGTTTAAGTGCGTTATAATGAGGAACAAGCTTTTGTATAGAAGAGAAAAAATGAAGCCAACGTAATCACAGTCTTTTGGAGATGTCTTTTGTTGTTGGGCTGTTGAAGGTAATTTTTTGTTAAACCACAAAGGGCGGAATTTGCATTTATTTTAGGCAAGAAAATACTGTCATGATAAAACGTTTCTATAAAGATTTTTTTGAAAGTGAATTATCAAGTTATCAATGCAACCTGCGGGTCAATAGTAGTGAGATATCAAAGGCCAGCTTTGTGCAAATGCGACCCTTCAAATCTTTGTGTTGGTTATTTCTTATTTGAGCTGCACGCTTTTAACAGCACAGAGGGAAGAGTCACAGGGGTGAGAAAATCACTTGGAAAGCCATGTTTGCTGTCCATCTTTCTTCACGGTTTATAGCTACAGTCTCCTGCCTTTCAAAACACACCATTAATGGACGCAGTAAATCAAATGCCCTCAAATTCTTACTTGCAAACATGGGCTAAAGTGATGAGCGGTGCGATGCTGCCATGCTTGCAGGTTTGGTAAATAGAATTAGAAAGACCAAAGACTGAAATAATGCAATTGTTTAAAAAAAAAAAACTGCTTGCTCAGTCTTGCAGATTCTTGGAGCATTTCCACAAAGAAGAGTCAGCTTTATGCCGTAAGATACATATCTTGCATTATGTGATTAAATCTAAAAATGACTGCAGTGTACTACATATTATTGCCTATTTGGAGAACGATGTGCTTAAAAATACTAAAATGTCTCATTTTAATTGCTTGACCAGGCATTTTGCTTTTAACCTGTTGTAAGTCCAGATTTTAATTAGATTTTCTATGATGCTCTCTGATAATGACTGATCAAATAATGTAAGGAAACAACCTTGTGCAGTCTCACGCACATGCACAAGCACCTCCACACAATCAATGAAACGTCTCTGCAGGTCTTTGATCTCATCATGCATATATAATATCGAGAGTTACATTGGGATGGAGACAGGATTAGTGTCATAGTAGTTTGATCCTGCGGTAGACATAAATTTCTACCACAATGATACAGAATCCCAGTCTCATGTGACCTGCCGCTGACTTGACTGTAATTTCAATGCATGATAGATGAGCTAGAGCTTTAAGTATTCTGCTATCTGTTTTATTCCTGCTGTAGACGAGTGATGGCACAGATGCCATCTATACTAGTAGTACGTTTTCTTGTAGATTTCAGTCAGGTTTCAAATGTGGTATAGAGACTCAAGTGTTGATCTGCTGGCCTGGACTGAACACAAACACATGCAGTCCATACCACTGGTTATTTTTTTAACAAAGCAAATATCATTAAGCAAAATAAATAAATAACTTAAATGAACAAAGGGACCGTCTTTATAGATGAGTCATTAAACCGTTCACTGATTGATTAACTGATTCAAATATTGTCTGAAATCAATTTTAACTTCTTGTTTATTGAACTGAAGCAATATCAAATTGATTAGAATATAGTGAGTCATAGTTATTATTATGGTAATTTCATAGTGCTTTTTGTTGTTTTTGGAGCTCGTCAGTCCCTGATCTCCAATTAGTATTCATCATTGTTGTGTTTTCATTGACTTATCCCTTACTCCTTGCTTTAATAGCAAAATAGATTATATTTTGTGATCCACATGGTCGGTGTTTAAAAACAAGCATCGATATATACCACTTCAGGATTTACAGGCCTAAACCATGTTTCATTTCAGGCTCCACTGAATGTTAAACAACAGCTGAAAAATTCCACACTTTCTTTCCTTCTTCTGTTTCGCCACACAGAGGTTGATGAAATCCTTTGGGTGGGAGAAACAATTATTCAGGAGGATTCTGTGAAGTTGCATGCTTATAGAGGTGCTAATTACCTCTGAGAGTTCAGCAGAAGCTTTAGGTTTTCTCTAGTGTCTTTATTAGCTTATTAATTATGAAACAACGCATAGGTGTTTCACCTGGAAGCAGGAAACTTTTTTCCTCGCATTAAAAACCCACAGCCCAACTCTAAATCACACTGCCCAGTGGGTGGATTTTTATTAGAGATAAAGAAAAAAAGCATTTAAACAGCATAATTCAGTTCAATTGTGTGGAACAAGGTCCCAAAATAAATGTAATAAATAAATACCTCCTTGCAATTCGGAGGACTTGCATAGAACTTGCAATAAATATGTCCCAGAATAAATAAATGCAGTCAGCTCATAAAGGGATGCTTTTTGTCATTTTCAGGAGATGAGAAGCCTGGAAAGCATCAGTAAGATGAAAAGTCTCTGGAGACCAGCTCACCTGGGAAAGTATACGGATCTTAATCATGAGGGACCCAGTTCCCTCAGTGCTAGCAGGCGCTTCAGCATCCAAGAGAATGTATTTGCATATTCGTAAATCTTTAAAAATGGCATTGTACCTCTGCTATGGGTCAAAAGCAACCTCATTTAAATCTTTTGAATGTGAAACCATATATCCTTGTACTTGCTTCCAATATTGCTCTCTTTTTATGTGCTGTCAGTAACTCCAGCACACCGATAGTGCTTCCATGATGCACAGCTGATTTTAATCTTTTGTAATTGGGAGGTACGGATGACTCACTTTGTGGGACTGATCTGCACAGTAATTTCCTTAAAAGATAATGTGCAAATTAAGTTGCCTATATAGCATACTTCAGAAGTCACAGCAAGTGTAAAGAGCCTTAAGCCATTAAAACCTTTGCATTGTTTCATCACGTCAATCACAGTTATAGGAAGATGTGTTCAGTATCATCTGTTCATTACCAGTTACTGTAGCTTTCTACCAAGATCATAGTATGTATCGCCCTACGTGCATAATCTATATTGATACCTAATTTAAAAAAGCAATGAAATCAAAATTGACCCTATTTACTTAAAATGGTGCCCTAAAATTAGGTGAAGAACATTCTTTTAAAACTCGGATGGAACTGCTGGTTCTCATGGACTTTATTCATTTAAAGTGGAACTGAGTCATAAATTAGTCATAATCTGCTTCCCCTCTGGATTGGCAACACATTTCTTGAGTAATGACGTCAGTTTGAAGTCTAGGGCTGAACACTCTTAACTACTTTCTTTTACCTGTCAGGTGACTAATAGATGACAAAAATGTGCCTTAATTAAACCAAGTATATTTAGTTTCCCTTGGAAATAAGTCACAATAGTAAAGCTGTTTGCAACTGCTGGCACACATGGAATTTATTAATTGAAAGTGAAATCATAAACACTCACTGATTTACAGATATTTATAAATCTCCACCAATAAACACATCTGTAATAGAGCCGGTAAAACTTCAAATATATATGTTCCGCTCCTCGCACATGCACATCTTTCACTGATGTGGATGGAACACTGTGCTAAAATAAGAAATTCGTGGCATTTTTGTGCCCTTGAATAAAGCCTTCACGTTCTAAGTTCCCTTCCCAGATAGTAATTAATGAACAATACGTGTGCTGTCTCTCATTTTAAAGGCGGCACAATCCGGAGGTCACATTTGATGGCCAAAAATGTCATTGTTGCCGTCTCATTTTAGAAAACCTGTTCGAAATGTAAAGTAACTGTAATTTCTGCCTTGAGGAATAGCATTCAATTATATAATGGTTACTTGTTTTTGTAAAAAATGGAGGGCAAAGCCTTTGAAATAAGTAACAGCTGTAGGTAAGCAAAGAGATGCAAAGGCAACATTTTAAAACTGTATTAGTCTCTCTCTCTCTCTCTTTGAAATTATTATAAAATTGAATAGATATTCTATAAGTCTTTTGAGTTGCATTGCTCTTTTCAATTTGATTTGGAATTTCTGCAGCTAGCTGTTTCCAGTTGTACTCAACTGTGCAGTTTGGGAAAAACTCATTTGTAATCTGTCAGTCAGTGGGCAGAGAACATCCTAGACACCGAGAAGGTGTAAAAAAACAAAAAACAAAAGAAGGCTTCTTTCACAAAGAGGGAGTGGAATATGCTTGAGTGGTCAGATCTGCTAGTGCTGTTTTTCTCTGAAGGTTGAACGTAAATCTTACAGTAAAGAGATAATGGACTTCTGTGTGAGTTTATAGGAAGAACAATAGCACTCAGCGTTAATGCCCACTGGTGTGAGCATTCGCAAATAGAAACATTCATTATTTAGGATCATATGGCACTCGAGACAGTGCTCTTCATTCTGTGGTTTGAGCTAAAGGATAAATTCCACCTGACACAGTTCAGCCTCAGTCAATCAATCATACAGGCAAATGCACGAGGTGGCATTCTTTGACCACAAAGTGTCAGCTTTGATAAATCTTGATTATGAATTGTAAACTGTGGCTTTCTGTTGACAGTGCGGTTTAGGAACAACCTGCTGAGGCCTAATGAGAATGACTGATTTGACAGTCCTAACAAACGTAAAAAAAAAAAAAATTATAATAATAATTACATAGTCTGACATCAATCAACGACCGCTTATGTGGTTCTCACTGGAAAGCAAGGCAGAGATCAAACCTTTTTCATTGATATTTACTAGAGAATATAAAGTATTACAGTACAAACACATCATACACTAACAAAACCATCCTTACTGGGACTATGGATAAAATATGTTTATATTTAACAGTGGCTTTTTGAAATATGCCATACTTCTGTCACTGTTTCTGCTGAATGCCGTATACTTTGTACAGCAAGTTTTCTGTTACATGGAATACACTAGAGTATATTTTAAGATACACTAAGCATACTTCTTCAGTAGAGGACATATGGGATGTTGTGTGCCGTAATGCAGTGCGCTTGATCTGACATACCATATCCACTGGGGATCTCTCTCTTGCCTCATTATTTGATCAGACTGCCAGAAGTTAAAAACAACACCAAGACAAAATGCCATTTTGTGTTGTTTATCTACTAAAAAGAATGATCTTAATATGCAAACTTTTGTCATATGACAGTGTGTTTAGTTAAAGATGAAATGTTTGAGTTTTCTTTCAGAAGTGTTTTATAAAATAAATGATAATGCTTGATTATAGATTACTATTCTATTAAAAGATTGCTATTCTTGATTAATATGTATATGACCAGTTATTAGATTGCATATAAGGTTAAATAGTATTTTTAAACATACCGTTTGCAATAATTGTTTTAAATTAATTTATTATTGAAATGATTGCAATTATTATTAAAATGGTCAAATGAAATGATGAATTTAAATAGCTTTAAAAACACACAACAAATTTAAACTGCCATTCCACTTGAACAAAACCCATTGTTGCATTGTTGTTTGCTTATTCCCAGCATGCATGTAGCATATAAATGATGCAGATAGTGTTATAGGATTGTTATTTTATTGTTTACTGGCTTTATTTATGCTGCTGCTGCTGTTGTTTTATCACCACTGTTAGTTATTTGTTGTGTGGTGATGGTGTTCAGAGCTCATCTATTTCCTTAATGATGTTTGTTGAGGTTTGTTGTATTAAGCTCTGAAGTTTGTCTGCCGTCTTTATGAAACTATTGACATGATGGTTGTGTCTGCCATACTTTCTAATCTCCAGATAGTGCCATGATCTTTGATCTTCATGCTAACTTAATCAACTGAACCCATGTGCAAATTTTAATTATGATAAAGTTGTATTTACAGTTACAATTATTGACTGAAGATTTATCGAACAAGCAAATACAAATAGGATGGTTTAGGATACTGAATTAGTTTAGCTTTAAATATTGAACTGACTGTCTTTATAATTCAAGACATGTTAACTATTCACAAACTAATTAATATAATTGTGTCCCACAGCTCATTACAAATACTGGTCAGATAGGCTTGCGGTATTGCCTTATTTCTTAAAGCAACGCTCACATTTTGTAGAGGTTTTTACTCTGCAGGAGAAAAGTAAATGCTGAAAGCCCATCAGAAAGTATTGACCCGTCTTCATTGACAGCCTCAGTTGTCATAAATGCACACAAACATTTTAAAGCTATTCGACTGTATTGATTCAAATTCTCAATTCTATCAGTCCTTGACTCGAGATAAATGTTCATTTGCTATATAGCCTATACATTATCAAAAGCGGAACACTGAATAATGGTTTCTTTTTTTCTTCCAGTGTGTTAGAAAAAAAACAGATTCAAATTCTTCACACACCCTCAACAGTATTTGGAAGCGTTGAGAGCTTTTGTGCACCATTATTTCACCCACTGTCTTTTCTCTTAGCTTTGTCCTCTCATTTCTTCCTTTTTCTTTTCCCACAAATATCTGCTTTTCCCCCCATGCAGATACTTGCTGGCTCACACAAATATATTTGATATCACGGAGTTTCATCATAAATTACAAATTGATTCCAGCTTGGCAACAGGCCTCTTACACAATTAATACCCCAGTTGCATA
Organism: Enteromius paludinosus; assembly: GCA_032361165.1. NCBI lineage: Eukaryota > Metazoa > Chordata > Actinopteri > Cypriniformes > Cyprinidae > Enteromius > Enteromius paludinosus. Next base: position 14,262,818 of record JAUMHQ010000063.1, read on the forward strand.
TTAATAAAGCAGCCATCAAATCAATATAAACCGAGACAAATTAACATTATCACCCTTGGATATAGCAGCAGCAAGGCAGTCTGATCATTTTAGTTAAAAATATACTGCGCTATGGCAACACACACACACAAACAAAAGTTATTAATTTCAAAACAACTTTTTCAACTGTCAACAATTCTCTGTAAATCCATACAATTTTAAGAAATCTAATGAATTATATAAATTATGAGTTATGTGAAAAGAAAAATAAAGTCTCTGAATCTCTTAAATAGGTGGTCTTCTTTTCATTCCTATTCATGCTCGCCCTCATACCAGATGGCACAATGCCGACCTGAGGTGAAGGGAGTATTTAGCAACAGCAAACATAATAATTCCAGTCCTGCAAATGAAATGGAATGAATTTTCCTTCCCTGTCAGGCAATATTGACCAAGCCAGCAGTAAAAGAGCCTTGAAAAAAATGAGTTTCTAATCCTGAGCGCCAGAACCTGTGAAAGGACAGAACACATAGAGCAGAATTCACAGGCTGGTCAAATGTCAAGTTTTTGAATTGGCCATTGACTTGAATTGGCCATTCATATTCTTGTGCGGAGTCAAAGGTTAAGATAGAGGTTTATCACATGTGACTCACCGCCGCCGTCGCTCCGCACAGGCAGGATGGCGCTGTTATGGAATGACACAGCCTCATTGCTTGTGTGTGTGTATATCCAAGTGAGTGTTAGGCAATGGCTCTCTGCCAATGCAACTTAAAAGACTCACTTTGGCACAGCCCTGTCAGTTGAAGAAAAAATGGTGTGTTTCGATTTGGGGGGTTAGTGGACCATGAAAGCACCGAATAACCATTGAGCAGTTAGATTTCAGCATTGGTATTCTCAGCCGGCACACCCACAGACCGCTCACTTACCGTCTGATGGATACTGCTCATGTGACAAGCAGAATACAGAAAACAAAAAAATACAGTGTTAAAAAAAACAACAGTTTTTAATTATTTGACAACCCAGCACTGGTTAAATGTTGGACAGAACACATGCTGGGTTAAATCTTTGACTCAACATACTGGGCTGATTTATTTAACTTAAAAATTTTGCAAGCTACCTAGAAAATGTAGTGAGCTAAGGTATCAGTTACTCTACACTGAATTAAGCTTAACTACAATAAAGCTACTACCCTGAGAAATGTAGCAAGCTAAGCTACAGCAACATGGTAAAAGTAGCTTAGCTATTTTTTTTTAATTGAACCAACTTTAAATCAATGCTACCTTAATGATAAAAAATGTCATTCAAACAGATATGCACGCATAATTGTGCAATTATTTATTTAACAATTGTTCCAAACCAATTTGGCAACAAAAACAAACATAATAACAAATA
>JAUMHQ010000063.1:14264285-14301984 GCA_032361165.1 Enteromius paludinosus
GACGTCACCCACCGATGACGTCCCAATTCACGATTGGCTGGTTTTACACACGATTCAGAGAGCGGTCACGCTGGAGGCGTTCCCAAAGCGTCTTGACGCAGCGTCTCGTTCCTTCAAGGAACAGGGTTATATTCATAACCTGAGACGTTTTTTATGTTAAATATCCAGGGACTGTTGCATGCTCTACCATGTTAGAAATATCCCCTACACTAAATCCAACCCTAAACCTATCCTTTAGTGTTAACAAATACAAAAGAGATATAAAAATAAGTTTTTCGATGCAACAGAGTAATTTCAACTTCCTTTTACTCAGATTTGAACTGTTTTGTCGAACCGTAGTCAAGCGAAATTTTAACTGGAGCTCCTCGCCTCTCATGTACGTCTCTCATGTACTCCGTGAGCGACCCAACAAACCCACCGTCTATGAAAACCCATAGATATAAAGCTGGATATGTGTGATGCTAATGTTCAAAAGCATCTGTTTTCAAAGCTCACAGCATATTAAAGTCACCTGATATTCTTCAAGCAATTGTGCAAAATTACATGTTTGTCACTCAAAACTCTGTAAATTAATGTGACTAAAAGGTTTCAGAATTTTACTGCCTCTAGTGTTCATTTCTTTTGGAAACTGCAGTGCTACTTATTGATATGTATTCATGCCATGAGACCAGGTAGGTTTTATTGACTGTATATTTTTGAACTATAGATTTTTGTAATGCACCAGCCACCCAAATATTGCTGTAAGTTTTGTGCTTTTTACTACACATAATTTAAATATAAATAATATAAAACAGCCTCAGCTTTATTTATTATTACCCTCTCACTCTCCCGGAACCAGTAGTCGATGGAGGGAACGTCGGATGGTTCGCTTGACCAGGGGAAGAACAGGGGCTTGAATCCGAGTATGCACTGAAATGGTGTGAGTCCAGTGGTTGCTTGCCGTAGGGAGTTTTGTGCATACTCGGCCCAGCCCAGGTACTGTTTCCAGCTGTCTTGGTGGCCATTGCAGGAGGTTTGGAGAAACCACCCCACTTCCTGGATCTTGCGTTCCTTTTGCCCATTGGTCTGGGGATGATAGCTGAAGGAGAGGGTTACGTTCACACCTAGGAGCTGAAAGAAGGATTTCCATAACCGTGATATGAACTGCGGTCCCCTGTCTGACACAATGTCTTCAGGTAACCCATATGCTCGGAAGCATTTCTGCTGTTTCCTTGGCTGTAGGAAGACCCTTGAAGGGTAGTAAATGGCAGAATTTAGAGAATCTATCCACTGTCACAAAGACACAGGTATTACCTTCAGACGGAGGGAGAACGGTTATAAAGTCGACCCCTAGGTGTAACCAGGGAATCAGTCGGGACAGCGCTTCTGCGTACACATTCTTGGGAACTGGTTGGCAGGTAATGGTAAATTTGAATCTGGTAAAAAAGGGAGCCCAACGAGCTTGGTGCGGCTTTAATCATTTGGCTTCACAGAAGTATTGCGCATTTTTATGATCTGTGAGTACCTGAAATAGATGGACAGAGCCCTCCAGCCAATGTCACCACTCTATTGCCAGCAATTTAGGTTTACCGATGTCATGATTCCTCTCCGCCGGACTGAGCTTTCTGGAGAAGTATGCACATGGACGGAGTTGAGATGGATTCCCCTGCTGCTGGGATAGCACGGCTCCAATACCAGTGGTGGATGCGTCCACTTCAACGATGAATGGTAACTGGGGATTTGGGTGAATGAATATGAGTGCAGTGGTGAAGGCATTCTTGAGTTCTTGGAATGCAAGGGCAGCTTCTGGGGTCCAAGATAAGTTTTTCGGTTTATCCTTGAGCAAGGATGTGAGTGGGGAGGTAATGGTACTGTATCCGTCGATGAAACGACGACAGAAGTTCGCGAACCCTAGCAATCTTTGGAGCTCTGTAACCGTTGAGGGTGTGGGCCAGTTTGTAATGGCGTCAACCTTTCCCTCATCCATCTTGATGCCTGCGTGGTCAATATGGTACCCCAGAAACTGCACAGAAGACTGGTGGAAAGAGCACTTTTCTGCCTTGAGAAATAGCTTATGTTCTTGCAATCTGGCAAGACTTTTCTGACATGGAGACAGTGTTCATGGATGTTGGAGGAGTAAATAAGGATGTCGTCTATGTAAATAATGAGGAATTGATGGAGGTATTCACGGAAGATCTCGTGCATGAAGTTTTGAAAAATGGAGGGTGCGTTTACTAATCCATAGGGCATCACAAGATATTCATAATGGCTGGTTGGGGTGAGGAAAGCTGTCTTCCACTAGTCCCCGTCGCAGATCCTGATAAGGTTGTATGCACTCCTTAAGTCTAGTTTAGTGAAGATCTGGGCACAACGTAACTTGTCTGGGGCTGCGGTTCATTCTGAACAAACCTTTAATGTGACTTGGAAAGAACGAGTCATCTCGGGGAGTGATTCGTTCAGTCGTGCATGCGCATTGCGAAAAGTTCTTACTGGAATTAGTTCACCTGTTTAACTTTGGGTTTGAGTCGAACGAACGACTCGAAAGACTCGATAGATGACCTAATCAATTCTCTTTCCCCTTCAACTGCATTTGATAGGGTTATGGGGCTATAACATCACGTGATACAGCATTGTATTGTTTGTAGTGTGATCAGTGTGTGCGTACATATCTACTAGGATTACTAGTGTTAGGGAAAAAATAAAATTATTTATACTTTTTAAAAATGAACGAGATGACCCAAAAAAAGATTGGTTCAATTTGCTGAACATGACTCAAATGAACGAGTCTGTAAGATGATCCGAACTTCCCATCAATAGAAAACAGAGGTTACGAAGTTAGTTTGGTTGCATTAACAAAGGCCCTCGCTCTCTGGTAACCTAGCAATGTAGGGAGTGATACGCTAACAGACAATCCTGTAACAGTATCAAGTTTGGTTGCGCAATATTGTTGTCTTGCACTGGTCTGCTGGATTCCTCTTCATAAACAGAAAATGAGAGCCACAACAAGCAAGGAAATAAAAGAGAAAAGTTCAGCTCGCCAGTATGGCAGTTTTTTGGATATTTTAAGTCTGACCGTAGTCAGACCAATGTCGTCTGCAAATTATGCAAGACCATCATCCCCGCCAAGACTGGTAAAACCATGAACTTGATGTATCACCTTAGCTCTCCCTATGGAGCACAGCCGTATTCAACCAACAACATCTGTAGCTGCAACACAGCACAAGCAGCAGACCACCATGGAGAGGTAATCTGCATCAGTGCCTTATGACAAAGAATCTAAACGGTACAAAGATATAACGGAGGCAGTGGCATTATGTTTACTTTTTAATTATTTGAGTTCCCTTTCAAAAGCTACACTCAATGCTGCGTGAAAACGCTAATGATAACAGTCTTTGTTCGACCGGTTGTTGAAGCACTTGTGTCAAACATGCCAAAATTTGGCTTATATAACCTCTGTCAGGTGACGCCAATTGATTGCGTGCACCTGCAGGTTATAAATAGGCCTGAACCAGATACATCCTCAGGTCTTTTGTCTTCAAGGACCACATTGTGTGCGTGTGTGCTAAAAAGTCTGTGTGTTTAAAAGAAAGTTAGAAAAAAAAGAAAAGAAAAAGCAGGAAATAAGCAGGGAATAAACAATAAGAAATAACTTACTATGGCAGAGAGGAAATGTTTGCCTCCTTGCAAAAGACAGCTCGCAGATGATGATTGCCATTCTTTCTGCTTTGAATGCTTGGGGGAGAAACACGTGATCCTCGTTCACCAAGGAGAGTGTGAGCACTGTGATCTTATGTCCATTAAAGTGCTTCGAGCACGACTTGCATTTTTTAAAGATCCACGAGCCGTGCTTCATTCATGGGGATCACGTGTCGATCTGGCAGAGGCGCGTGAGATGGAAACCCCCTTTTCTGTTGCTCTCTCCCGGAGCGTGAGGCTTTTGCTTCCGCATCTGAAGCGCGCTGCGGCGGTATTTCGAATAGTGATGGGAAGGTCATTTCACCAGCCAGGAATGGTGTGAGAGAATGTTCTGGAAAGAGATTTTCGTTTTTTTCGTTTCCTGCCACTTTTCAGGACGCCGAACATCTAACATCCCCCAATCTAGCCGAATTGTCAAAACTTGTGCCCCTTTCAGAGAAACTGGCAGCGTGGAAGCTACTGCCAAGTATATCGTCCTTGGGCTCAAAGAACTGTAGAGAGAGGCTACAGAATTCAGTTTGCACATCATCCTCTGCATTTCAATGTTGTGGACTCCACTTCCGTGAAACCAGAACGAGCACATCTGTTGACACAAGAATTGCAGACTTTGCTGGAGAAAGGGGCCATAGAGTATGTTGCCCTGCCAGACAGACAGCCAGGCTATTACAGTCGGTATTTCTTGGTTCCCAAGAAAGAAGGGGGGTTGCGTCCAATTCTAGATCTTCGCTGGTTGAATCGCAATCTCAGAAGATACAAATTCAAAATGTTGACAATCAAGATGATTGTTTCTCAGATCCAACCAGAGGATTGGTTTGTGACAATCAATCTGAAGGATGCATATTTTCATATAGATTTTTGGGGTGAAGCTTACCAATATCAGGTTCTTCCATTCGGCCTAGCCCCGTCACCCTGCACATATACAAAATGCATGGATGCAGCTCTGGCTCCTCAACAACTCCAGGGCATCCGTATTTTGAATTACATAGACGACTGGCTAATTTTGGCTCAGTCTCAGGAGCTAGGGCTTTGACATCGGGATATCATCCTAGCTCATCTCAAATCTCTAGGGTTGAGACTCAACACCAAGAAGAGCGTTCTCTCTACTGCTCAGAGGACAACGTATTTGGGGATTGTCTGGGATTCAATCGTAATGCAGGCAGAGCTGTCTCCTGCACATGTCGAATCCATTCTAAATACCCTAAAGATCATCAAGCTAGGCCAGAAAGTGACTGTTCATTACTTTCAAAGAATTCTAGGCCTCATGGCAGCTGCATCCACAGTGATACCCTTGGGTCTTCTGCACATGAGTCCATTTCCGTTGTGGCTGAGAGCCAGGGGATTTCATCCAAGGGCCAATCCCCAAAGGCAAATAAGGGTTACGCGCCAGGGGCTTCGTACCCTTTCTATGTGGTTCAGACCCCGGTTTCTGACTTTGTGTCCCACTCTAGGTTCTTCTTGTCATCGCAAGATGCCAACGACAGACGCCTCTCTCATGGGTTGGGGTGCGGTTATAGAGGGTCATTCAGCCCAAGGGATCTGGAGAGGTCATCTTCTCGCGTGGCACATCAATTGCCTCGAAAGGATGGCTTTATTTCTGGCCCTGAAATACTTCTTCCAGCAGTTACCATGTCCTAGTGCGGGTGGACAACACTACGGTAGTCTCTTACATAAGTCGCCAAGGCGGACTGCATTCGCGCAGACGAGCGGTTACACATGGGGAATGGAAACTACAGCCCGATATAGTCAATCAAATTTTATGTAGCAGAGATGGACCTCTTTGCCTCGAAGGAGACAGCACAATGTCCCCTTTACTACTCTCTGACTCTTCCAGCTCCCCTGGGTCTGGATACTATGGCCCACAAGTGGCCTAGACTGCGTCTTTACGCATTTCCTCCGATAGCTCTGCTCCCCGGAGTCCTGGCGAAGGTCCGTCAACAGGGGATTCGCCTCTTACTGATAGCGCCCCGGCTCACCATGGGCGATTCCGGTCAGGAGGGACCTTCTGTCTCAGGCGCAGGTGACAATATTTAATCCCTGGCCCGAGCTCTGGAACCTTCACGTCTGGCCCCTGAGGGGGACCAACTAAGAGATGCTGGTCTGCCGGCCAATGTAATAGAATCTATTCTAAGCACTAGGGCTCCCTCTACTAGAAGAATTTATGCCCTTAAATGGAACGTTTTTCAAAGCTGGTGTATGGCAAAACATATAGACCCAGTCCACTGCCAAATTGTTTCAGTGCTGGAGTTTCTGCAGGAGAAACTGTCCTCGGGCTTATGTCCTAGCACTCTTAGAACGTATGTGGACGCCATTTCAGCTTGCCATGTTCTAATTGATGGGGTTTCTGTGGGAAATCACTCCTTAGTTGCCCGCTTTATTCGTGGAGCTAAACGGTTGAGACCACCCACTAGGGTGACAGTCCCTGCAGAATTACGTCCAACGCACTTGCCAGTGGTGTAAGTCGGAGCAGCTTTTCGTATGCTATGGGGGCCGCAACTGGGGGGCGGCTGCCACTAGGCAAACAATTTCACATTGGTTGAGGGATTCTATTGCCCTAGCCTACGAGGCGCGTGGTCACACTTCACCTCTAGGGGTCAGGGCTCATTCAACTAGGGGCTTGCATCGTCCATGGCATTGGCAAGAGGTTTCCCCTTGCAGCAGGTGTGTAATGCGGCAGGTTGGTCCTCTCCGCACACATTTGTCAGATTTTATAGTTTGGATGTCCATGCTCCTTTGGGCTCACGGGTCCTTGAGTCAGCCTCCCGGAGTCAGGTCTAGACCTCTTTGATGAATTGTGCACACACGCTACACAACCTGGGGGTCCAGACACTGTCAGTGCGGCGGCATTGGTATTCTCCTTCCCATTAGCGTTTTCACGCAGCATTGAGTGTAGCTTTTGAAAGAGAACGTCTCGGGTTACTTGACTGTAACCCTGTTCCCTGAAAAAGTGGGAACGTGATGCTGCGTTCCATTGCCACACTGTAGGCGTGACTGGACGTCCTTTCAGACAAAATTAACCCTTAGGATGTCTCTGGTTCAGGCCTATTTATAACTTGCAGGTGCACGCAATCAATTAGCGTCACCTTACAGAGGTTATATAAGCCAAATTTTGGCGTGTTTGACACACATGCTTCAACAACCGGTCGAACAAAGACTGTTCTCATTAGCGTTTTCACGCAGCATCTCGTTCCCGCTTTTTCAGGGAACAGGGTTGCAGTAACCCGAGATGTTTTCCATGGTTGTTGACATTTCTGTCTTAATAACTGAGGGGATTATGATCAGAGGAAGGTTAGGTTTAAAATAAAAATTTTGAAATGTAATATATTTTTCTCCTGGTCCTTATTTTAAATGGGTAATAAAATACATTAATAATTATCGATATCGACCAATATGAAACACTTATATCACAATGCAGTTTTTAGCCATATCGTCCATCCCTAATATACTGTATGTATATATATATATTGTACACACATACACACAGTAGATATACTATTTCATGTCATCCTACCTCTAAATGGCAAGAAAAAGCCAAAAGCTAAACATGTTTGTACACATCATTCAGAAAGACTTTCCCTGTTTAAGCAGGCGGTTCTTTTACATTTAAATGAGCTTGTATGCATTTGGCAGACACTTTTATTCAAAGTCATTAACAAGGTATCAATTGAAAACTGTGTTGTTGCTAGTGTCATGCGCTGCTGTTTGAACTACCACAACAGAATTCTTGAACAGATTAGGCTACATTGTGGTCCAGATGTTAGTCACCATTCTGTATACGTGTGACTATTAAAGGAGTGACTTGTTGCATTACACGTGCCACACACCAGTATTAACAGGTTGCAGCTTTCACAGTGCTTCTGTATGCAGTGTGATATGGAACTGGGCCTATTTTTGCAGCGTTCAGCAGAAAATATGTTGAAAATGCACTATGAACATATTTATCTTTAGCAATATAGGCTTTTATGAGGCAACATAAAATAGAGCAAACTACTAACATTGAAAAAATGTTTTGGCTTGATTAGTAGTGGCAAACACATAGCTAGCACTTTTTTTATTCAGAAAACCTGACTATATCTAGATATTGTAGAATTATATGGATTCTGTTTACATACTGTTTCAATGCAAAATGATGGGTACACAACATACTGGCTAAGTGAAACTTTGCAAGTGTAATCTTGCTTATTCTACTCTACTCTTATTCTACTCAACTCTAAACCTAACAGCCTACTGTGAGAGTTAGTAGACACGTAGTTAATAAAAATGTAGTAACAAAGTTACTTATAGTTAGTACAATGTCTAAAGTGGACTATCAAAATAAAGTATAGACTTCATTTTTTCCAGTTAATGTAGCTTTAATTTTTTTTTATTGCAGTTTTAGGTCTAGTCAATCTAGCACTTCTAAATTTCTTATTATTCATTTTATAAGATATGCCATTTATGAAAATGCTGTTGAAAAACAATATTAAATTTGTTTTTAAGAAGGTTACCGTTTACACAATTACATGTTTGCATTTTATTCTTACATGGGAACAGAAAATATTTTGAAGAATGTTGGTAACCAAAAAGTTTTGACTCCTATTGACCACTGAATTTTTCCACTATACAAGACACTAGGAACCAAAACTGTTTGGTAACAGTATCTTCTTTTATATTCCACAGAAGAAAGTCAGTCATACAAGTTTGAAATGTAAACTGAGTAAATTGTAAGGGTGAGTAAATTTTTTTTTTCTTTTTAATTTTTGGCTGAACTGTCTCTTTAACATAAAAACACTTTATTTTCAGTAAGCAGCAGAAACGCTGCCAGTGTGAACTTTGGCCTGCTGTCGCATTTAATGTGCTGATTCACTTACATACTGCTTAAGCATGCAATGCCTAAGTTTCAGGATCTGGTGTTGTGGGCCTCTGGAGGGTTTAGAAAGCATTAAGTGATTCACTGGAAGAGAAGAGGGCCACTGGGAGAGAAAGTAAGACGATGAGATGGATGGTGGTAGAGAGGTCGTAAGAGGTAAGGGGACCTAACTCATTGCTGACCCCTGCAGGCTTGCTGTCCGGCACCTCTTAATCTCAATCAGGGAAGAACGAGGGTCCATCAGTCATTAGTGAGGTATCTAACGGCATCCTCGTCCCATGGCTCCGCACTCATCTTCTGCTCCTTCCCTCCGAGGCTTCTTTCTCTCTCACATGCGCTTTTTCCATCTGTCTCTCTCTCTCTCTCTCTCTCTTTTCTTGCCCGCCAGGATGATGACCAGCAGTGATTGTGCTTTGGAAACCTGTTTCAGCCTCCAGCTAAACTGCTCATCCATGACCAATCGATGGTAGTAGGGCCCACGGAGGAAGATTCAGAGTGTGTGTGTGTGCGTCTGGTCACCCGTGAGTGCATAAGTGCAGATCAGAGAAAATACCTTTAGGTAAAATTTCAATTCCATTGAGCATCATCAGTCCATCCCTTCAGCATCCTAGGTCCCCTCTGGAGCTCAGCCAACCTTTATTACTGAGCAAAAGAGGGAAACAGGCCTGTCACAGGCAAAGTGATAAAGCATCATTACCACACTGCAGAGGAGGAATGAGGGCAGCCTGCTCTGACACAACTCCTTTCATAAAGAGCTTCACTCCGGCGTATTGGACAGACAGTCAAAGAGCTCCAGCGAAGAACAAAATGACTAGTCCGGCCAAATCCTATGCTGGTATTGACATACCCTCTTTCATTACACCCCACTGCGCTCTGCTGCACCCCAGGCAGGGCTCAGGCTCAGGCTGGTGTGACTTTACGGACGTTGCCATCAGATCTTTCGCATGACAGATGGAATATTTCATTTCACAGAGCAAGTGCTTTGCACTGTAACATGATGAATCTGAAAGATCTGGAGATAAGTGAAAGTATCAACCATAATTTAAGACGTTTGAGCCATTCAGGATGTTCGAATGGCTGTCAAAAGTAGTTGCAGTTTGTATAAAAAATAAAAAAAATAAAGAAAATAAAGAAAGTGTATATATATATATATATATATATATATAATGATTATAGCACTGTATTAACATTATTTATTGTATTAATAGTATTATATTATATTACTGTATATGTATATTATAAGTACTTTTAACTAATTATAAAGTTATATATATATTCAAACCTGTCTGTCTATTTATCTATCAAGTAATGTTTTTTTTTGTACTGTGGCTAAACTAATTCCAATTTGAAGAGGTTGTTCGAAAAAGTGTTATTTTTTCTTTTGATTATATCTTATCTGACTTTCACGCACATTCAAAAATATATATATTAAAAAGCTTCTGGTCCTAAATGGTCTTTTCATAGAAAAGCATTCAGACACAATAAGTGGAACCAAGTGCCAAAATACTCACCTGAAATCCACCAGAAAACATTCAACTGATTTATACAGCAATACTTTTGTCTGTGATATTAGAATGCAGCAAGTAATGTCTTACCGACATACTGATGCCATGGTTTGCCTCAGCCTCCTAGTTTAACTACAGTGTGCAGCTGAAATATAGTCTTTATTTCTTCGTCCATATTTGTCTTTTCATCGTTTCAAGGCCATGAAGTAATGCATATTACTTTCCTCATTCAGTTCCGAGTAATAAATGTGAAGAATTGTGGGGAGATTTTATGACTAAGATCCATCGTTTTCTGTAGATGGCAGTATTAAGTCAAGCATTTTTCAGTACATTGTGCACTTCCCCGTGTCTGCCTGAAAAGAGTGTGTGACTGGATGTGAGGACAGAAAGTAAGCTCAGAGACATTTTCATGCATGTCTCTTTATTTGAATGTGCACACAGCAAGGAAAAATTTGAACTCAGACTGTAAACAAACAGTATGAATGTCATGATGTTTTTAAACAATTAACTGTAGCAGGAATTTAAAATTCTCTTTTTATGTAATTTCCTTCTTTTGTTTAATAAGCCTCTGCTACAGATGTTTTAAGAGACAATCACGTAGGCTGTCGTGACAAGATAACAAAAAAAACGCTCTATCTATGCTTTCTGAATTTTAAGCTCAACATTTTTATGTCTCTAGAGCCAGCTTGTAAATATGACAGATAGCCCTCCTGGTGTGAAGAGGTGGCGAATGTCATATTTTAAATTCATAAAGGGTTGTTATTAAATTTGAGCTATTAAATCATTCTTAGTTTATCCCAAGTGTGAACACGCACACAAAATTTGTTGTGTGCTGACAATCCCAGGACACACTGCTGTTACGAGCTTGCAGGTTAAATCAATTGTTTATTCATTTTTTTCGAATGAAGCAATTCATTTAACAAATAGCTGTCATCGCCACCCATGATTAACAATCCCTTCAAGACCTCGGGACGCATCATTTAAGCCATTCCACTTAGCGAGACTGTAAGAAATCCCAGCAAAGATCTCTATTCATTCTAATTCTGCTTTCCAGCATCTTTCCATTTCATTATAACCCAAAACAAGTCTTAATTTAAGAAGCACCAGCACTGTCTGCGTGCAGACTTTGAAACCTTTGTGACAGATGTCGCAATGTTGCCTTCACCTCACAGTGATTGGCTGTCGGCAGGATATTTTTGCCATTCATTTGCATAAAGTTGAACAGTATCTTGCTTTATGACTGCATCACCACTTGAATGCTTAGCATATGTATGTGTGTATTTAAAATGACAAATAACAATTTAATATGAGCAAATGTAAAATTGTTAACAAAGTTGAATTTTTTCAAATCATTTTGATATGCTGATTTGGTGGTGCTTAAGGAATATTTATTATTGTTATCAATGATATAATAAAAAAATAAGTTGTGTTGTTTAATATGCTTGTGGAAATTGAGTTTAAAAGTTTAAAAGACAATTTATTTCAAATGCATTATTTTAAACAGGTTTTTACTGTGTTTTGGTCAATTTATTTCTTCTTTGCTAAAATAAATGCAAACTTTGTAAATAAATAAATTTTTGTGTGTGTGTGTGTATATATATATATATATATATTATATAATTTGCTTAGTATATAATAGTGCTGCCAAACGATTCCAAAAAAATAATAAAATAAATAAGTTTTTGTTTACATAATATCTTTGTGTGTGCTGTGTTTATTTATTATGTATATATAAGTACACAGACATGCATGTATATATTTAGAAAATATTTAAATTAATATTTTTATATTTTATAAATGTTTTAATATAAAAACATATTTTTTTTAATTCTTAGATATGCATGCATGTGGGTGTATTTATATATACATAATATATGTGCATATATTTATTATGTAAACAAAAACTTGACTGTATTTGTTTGATGGCACTAATATTTATTACATTTGGTTTAGTATTGTATCTTCATTCACAACAACAGTTGCAGTCTGCATCATCGTGTATGTTGTATTATTGCACCCCCTCAAATGTGTGTGTGTGTATGTGTGTGCCAAAATTCACAGAGGGTCCTGATTAAACATGGGTGTGATGTCAGCGGGGCACTGAGGTGTCATGTTCACACATGTGCCAGTGGGCCTGTGGAACTTCAGCAGGACCAGGAGGTTCGCTGTGAGCATCACAGCTATTGACAGGGCCGAAACCCTCCACAACGTCGCTAGAATAATTATTAGTACAAGGGCTTTGCATTTTTGCATTCACCATTCTCTCTGTGTTCCTGTCTTGCTAATTAAGGTTAAAGGTGAGAAGATAGATGGAGAGAGTGCAAGGAATGGTGATGCAAATCCCAAAGTGACAGAATATTCATTGATGCTAAGCAGAGGCATCAGAGCATCATGGAGAATGCAGATGACGTCATTTAATCTGGCAATATTTCAATCAAGAAATTAGTATTATATCATGACGCACAAGAGTAGAACAAATAGTTAATTAAACCCTTAAAGACATTATAAAGAAATCAAAATTAAAGTGCAACAGCTTTAAGATTAACTAGTGTTGGCAAAATAACTAAATATACACTCATTTTCAGTGTGTTTTTTAATCAAATACAGTAATATAGTTTAATATTAATACAATTTATAATAACTGGTTCCACTTGAATGTCGTTTATTGCCCCCCTGCTAAAAAAGGTTTAAATAAAAATTATAAACAAAAACATACATATACTGCACTCTTAAAAATTTAGTCAACAGAGCAGAAATATTAATCGCTCATGTGGCACTGTAAAGATTTAGGCTCCCATCATTATTATGCTTAAGACCAGTTACAGCCGACAGTTCAGTTCTGTTGTAGTATGCCATACCAATTAGTGCATTTTTCAGTTTTGTGTGTCACAAGTATGCAACCTTCATAATGAAGCCAGAGCAACATTTTTAATGAGGTTTGAATCACTGACATGCAATTATTTAATTATTGATGGTAAGATTTTGATACCTTCTCTCCCTGGAGTCTTAACAATATAGCTGCTTGACACTGGGCCTTGTTTAACTTGGAGAAACTGCAATCCTTTTAATTGCTGACCTTTAAGCAAGGGGCCGAACATTTTGAGAAGAAGCTCAATTACTCCACACTGGACCTCAAGCACTTAATTATGGCTCCAAAAACAAAAAGCGCAGAACTGAAAGCTCCACAGATAACAACAGCAACTTAATGTATGTGAGGCTCCACCATGAGAAATAATTTTTAGATCCTGGAAACGATGCTGAATTATAACCAAAGATAGTGTAGATAATGTATTTTATGGTTTGCTTAAAGGAATAGCTCAACCAAAATGAAAATTTACTCGCCCTTAGGATTGTTTGTGTGTTCATGGAAAAACTTAGTTGAAGAAATTTAGCATTACATCACTTGCTCACCAATGAATCCTCGTGGGTGCTGTCAGAATGAGAGTCCAAACAGCTGAAAAAAAAAAACCAACAACAACAAAACATCACAACAATCCAAAAGTCATCCAAACAACTCCAGTCCATCAGTTAAGTCTTGCGAAGTGAAAAGCTGCACAAATCCATCATTAAGATCTTTTAACTGCAAACCATTGCTTCAGGCTAAAAGAGTCTTCTATCCATAATATTGCTTTCTCCAGTGATAAAGTCATCTAATTTGAATCAGGAGAAAAATACGCAACTGTTTACGAGGGAAACAGTCTATAAGATTTGTGCAACAACAAGTAAGCTGTGAGAGGACAATGGGGAATGGACATTTTCTCTGTAGGAAGGGTTATTGTGACTGGAAGCGATGGTTTAGAGCTAAAAAATGAAATTTGTTTCTTATAAACTTTTGTGGTTCAATACCAATTGCTTTGCCTGTCCAGCATGCACTGGGCCATAAATAAATAAACGGTTGCACTGCTTTATAATAAAACGGCATTTTCAATGGCGCAACATCTTAATTTTTCCATATATGACATGTTTGCTTGCTGTCTCAGTTATTCGTCTTGACGTGGTTGCATCAGAATAAAGGTATAGAGGTTAGCAGTGGAGAAGGTACTGAGTTCAATTTAAGCGAATATGAAAGCTTTTTGCCAAACACAGCTGTGACTATGCTCGAGAAAAAAATGAGCACTGTGCATAAAGGAAGTTTCATCCTGAAAGTCTCCGTACTGCTTGTGCTTTGGAGGGGGTCACTGCTGCGCAGGCACAAGTGCTTTCCCTGGAGCGAGCCATTGGCTGTGAATGTGTGGGCAGTCTACGGCAGACCTTATATTCTGTGTAGTGAAAACACAATCTTCAATAGATGTCTGCAGCATCTTCACATGTAGCCATGACCACTGGAGCACAAACAGACAGACACACTAAACACTGATTTATCATTCAGAAAGTCACAGCATGTTGGGGTGGCTTCAAAGTAAGCCGTGTTCCCTAGCAGTGTGTCCATTTTTCTCAGCTGTCTCTATGAGAAAGTGAATAAAATAATTTCAATTCAATATTTCATGTGTATTTATTAAGTTAAAGTGAGATAATGCACAGTCAGGTGGACATTTTTGATTTAATTAAACACTGACGGTTTAATGCATGATCTAAAATGTTCCATTGGCAGATATTGGCAAGGCAATAACTACATATTTGTTTTTATTTTTGTTTAGAGGGAATGTTTATCCCTAGAACTGACCACTTATGATCAGTCTGTGACTATATTTTATCTACATTGCAATCTACTATCAACATAGCACCCGGATCCAGTGTGAAATCGAATTTGCCTTGGGCTGTTATGGCTTATTATAAGTCTACATGGAAAAGCTTGTGTAGATATGTCAGTAGTGTTAAAGGGCAGCCCTTTAATCTGCTGTTTCACCAACCGCAACAATTTTGGGGTTTCTCGGGTCAATCATGCTTTTTGGTGAACGGAATATAAATTTAATAACGAGTGTTGTTTTTTAAAAGTGTATTATTCTGCATGTTATGTCTCTATAGTCACAATTTCGTAACATGCAAAATCCTATACATGCAGCTTCTGAACCGCCTTTTGCAGTTAGATGACGGCATTTAACACCCCTTATCAGCAGGGGGCGAAAGATAACCCCTTCAAATAAAATTATAAAAACGTTAAAAATGGCTTAATCGAAACAGGTATAGTTTTAGAAGTAGTGGGATGCTCAAAATCTTAAAGCGCATATTTTCAGCCTTACGATGCTCGCAAAGCGTTTGACCGCGAAAGAAACACTGTTGTTATTTATCAAGTTATTTTGGATTTATGTGACAGCAAACTTTGTATTTTGTGTAAAACAAAAAACTACTTAAGTTAAAATTAAAGTGCACAAATTTGCTTCGCGCGAGATGCTAAACTCGACAAACTGCGCTGCGAATATAATCGTAAGTAGACTTCCTGAAGTTATCGAACAACTCGCGCATTGCTCACCTCTGTTATGTTCCTTGAGATACCCAACCACATTTGCCGCGAAAAACGAAATAAAATCTAAGTTTTTTTCCTAATTAGCTCCATGTTACGAACCCCTGCTTTCCTTGCGCTACGTCAGGTGGCTGGAAACCGATCAAAGTCAAGCTCACAGTGCGTTATTGTCCCAATCTATCCGCGCACCCTCCGTCTCTATCCTTCTCTCTCTCTCTCTCTCTCTCTCTCTGCTCACACTGTCGCCTGCGAGCTCGTGTGTGCGCGCGCCTAGAAATCCATCTGAATGCGAGGAGTGAAGGAGGGTCGGTGCGCTCTGCAGACAAATTTCACTTGTCATTCCTGAATAACGGCGCTCTACCGGAGGGCTGGAATCGGACTTCAGTAAAAGAAGTGCGGTGGCCTTCGCCCTCACTCAGCAACGATGTCCGAATATATCCTCACCTTACTCGTCATACTGGGACTCGGGGATATATTCTCAAATGTTCAGACACTGAGGGACGCTGATTCAGAGCAAGGTAAGACAGACGCAGCAGCTCTACAATCAAACTTGCGCTCGCGGAGCATCCTGTAATCTGTCAGCGCTGCTCGCCACGCGCCTGATGTCGCTACACGTTTTTTGATGCGAAGCGAGCATTTTCCCCGAAATGTTGCATTGAATTGAACTGAGACGTAGTCAGGTTGAGGTTGGAACGTTTCACTCGCGTGTTGTAGCCTAGTAGTCGATGGTGGAATTCAATTCTCTGTAGGTAGTGTCTGCTGGTGTAGTGTACCAGTGGCGTGCTTGGATTGAACCAAAAGGGTATGAGTATGCTAGAGCCGTCATAATCATATTGAGAATTTTGAGACGGAAATAATTGGTATGTTGGAGGATGATATAAAGTCATATAATGTGGAAATGAAACAAGAATTTAAGAATTTGTTCGATAAAATGACTTTTTATGTACATTCTCTTTGGGAGCCTTAAAACATATGCTTATTAACTGAGGCTATTTGACATTAAACTGTAAAATAACGATTGAATTGTAATTAGTAAATCGTCTCATAATCTGGACCATATTCCCAGAATTCGCTTATTGTCCTCATTGGCGTTAATGTTGCACTGTATTATGTAGGAAGAGTTTATTGCATTACTTTAGTGTCATGGTGTTTCGTGTTTGAATGGGTGTCAGTGCTCTGTCTATTTTATTATTGGTCAATAGTTGCTGAAAAAGAGCTGAGATTGTCACGTGACCTTCTGTTTTTGTTATTTTCAGTAACACATTTTATGAGCCATCCTGTGATGTTTGAAACACAGCCAGTGTGTTGCATCATAAACTTCTGGCAACTTCTAGCCACTAGTTGTGAACGATTCAAGTTTCTCGAATACCTTTCTTATATGGCTTGCGTAACATATAAGCTTTCGGCTGAAAAGTAGCGTTTGTGAGTGACACTGTCAGGAAAACCTAAATCAATAAGGGCAGATATTTAATGAATCTTGATGTAGGGATCAATGAGTCTTGAACTAGTTACAGGGGTTTTGTTCACTTGCTGCAAATCCCTGTTCACCGTCGGATTGAGATAAAGCAAAGATTCTCAGCTTGTAGCACAGACAAATCTGTCAAGATTGTTTTTCCCCAGTGCTCTCAATTCTAGACACAAGATGAAAAAGAGATTCTGGTTTCAAGTATCATATCTGACTGCATACACAATATAAAATACAACTAGGCAGTTATTGCGAGGTTGTCTTTTATAAACATAAACACTATTTGTAAACAAAGAAAGTCTCTGCAGAATTTTGCAGCTTTTTTGCCTTTTGCATAACAAAAAGGTTTATGATTAAAAACAACAACAGTGTATCATAATTCAATGCATTTCAAAAAATATATATATATTTTAACATTCATATTTTATGTAACTTGACCCCTCGATGCATGACATTCACCATAGTTGACAAGAGACATTTTAAACCATTCAGTGTGATTTGTCACATCTAACAACATAAATAATTTACCTTTGACCCTAAGATATAATTCAACATGACTGTCCACTTTATGTGTCATGGAATTTTTTTTGACATTTATGACAATATACATTCAACACGGTTGCAAGTGTTGAAGCACCTAGTACCCCTTGAATGTCTTCTTTAATATCATCTACTGGCAATGGACAAATGTTTAACTCCCTTGTGATTTAATGAATACTTTGTGCATCAAAGAGTTAAGCTGAAAGAGCGTCTTATCACACGTGCACCGGATCGCAGTGTTTTTATCATCCAGATGTGTTCGCTGAGAAAAAGTGCCATTTTCAAAAGCTGCATATTCATTATATCAGATGAATGTAAATGTCACGGTGCACTGCAAAGAGATTATCTGAATAGTGTTACTCTGAAGCTTGTGTTCTCCTGCTAAGTGCTTGCATTCATATCTCCATCGTATGACAATGCGTCCTAATTCTCAGCACTGCTCGTTTACTTCTCACATATTATAAAAAAATGTGTGGTTGTGTCATGTGCTTTCTTAGGATGCTTGATATAACCTCTCTTTCCACATCTGTTAAGTAAACCTTTAATCATTGTTTGCCATCTAATCCAGTGTATCGCAGGAAGAGTTTACAGCACCGGTGCAGGCAGATGGAAAGGCATCATTGAAAAGTAGTTTACTCAAACCACACTTTGTTATATCAACCCCTCTTTTATCTTACCCATGACTCTCGCTTCAGATATTTATCGGCTATTATAAACAGTTCAAGGTTGCTGGAAATGTTTCCCCCTTTAAGAGAGCATGCCCCAAAAAGCAGGTTAAGCACTATCCTTTCGTAATGAAATCGGGAGGACGCCCCCAGAGCCTAATTAAATGAGATTATATCTAGGCATGCTGTGCTGGCTTATTGTCCAACTGTGATTTTTACCTGCTATTGGAGAAAAGTCAATAAAGGCACAAACGGTGATTGTTCAAATGACCTCAGTCATGCAAAGGCAATGCTGATTTGTTACACTACATTGGGGAAATACTTTGGTGACACTCAAGGAAAGGGCAGAAATCATTGCTCTGTTACGAAACTTAGGGAGCTGCTTACAGAGGTAGTATTGTAGGGTATGATCGTAGCATTCCAGATGTTGAGGCTTTAAATGGTAAGCAACTTAAATGGGACTTCTTCTTTGACTAGTTCTCGCTAAGCAGCGATTTAGTGGCTGCTTCCAATGCTAGGGTTAATTCAGAATAATTCATAATAGGGTCGTGCTGTCTATGGAGGGTCAGAAAGCTCATGGAATTCATCAGAAATATCTTAATTTGTGTTTCAAATATGAATGAAAGTCTTACAGGTTTGGAACAACATGAGAATGAGTAATTAATGACAGAATTTTTATTTATGGGTGAACTGTCCCTTTAAAGGTTATAGACACATGCACAGACACCAACCAGTGCCATCAGACATGTTCATCGGATTTTATTGGATCTGTGTGTTTTTCTGTACACATCTTTTTCCTTTGGTCAGTGTTTGTTAGCCTCTGTTGGTTAAGTGTGAATTGGGTTTTAGAACAGGGCTGTGGCTGCACACCCCTTCCATCCCACCTAAAAGCTTTTATTTTCATAGGTGGTTTGCGTCAATGTCTGGAAAGTTTTATTTCAAAAAGTGTGTTTTTTTTATACATAAATCTGCCACAAGGAACTCATTTACAGGTTTTTCTGGGTATAAATCCATGCCTCAGCTTCAGGTGTTTCCTCTTTCCTAACCAGGTAATTGGTCCTGTGGTCTCAGTAAAACAGCCCCTGCTTGGTCGATGACCTTACAATTATCCATGTGATACTCTATAGTGGAAAGCAATAATGCATGCTAATCCCGAGCCAAAGCACTTGCTGAAAAGGGGTTTAAAATGACAAGGGAGATGACAAAGCAAAGCACTTGGGTTCTGGTAAGAGCAGTGGCTTCTGGAGGTGATTCATCTAGCACCTGTGTGGCAGGCTTCATTGTTTTTGTTGGCATTCTATTGCACGCCCCATTTGATCCGATTGAAGTTCAGCTGAAGTTGGCCACACATTCAGCTGAGTCATTAAGTGTTCTGACCTTTGACGGATCGAGTGGTTGTGACTGAGCATTGCTGTTGGAGCTAATCCTGCAACGCACAGGTAATCTGCTGGCCTATGACATAATGCACATCTGTATTTTATGTTGACATGCTGGAACCAGCTCTGTGCAAGCTAATGGAGGAGGTCAAGATGTTTTATTGTACCACAGCATTTTCCACCGGTCTGAAGGGGCCAAAATGAACTTTTTTGCCTTCCTTGCCAGTTTGAATTGAGAATTTGCAGCCTGGAACACCAAAGACACTGATACAGCATGAGGGTTAGAAAATTATTGCAGAATTGATTTTTTTAATCACCATTTATTATGTTTCGGTTCTTTATAAACAGTCTACTGGCTACTAACTCTTTTATTGACCATCTTTTGGCTACTGCTTTTTTTTATTTACCTGCTGAAGCTAGTTTGGACAGCTATCGAGTCTTAAATTTTTGAGCCTGTGTCTTAGTAATCAGAAACAAGTGAAAAATCAATGAGAACCTGAAATGCATTCACATCACAGTGGCCATTGTTTGAGCAAAGTATTTTGGATGTGCATATGTTGTTATAGTTTGTGGATTTATGCCCCCGTTTTAATTGGATCTGGATGTCTTTGCACCATTTTTTTTTTCTTTTTATAAAACAGTCTGTCAGCTGTTAGATCTGTTAAAACACATGGTGGCCTGTTATCGTAGGCGAGTGCTCTGTGAATTGCTTTCGGTCTGGGGAGAAGACTTGTGTTCAGACAAGACTAGTGTGTGTTTGTGCATTCTCACTGTTGAATTAATTATTCAGAGGTTTAGGATGAAGCTTTTTGTGAAATCTGCAGCATAAGTAATGTGATTAATGAAGCAGTGGATCTTCCTCAACCTCTCTTTTTTTCATCATTTATCCTTATCTCTTTTCACATTTTGTCTTTAGTAGAGAAGTACAATAGAATACATGGAAAGGATTCAGTTTGAATATGGCAAATCAGAGACAATGAAGTATGGGTACAAAGTAAATGATTAGTGTTTTTAATACTGAAAAATTTAGACGAGTGCCTTAAAACTAGATTTTTGCTCATTTTGCATATAAAGAATTTTATATTTTATTGTAAAATATATGACACGGCAACAGGTGTTGAAACAGAAATAAAAAATAAAAAAGAAGATTTTGGGTCTAATGATTTGCATGAAGTGTGACAAACAAAATGTGTTTTTTTAGAGGTCTGAAGGACTGCTGTGTGGTTCGTTTGTGATATTGTGAACCATATAGAGGTAATGATGACACACTGAGAAGGAGATGAGCCGCTTATTTCATTTCTGTGGAGATAACAATGAGGATCATATTACATATAAACTACTCTCAAGACTCTCAAAGGTCTTTAGTGTCCTGCACAAATGAAGGCTCGAGGGTTTAGCTGGACCTCCTTGTAACGTTGCATGAAAATTACATTAGAAATATAATACTTTTGTGTGAATGAATGTAGCCTGAAGCTTCAAGTAGATGTATTTTGTATTAATCAAACATAATTTGACTTGCTGGAATTTACCTCTAAATATGTATATTAATTTCAAAATACAGTACAGTTCAAGTTTAGGGTAAGTAAAAAAAAAAAAAATCATTTTATAAAGCAAGGACATTAAATTGACCTCATGTAATATTTTTAAAGATGCAGTTATATTGTCACAAAAGAGTTCTATTTAAAATCGATGCTTCTGAGCCTTCTTTTCATCAAAGAATATTCAAAGGGAAAATTGAATGAAACTGAAATTGTCACAAAAATATTAAATGACACACAATGGTCTTGAAGTCTGGACTAATGGCTTTACAGCAGGAATATATGACATTTTCAAATAAATAAAATTAGAAAACAGTTCATTTACATTGTATTCATATTTCACAATATTACTGTTTCCACTGTATTTTTTGATCAAATAAATGCAGCCTTGGTGAGCTTACAAAATTTCTTCAAGAGTAGCTATCACATAATCTTACTTTTGAACAATTGTGCAGCCTATATCTCAAGATATAGTTTTTTATTAATCTTCTGGAATGTATTAATTTTCTAAAAATAATGTAAAATTGTGACATTTTGAGAAACAGCTAGAACTAAACCAAAAACAAATGTTCTGTTGTTAGTTGCTACTGATAAAAGCATCTGCTACATGCATAAATGGTACTGTAAAAAAAACTGAGACTGTGTGAATACTGGGAACTGGGTATGATTTTAACTCTTTTTGGTTCACTTAGAGGGACTTGGCTTAGAGATTTGGCTTTCATTCTATTGAAGAGGACTCGGCACCCTTAGAAATAGCATAAGGGTTTAGACAGGTTAAAATTAATGCTAGACTCGGAGCAATGTATTCAGAGAGTGCTGCAGACCAGAGCTGCAGAGATTCAACAGTCTGCGAGACAGTTTTATCCTGGGGCTAAAGTATGCCTATCAGTCTGACAGCCAAAACAAGTAGTTAGATACCCTCATAGTTACAGTAGAATGTAGTTTTGCTACACGGTTGAATTTTTAAAAAAGCATCATAATAGCACAACATGACTCATGACTGAAGCATGAAGTACAACCAAAGGTTCTTTCAGTTATGTGACTGACTCTGGTTTTCAATGTCATACCGCATACATAAAAACTTGTTTTGGGGCTGGCTTCTTTTAGTGCCCTGTGGATATTAGTGGTTCACTCACTTGACATATGGCAAACAAGGCCACACACCTGCGGAGAAAGTGAGAGAGAGAGAGAGAGAGAGAGAGAGAGAGAGAGACAGAGCCCAACCCATGGCCAGAGGAGCGTCTGAGTGAATGTCTCTTCCAAACTCCCCTACATCATGCCTGCTGCTGTGGCAGTGATTTAGGACCGCCAAACCAGATTAAAAGGCAACTGTCCCAGCTGCCACCTGGCATGCAGCTATAGGGCTGAGAGGCTGATTCTGGACTGTTTTAAAAACCCATAGAGGAGCCTAATTCATCATCTGCGCCTCTTTCAGGAGAAAAGGCATTCAAAAGGATTTAACATGGTTTGATTTAATTTCAATTGCTTTTACCTTAATGTACTTTGATGGAGCAACTGATCTAATTTCAGTTAATTACCACCAACTTTGGTTTTTAACCCCACTCGGTGGGACTAGTGTGTTGATCTACTCTCTATGCATTCTCTTTGTATTTTGTAACAGAAGAAACAGCAAATCAGGTTTCGGAAGTAAAAATCCTGTTCATTTTCTCCATGGCCTGCATTATTTTGTTTATTTGCTTGTTTAGCAGTGGACTTCCTGGTTAAAACTAATTTACTACATTTTTAGTAATTATAAAATTGTCATTTATTATTATATTTAAATTAATTAGAAAATTAGACTGGGTAAAAATATTGGGAGCAGAGGCGTTTTTTTGCTTTTATTCGTCTGAACAGATTTGGAGAAATTTTGCATTACATCACTAGCTCACCAGTGAATCCTCTGAAGTGAATGGATGCCATCAGAATTCACAAGATGTTAATTGGTGGCCTGTAGTTGCATGGATTACTTGTGAATTAGTGAGAGTTCAAACAGCTGATAAAACATCACATTCTGAAAGTCTCAAAATTCCCATTCACTTCAGAGGATTTGTTGATGTGCAAGTTCTGTAATACTAAATTTGCCCATATTTGTTTCAATTATGGGATGAACGGCATGAAGGTGAGTGCATTTTCATTTTTTGGTGAACTGTTCATTTAAAACTTATGTGTACCCATTCAAATCCCAATCTACTAAAATGTTCATGTTCAGCACGGCTCATTAAACTACAAAAAAACACAATTATCAAAAAAAGCTGTATCATCTATATGACCTCACTAATCGGGCAGTCAGTTGTTACTTTTGTCCACTTAACTCTTGTGACCCATCCCTTATTTTAAATGCATTATGTGTTAATAGTATGCAATTTAATGCATGCTATTTGGTTCTTTTGTTAACAGCATCTCCTGTCTGATTGTTTAGGTTCACCACCTGCTCTGGTCTGTTACAGCTGACTTCTTTCTGTTTCTGACTCTTTTTGTTCTAATTAGATACATGCCTGCTTGTTTTTGTTTCTTTTCTTTCTGTGCCGGAGAAGTGCATTCACCCTCTCTGCATCTCTGATGCGCCTCAGCGCTCTGTGAAAGCACAGGAGATAAAGCACTCAGCCTCCCAATCCCTGACTGTCTTTCACTTCCAGTGCTCGCTGCTGGATAAATAATAGTCATCTGAAATGTTCTTCAGTACTCAGTCTTATAATGTACAAAGCAGAAATGGAGGGAAAGCTAAAAGAGAAGATGAAATGCACCAAGCCTCTATTGTTTCTGTTTAGCAGTTTCTAGTAAGTGAACATGACAGAGTATTTTTTGGGCAGGTTTTGGATTTTGTGAAGTCTGGCTGATTTTAGAACTTGTATACAGTAGCTGTAAAAGCAGCTGAGTTAAGGTATTTAAAAGTCAGGTGGCACCTTGACTTTGACCTAAGCTTTTTTGAAAGAGGTGGTGATTCAGCTTACACTAGGGCTTATATGAATTTATTCTGTAAAAATACGTTTTTTTTTTGTTTTGTTTTTTTTATATGGTAAAGTTATCCTTTTGTAGTTATCTATTCTAGCTATCATCGTTTCTTTTTTATTTCATCTGTCTGTAATGTTTGGTTAACTTTACAGAAGTCTTTGCTCTGTAAAACTCTGTAAATCAGTAAACTGCAGTGAAATGTACTTGTTGGTACATATTTTGTGTGTCTCTAAAAAGTGCACCAAGGTACACTTACTGTATGCCTTGAGATCAGGTAGATTCTTACAGTAAATTCAAGGCAACTGCAGCTGTCGATTTTGTGCCAGAATTAAACTTTTTTTTGTGTGTATATAGTGCAAATTAATGCAGTCTTTCCGCTTTCACTTCACTCAAAATGTTACAGTAGGTTGATGCCTTTATTTAAGTTTATGTTTTGCAAATAGCATGGTTTCGAGAGGATAGTGAACGCGGTAATCACACACGGCTGGCAGCCGGTTCCCTAATCAACCACATCCAATCAAACCGCTTCCCCTTTACTATATATTCGCCAAGCTTCTATGTTCCCACATCTCGCTTTGAACGCATCCCTCCTCCTCCCCTTCTCCGCCTTCTCCCACATTTTCACGTTCCAGGGGGGCAGACGTGAACGAGCTGAACGCCTCACCCTCACCCTCGCTAGGGTTCTATCCCCTAGGGTTCGGAGTCCGCCGTTCTCCCGGCTCGCTCCCCAGACAGCTCGCCAAATGCGCTCTATTATCTCATTACAAGGAAACGTGAACTCTTGAAACAAACATATTCAGTTATTAAACTATTTAGAAGTGATGGTAATTATAGATTACAATTTACTTATTTTTCCATTGCTGTAATACAATTTAGGCACACAGACTATAACATAAAAGCAATAGTTCACTCCAATAATAAAAATCTCCCAAGGTTTTTTTCCCCATTCTCTCATGGATGGGGTTTTGGTTCCTTGCCGCTGTCGCCTCTGCCTTGCTTAGTTGGGGACATCTGATTTCTAGTGATTATCGTCGTCTTGACTACAGAGATCGTCTCTGCATTTGATAAGTATGCATTACCATTACTCTGTTCTTCTATTTGATAATGTTCAGTGCTTTGCTACAATCTGTATTGTTAAAAGCGCTATATAAATAAAAGTGACTTGACTTGACTTTGCCAGGTCTGTTTTGGTAAAACCAATAAAATCATCCAAATGGATGTGAGCACCAATTGCAGCATTTCAGCCAGAATCAGTTGATTCTAGCAATTTTCTGTAGGCCTGTTGATACATCATAAGTCACCTTTTATGTTTCCCTCACTGTAATTAGGGAACAAAAAAACAAGAGGCTAAAAGAGTTTAATACATCCAGCCCGTCGTTTCACACTGAGCCTTGGCGGCTATGCCACAATGTGAAAATGGCCTTTCTTTATGTCGCCTTTTCATTCCACTAGGATCCCTGCTTTTGGCATCAGTGCTTGTCACTTGCTATTTATCTCCCCTAAAGGCAATTAATTTCTTTGAAACAAAGAAGTCAAAGCCCTCTGGCTTAACAAGCCAGCACAGGTGAAGGAAACCAGCTTAGCAAAAATGCTTCAGCGGGGGAGCTTGTGGTTGCACTTGGTTTCAAAGGAAACAAAAACTCTTCAGCAGGGGATTAATTATTATCAAGTAGCCGTTAAAATGAATTGTAATGTCTGAATAAAATTTTGAGGTTGATTAGTAAATGCAATCTATTGGAAACAACCGATTGCCCTGAAAAAAAGAAATATGCCTGGTGGGTCATTCGTTGGCATCCCACGGCTTTGAAAAACCACTTTGTAGTGCAACTCTTTCAAAATGGGATGTTATGGGTGCTGCATAGAGATTGTTACATTTTAGTGTTTGATCATTTAGCAAATCGTTTTGGGAGTTTGAATGGGTTTAAAAGCAACTGCTTTGTGAGATGCTTGATGTATAGACCACAAATATCAGATTGTATTCATTAAAAATGATTGTCCCTTTTTTGCAATTTTGCCTAAAAGCCTTGAGGGAGTAGCAGAATCCGAAATTATGAGCCGAGAGGAGCTCAAGGTAAGCAGACATCTCAACATGACAGTTTCAGAAATGATTTGCCTTGGATGGAGGAACGTGGATAATGCTGTCATGCTCCCTGCTGATTGACAGGACAGGAGGGACCTGAACTTCATCAAATGAAGTGTGCCGCAGCGGCTGGAGTCTTCGCGGTGTTGAAGTCATGGGTCGACTGCTGTTTTTGATTGCTCAGCTGTCATGCTGACTTGTCTGACACTGGGTGGAGAGGTCAGGCTTTGACTTTTCCTCACTACGTGATCTGGATTCAAGAGTTGAGCCCTTATTTTAGCTGGTTAACAATATGTTTGTTGGTGTATCTGGACAGAGAAAAAAACAAATGAGTACAGGCCGCATTAAAGGATTGTGTGTAAATGCTGCACAGTCTAAGTTCTCTTTCTTTGTGCATGCTCTGTTATACTATTATTTTCAAAGCGCTCATTGAAATTATTTTTCTTTTTTATGGAGGGGGATGGGGGGGGGGGGATTTTTATTTAGAGTCATAATTGTGCATTCAAAGTTTTAAACACTCCCCCCCATTGCTTTTCAAAAAGCAACTCTTTGAAAAACACCAAGATTCAGATAAAAACAAAGTTCTTTACTGTCAAATCTGGTTAAACACTGAAATATGAAAAGCATTAAAACTTATGGAACTAAAGACTCCAATTGTACATGAATCTGAAATGTGCCTTCTAAATCACCCTAGGACAATTTGCCATTTTTTCTAAGTCAAAAAAATCTGTTAAAATGTTATATTTGCTTGCTAGGTCGTTTTTTTTTGTATCTCAATTATTAAACTTTTGCAGCAGTGTGAGAAAGTCATTTTAACCTCGCAGAAATAGAAAAACCTTTATTGTCAAATCTTCTCAAAACATGAAATCTTATTAAATTAAAGACTCATGGGCTACATGAAAGAGAGACTTGCCTTCTGAATCACCCTAGGAAAAGTTGCTGTTTCTTCATCTTTTTTTCACAGTCTAAAAGTCTATCAAAGGTTTATTTTTGTTGTCAGTTTTGTGGATCTCAGTTACTAAACTACTATAGCACACACACAAAAAAAGTGTGAAAGCCATTGTACCTCACACGGGTATGTATGTACTATATGTGTATACAGTATATAAATTATATATACACACAATGGAGGGGTTTTACATTTTTACACAAATTTATGTGGATTTTGACCTATAACACTAATGTTTTATCCAGTTTTTGAAGAATTAAAAGAATAGATAGGCAGTTAAAATAACCTGTATCACTCAAAAAAAAAAAAGAAACATGATTTTTACAACCTGGTCTCATAAAAAATATGCACTTTTTATACAACACTGTTTTTATGTGTTATATAAATGTCCACTGAGTGGTGCTTAAAGTGCCCCTATGATGCCTTTTTCAAATATGATCTTTCATGGAGTGTGTCATGTAGCTGTATGTGAACATAAACTATCTGCAAAGTTGTGACACTGACAGTGCACGATAAATAAAGATAAATAAAAATAAAAAAATAAAAAAAGATAAATAAAAAAAAAGAGTCGGCTCACATTCGCCTAAAGGAGTCGTCAGCTATTTGAATCTTTTTCTGTTAGGGATCCACGTCACTAAGTAACATATTTGCATAATTTTCACCCACGTCCCGAACAACTTGCTCTGCCCACAAACAGTACAATTTCCACGTGGATTACATCATGTCAAGAAGACGCTGTATTCTATGATACCAGCAGTACAGTCTCTTGTTGTGTTCGCGTCATTTTACTGATGACTGCTTTTCCAATCTTGGAGTACAACGCGATATTCCCCAAACGCTTGGTCTTAAAAGATCAGTGCCAGTTTATTTGGACCGGCTTGCTCCTCTGAACTTTTACATGTAAGTATGATTAATAGCGATTGCTCAAAATATGTATTTGTGTACGTTATGTTGTGTAACAACCCTGTACATGTCTTGGTAACCGGGCTAACTAGTTTAAGTAATGATAAACGATGTGTGACAACAATGACAACATAGATGTGTGCCCGATTCGCTTACAAAAGCAAATTGCTAGCACTTTCCACAGTAGTCCATGCCAACTAGTTGATGTATGCTCTCTTAAAGCATCCCTAGTAATGTCAGAAAGACAGCGGTAGACCAATCATAAAGGACTGCGCCATCTGACCAATCACAGCAGTGAGGGCTCACAGAGAGGTGGGGTTTAGAGACATACTGAGTCTTCGAACTGCTTCACACGAATCATTTAGAAATGGGGTAAAATTAAATCTATTTTTGGAGAAAACTAAAGTGTTTTTTGACCATGCATACATGTAAACCTGTTTTAAGAGACTCAAAAAACAATATAAGCAACCTTTAAAATGGCATAATGGGGCACTTTAAACATAGGTTCAATACGTGAACCCTGTCATGTTTTATTACACTGATGTAGGTATGTGTTGTGTATCCAAGCATATTTATTTTGTTTTGAAGTCATAACAAGATATTATTCAAGTAATTGTGCGAAAATTATGCTTTATAAATTGAAATTTGTGTAAAGAAGGAACACAAGTTTTACAGCATAGTGTTAATTTCCTTTGGAAACTGCAGTGATGTGTACTTATCGGTATGTATTTCGTGTCTTGCTAAAAAGTGCATCATGGTACGTTTATGCCATGAGACCAAGTAGGATTTTTATGTGTTAGTAAAAGATAACAGATGTCAGAATTTTTGGATGAACTACACTTTTGAGAATTGAAACATCAAGGACTTTGAAAGTATGAGTATTTGGTAATTTACTAGAACGGTAATTTTCCTAGACCTAACCATTTATTTAGAGTGTTGTGCATTAATAATTTCTACATACTTTCTTTACATAAAACACCTGCAGCATAGAAACACGTTTGAATCTGCCATTTTGATTGCCTGTAATTGAATACAGCATGAGTGCACCTTCATTTCTCTGAAGGTCTTCTTGTTTTGTCTCCTGCCAAGGAGCCTAATGCATCCTGCCGGGATGTTTTCCTGTTCAAAAGAAATCTTGCAGCGTAGGGAAAAACTATTTCTTTCCTGTGAATATGCTGTTGTCCGTGGTAAATGTCCATGTCTCTGAGAAGTGCACTGAAGTGGATAATTTGCAGTAACTGTCAAAGTCTCACTGTGGAAACTCTTAAGATATCACAAGCTAAGGGCCAAGAAACAATCCTCTCCGTTTTTAGGATGCGGTTTGTTGAGCAGTAGCACTGCTGAAGTTTACTTTTCGAGTACAGGAACTTCTCTCTTTCTGAGATGTTCCACTTAAACAGTCTTTCTAGGGGCTCGTATGACATTCAAAGCCAGGCGCTCTCCTTTCCCACCGGATCGCTCTAAACAGGCCTTGTCACAATAGCTTGTCACTAGGTGCCAAAATCTGACCGAATGATTTAGCACATCTTGCCTGTCAGGTCCGTTATATCTAATAGAGAAACTGATGCATAGATTCCGTCTGACAGTGTGGCTGTAATCAAAATGCCTTTGTACGGTTTGGGCACCTCTTTGCTCCTGGATACGGCAGCCGGTTGATGCCCTGGGGGACCCTTTGCAGATAGCACCGCAAAACATTAATTTTCAGATCTGCCGAACGCAAGCGGCGGCCTCCGGCATTGTTTCCCCCAGGAGCCCAGGCGCTTCATTATAACAAAAAGGTCCTCTCTCACCATCCTCCACAGTATTTTGACCTAATGACTTTTCTGAAGATTCAGTGAGGGATTAAAGCTCATCCTTATTTCTCCCTTTCAGCAGAGTTTCACAGCCTACGACTATTACATTTATTTTGGCTGGCGAACAGCATCACTACCATTTGCAATGTTCCTCATTGATTAGACCTCTACGGCGGTGGCAACGCTTTTCGAAGGGGCTTAAGAAAATGAAAAGAACATGTAATCCTTTCTGGTTTTAGTATCTCGGAATAGAAATGAACATTAAAATCGGTATAGGCAGATTGCTAATAAACATTCGAGTAGCAGAAGCGATGTTCAACATGAGGATGCATTAATATGTATTAAGTGTGCTCACAGTCAAATATTCTCTTATATAAAAAAAATGTGATAGAATCTCATGGTATCATTAGTATTATTTGAATCATTCATCAAAGTGAATAACATATTGAGGTTGCTATTTGTTCAATGCTTGTTGAGTGTGAATGCCAGAATGGGGAGCCATTAATAAAGTCCTGTCATATTGTTGCTACAAATGATTTGCAGTAGCGTAGTTGGGGCGGGTGGGGAGGTAATTTTTGAGACATTGTGGAAAGGGAAGAATAATTGAAATCTGGAAAGCGATATGAACAAGTTACCCTCGCTCTATATAACCATTACAACATGGTTCAGTGAATATATTCACAACTGTAATACCCTTGTTAAGCCATGCGTGCTAACCTGCTGACAAGCCGAAAAAATCTCCTCGTAGTAGCTGTGATTGATACGGCCTGAATTGAGACGCCTTTACTGCTCATTATGAACACGGAAGTATGAGGACGATCAAATTAACTGGCTGATAAAACAACAGTATGTGTGGCGTTTGTCCTGTAGGGGCCGTGAAAGTGAGATGATATCCTCCAGGCCATTGATTGGCTGATGTCATAGGAAGGATTTCATCTGGGGACCGCTAAATCTCTCAGGCACTGTGGAGGGTCAAATTACCAAGCCGACATGTAATAGTTCCCTTGGGTTGATTTAAATGTATTGTGTTAAATGGGTATATGTTGCGGCGACACGATGATGGCAAAAAAAAGCATGTCTAATTGTTTCATTTTATAATGATATTATTCATAATGATACAATTTACATTATGATTGATCATGTTTTCGGTGGCCAGACTTACTTGTTTGTTTTATCGAAAGGTAATGTAGCACCAACATGTAATTTTTGTCAGACCCCTCTGTCTATAACACATCAGGAATTGCCTGCTTTAAATGCCAGTAGGCAATGTTTTTACTCTGAAAAGTTCTATAATAGATGTTTTTAAAAATCTCTTACTATGTTTTTGATCAAATCTTTAAAAGGGGTCATCCGGAGCCACATGCACTTTTTCAAGCTGTTTGGACTGAAATGTGTGTTGGGTGTGTGTGTACACAACCACCCTACAATGATAAAGATCCACCAGTAGTTTTCTTTTAATTTAATAAAAATAAGTTGCCCCTTATGAAATCAAGCCATTCTCAAATGCATGTCAGTGTGGCGTCACACAGACAGAGGCTACTCCCACAATAGTTGATTGACAGCAGCGTGTCACACAGACTGAACCCGCCCTGAGTGAGCCGTCATCAGACCGAGACGCAGAGACAAGCAAGACTTTTGACAGTCTACAATGAGCGTTTTTAACACTATCTTTAAGAAATTTACTATACTACAAACTTTCCATTAAGACCCAAAATTGGCTTTGTATGACTCCTTTAAACAATCATATGTAGTGTTTGTGATATTTATGTGACTGTATAATGAAAATTGCCAAAGATTCAGGTATGGCATGGCATATTCTTTCTTTTTTCTTTTTATTAATTTATTTTCTTGTAGGTTATTCATCGCAAACAAGCTGAGAACTGCACTGCTATTCAAATTTTAGATATATTATTCACAGAAAATTTGAAACAAGACAATGCTGTTATAATTAATGAAGCTGTCATTGTATGTTTACACAGATTCATGTAACTGTTTGAGGCTTACTGTTTATCTGTACTGTTTAAGGCTGACATGACATGTTTGCGTTTAAACATTAAAGAGTGTGATGTAAGTTCAAAGTAGCTAAACTTTTAGTATTTGACAAGAAATTGACAGTAATATTTAGTGATGCAAACTATTTAATTATTGTAAAAAAAAAAAAATTGTCAAATTTAGACAGATTTCTCAAATATTCATTTTGAATTAAAAATAGCCAGTACATTTACATTATTCATGTTAAGTTCTCTTCCCCCCTGTTTTTTATCCACTGCTATGTTTAGGACATGGTTATGGCCTTGAAATGCTATATTATATTGATATCAATAATATTGCAATTTCTTGTTTCAAATTATAGTCATTAAAAAACTGATAAATTGTGATGTTTTAACTATCATCAGCGTTGGACTTTTGGGTTTGGCTGATCAATCTTTTCTTTATCCCCTGAACTATTCTTGTGAAAAATTGAGTATAAATATCGATTGGGGTTAGAATGTCAAAACAGTATCATGATGTAAAATATTGCAATACAGCTTTAACAAATTTTCAGCAGCTGTGATCATCATTTCTATTATATATTTGATTATTTGCACAGCCCTATCATTTTTTAAGTAGTGAAATACACCACACCTGAATACCAAACCACTGCTAGAAAATAACAAGGATACACATGGCAGTGAAAATCAGTTTTTGGATTAGTAAAATACTCGGATGGAGGAAAGGCTTAAGTGATCATACGTTGTACATTTTAAAACCAGTGTTTTCATATTCATTGACATCATTTCAAAAACAGACCATGTGCCATTTTCCTCGGGCAGTTTGGTGTAGCGCCAAAAAGCACTAGATGTTCCTGCGGTTTAGTCATTTCTTGTGGCGTGAGATAAATGGTTTATAATTAGCTTACGGTGGCAATGATAGACAGCCGTCTGATTTATGTTGTGTCCTTCATTTACAACTTTTGGTATCATACAAGTTCACTTGTTTCTTCTGCTGGAGGTCATTATTTGAGGAAATGGAAGCTTTTCAATGCAAACCTGTTTTGAATATGTGCATAAGGCTGTGCAATGATATATAGGGTTCACCTGATGTGATTGGAAACCTGGAACATGGCCAATTTATACTGAATACCAAGTATGCTGTTATTATGCATAGGCTGTACGAAAAAGTACAATGTGTGCTTAAGTAGAACAGTGGACCTTAAAGAACTGGTGAGGAGACTGACCGCTGTCACTGATTTTGATTATGAGAAAAGGCTGTGATACAGGTAATCCACCTCTGACCACCAACACGCAGATGAAAGCAATTTAGAAATGTATAGGTGACATTAAAATCTCCTGCCAATCACAGCACTCAAGCACCTTTAATTAAACAAGGAATCTAAGTTATAATAAGCCAGTGCCCTTTGGGAAGTGCAGCAGCTCAGATTTCATTTTACAGACCGTTTTATTTGGCGACGGCACTTCAGCCGCCCTCTCTTTTGCTACCTGATCACAGACACTGATCATTTCTCCCAGTGCGAAAATTGAATTTTCACCTTTTTATATTAGCCCAGCTTTATCTAGTATGATTACAAAAAGAGAAGCTTCCTTTATATGCCACTCTGGATTAATTTGATTTGCCTGCTTTTCTGTAGCACACGTAACTTTCAAGATCCTTTGCAGTTGCCACCTAATTGAAATTTCCCCTCCGCTCTGATCTACTGATTTATTCCATTTGCATCAAATTCTGCAATAGTCATTTGAGCAGAGAGGCATGAACTGAACTGCGGTTTATAAGATTTTAAATCAGAGATTTTATTTCAGCGCCTGGCATTCTTGTACATACCCTACGAGGGCTCTCAATAAGAATATTATGAGGGCCTTTTATAGATTTTTACGTGCTTTTCTACTGCGGTGCATTGCATTGAAAGTTTTGTCATTGCATGCGCTGTGACAGGATTAAAAGCGCAATAAAATGGCACGATTGTGGAATTTGCAAGTCTGATGGGTTCTAGACAGCCCTCGCTTTATGAATGTATCTGCCCAGTTAATGATTTAACACCTTAATAATCCTAATAGACTCTTAAAAATCTAGCCGTTTTCCTGTTATATTTCGAATAGCATTGTTTGATATGCACTGGCCTAATGATTTTGTTTACTTCCAAGCAGCAATTAGTCCATACTAGAAATCATAATTGTTTTATTGAGGCTGTTCATCCGTCTTTGTCCATTCAGCAAAAGAACAAGATGTTACAGAGTGACTTCATAAAAACACAGGATTCGAGACAGGAGAATTGAAATTGTGCATTCGTATGCTCCGACACAGCAAGCGAGACGATGCATAATATGTGGGCTTTGTTAATGTGATTCTGTGAGGCAGAGCATATTGTGCTTAACGTGTCTATCGTAAGATGTGCCACACTGCACATCTTTGAAATCAGCTGGTCGGTGGGTTGCCTGAATGACTGGTTGGCTAAATGTTCTTATGAAGGCCTGTTTCCTAGGTGGGCTTTAAAAGGGTAGTTCACCCAAAAATGACCATTCTGTCATTAATTACTGTCGCTCCAAACCTGTAAGACCTTCGTTCATCTTTGGAACACAAATTAAGATACTTTTGATGGAATCTGAGAGCTCTCTGACCCTCAGACAGCAATGTAATTAACATGATTAAGGTTTAGAAACATAGCAAGGACGTTGGTAAAATAATCCATTTGGCGTCATTCTGTACAACTGACACAGCACAGCATATGCCCTTTTTTCCCATTTTCCCACATAAAAGAAAATCCTAAGACAGTTTTTTTGTAATACAAAGAAACTTAATGGAGTCCGAAACCAAAATTGGAAAAATGGACCAAATGGAGAAAAGGGAAAAAAAACATAAAGCTAAAAATAAAATAAAAATGTCAACTCAATTTTCCCATAAATAATGCGGCCCCAAAACAGACCTAGGCTGCTAGTTTCACTGGTTTACATTTGGGAAATTATTGTTGGAGAGCTTTAACTAGAGGCGAAAAATCTCCCTGAAGACAGAAGCGCTGAAGCTTAGTGGCACATTTCAATCAGAAAGAAACAGCAGGGGATACGTCTTCCATGGGTAGAATCTTTAGTTCTGCTCAATATGGCCAAAAGCGATAGAAACAAGACTGAAAACAACAAGAAGAAGCATTACCATTCTGACTGTATTTTGTCTGGGCACAGGTTCAGACATTGCATGTAACTGATGTCATTTTTGTATGCTGCTAGTGCCTCAATTGGAAATGATGAGTCTGTGATCTTTTCCCCCTGCTCTCTCCATGTTTTCAACTCGTTCGGCATCGGGACTTATTTTACAGCATTCATACCTGTCCAAGGCTTTTCTTTGATTTCTGTCTGGAACAGGCCACCTATTGGACGTGTCGGTGGTAGATATGTCATGTATTTTAGTTGTTAAAGCGCTGGAGTGAAATTACATGCACGGCTTTGACTTTAAAGGCTTTTTGACAAGCCCCAGACCAGAGCGGTCATTGCCTGAAGGCAGCCCTCTGAGCAGACCCATAAAAGCTAGGTATAGATGTTTCCAGGAAAGGACTTTGTACCTCTTTGACCATTTAGCTTTTGGAGAAAGCCACCGGAAAACCTTTAACCTGTTACAATGATGTTCTCAGTCTGGCATTTGATTTAGGATATTTTAGATCTCTACTTGATGTGAATGCACCTTGGCAAAGGCATTAGTTATAGTACCACTGAAACCTAAACGGGGTTGGTGTTGGGCCAGTTGAAAAATAATGTTAAATGTACCTTTGTGTATGTTATGTCCTGTACACCATTTTATATTAACATTCAGCAGAGTTTTGTTGTTGAAAACAATACTTTTATTACAAAATGTTCAGAAAATTGATACCAAAACAGAGCAGAATGGCTCTATGTAGTGATGTAATAAGGTTTATATTTAGTTGAGATTTCTAATACAGTGCATAAGACATACAGCCTGTCTTCATTTTTATGTTGTATTGGTCCTATGGGAAGCATTGCAGTCCATGGTCACTGTGAACTGTTCAACACTATTTTGTTTTCCACAGTTAATACTAACAGCATACTGATTTAGCATGACATTTTTGGACGAAATACAATATAACATTGTTACAAGACAACATATTGCCTCCTTTCTGTTCCTTCTCACTAATTCAATCAAATCACAGTTTGGCATCAGGATGTGTTTTTCAGGATCCGGCCGCTGTGGCAGACGGGTTTGGCTGAGGATGCTCCTGTGTGATCAGATTTCCAGATACTTGGGTAATGTAGTCCAAACTCCTCTAATGAGAGAGCAGCTCTGGGCTCAACAATACATGCCAACGCACCAAGCCAATTCACAGGGTGTGAAACAGGATGTTTGCAATTGCACAATGCCAATTTACTTCTCTAGCGTGGCAGTTATCAATGGCACTACAGCAGTTGTCAAAGGCACTTTCCAGATCTAAAAATCACCACAGAATTGTTCAGTCGATGTGTGCTCGTGACAATTGTTGCAGGTCAGGCATGTCAAAATTGGTATTGTGTTGTGAAATGGCGAGTTCTAGATTATTGGCATGTGTGCAATATTTAATGTATGCTTCTCTCCTGAGCACACTGTTTCACATGGTTTGATCAGTGAGGTTGATGGTTTTTCTCCCTTTTTTAGTTTTAATTGGCATGCCAACAACATAGTGTGCATTAGCTGTTAGACAGCTGGCACAGTAAAAACCTCTTGGAGATGTTTAGTCTTTAAATGAATCCCTTTTAAAGCAGCGATGCTACAGTGCAGATTGCAGAAAAGTCGATTTGATTTGTCTTCAGTCTAGCAACCTTTTTTATTCTAAATACATGTCGCCTACTTTTGCATATTCCTAATTTTAATATTAGAATTTTGGGCTTAGACCTCCTGGAGACAAAAGTGCTCTCAACTGTTTGCAAAAATGAGCTCAGCTTTGCTGTTGGTGTAAATAATAGTCATGGTATTGCTATTGACAAAGCCATTAGCCATTACAGTATATTAATGTTCTAAAGTCATATGTAGTTACAGTCTGTGAGAATGCTTATGCAAAAGCTTTTGAGGAGCTCTCTGTGTTCACAGTAGGGATCCAAATTCTTAATCTTAATAATATAATAAAAATTGTGTCATTGCACAGTAATGCATGTCATTAGCATTACAATTTGAGCAAACCTTAAATTACCTTAAAACCTTAAATTACTTTCTAAATTCATTTAGTGTATGCATTCAGGTGTTATTTTATTTAATTTTTTTATTATGTCATATACATCACCAAAAAGACATCTTGATGGATTTATTAAATAATGCAAGATCATTTACGATAATTTCTTTCTTTTAAATCTTTCAGAATCTTAATGTTACATTGCTGTGGTGCGTAGCCGCTTCGACAAAGAATTTATTGAAATCTAGGACATAATTAATTAACTCAATCAAAGAAAATTAAATCGTAGGAACATCTTTTAGGATCTTTGTCCAATCCGAAAAAAATATACTCAGAGGCATCAACCGAAATGCGTTTATGTTCGCGTAAATCATTCATAATCCAGCCTATAATGTCTTTTAATGAATCTTTGCGAATCGCTTTTCCTAATAATGTGCTAATTAGCAAGTTTCACTATGAATACTGCTAAAAAAGATCCTCTGAGAGCGCCTCAGAAAAGAGGGGCAGGGTCAGCGGAGCTCGTGAAGATTTAAAGGGGAAGTACACAAAACAGAGTGATTTTAAAAGAGCTGTTTTTGACAGGGTAAAATGAGCGTTTTTTACACTATCTTTGAGAAATTTTAAAGCATCATATTATTAATAATTATTATTAAAGAATCCTATTAGCTTGTGGAAAATTGCCTATGTATGACCCCTTTAACAAATACAAAGAGTAACAATTCAACGTAAAGTGTAACATTAACAAAAACTGACACTTTAAAGGGATAGTTCACCCAAAAATGAAAATTCGATTTTTATTTGCTTACCCCCAGGGCATCCAAGATGTAGGTGACTTTGTTTCCTCAGCAGAACACAAATGAAGATTTTTAA